>CM055976.1:3337500-3835000 GCA_029531755.1 Holothuria leucospilota | reverse complement strand
TAAGGCGACAGTTTATGTGTCGCCTTAATTCTCAGGTACTAGATAGAAAAATAATTTTATTGTCGGAAATAGGCTTAAATTGTTCGTCCTCCTCTAGAATGTATCTCTACAAAATTTGGTTAGGGTAGGGTTAGGGGTAGGGTTAGGGTTAGGGTTAGAAAAATTCAAATTTTTTTACACAAGTCAATTTAACTGTCGTCCTAAGTAGGTATCCACGCTTATTATTATTATTATTATTATTATTATTATTATTATTATTATTATTATTATTATTATTATTATTATTATTATTATTATTATTATTATTATTATTATTATTATTATTATTATTATTATTATTATTATTATTATTATTATTATTATTATTATTATTATTATTATTATTATTATTATTATTATTATTATTATTATTATTATTATTATTATTATTATTATTATTATTATTATTATTGTTATTATTTTTACTATTTCTGCATGGATTAGGCATTAAGGCGACAGTTCATGCTAATTTATCGACATTAAGGCGACAACTGACATTAAGGCGACAGTAATGTGTCGCCTTAATGTTTTTGGTACCATTTAGAAAAATAAATTTGCCGTAGGAAATAAGCTTCAATTGTTCTATTTTGTCTAAAAAATATGTCTACAAAATTTGGTTAGGGTAGGGGTAGGGGTAGGGGTAGGGTTAGGGTTAGGGTCACAGAATTTGAAATTTTAGTGTACAAGTCAATGAAACTGTCACCCTAAGGTGCAATCCACGCCGGTTATTAATCATCATCATCATCGTCATCATCATTATCGAGAACTCATTTTTGACGTACTTCGGAATTGTTTCGCCTTTGAGTAGGTTATGGGCGGTTTGTGACTACGTATAGTCTTATTTTTTCTTTAATAACATGAGATTGTGTTCTACCGAACGGGTAATAAGTGTGCCTGCATATAAAGCAGAGTTTGAGGGTGTTAAATCTTTCAGTGAAACTTTCTTCTCTTAGTTTTTCGTTTTAGACTATTCAGCCTTTTTGGGGTCGTATCTTCTTCAGATGAGTCTTTGTGGTCTGGGGATGATGGGTCACTCGTAACAGTCGTAATGAGGTTCCCCTGCTTTGGTCGAAGCATAGAGAATCAATCAGTGATTACCTAAGTTTGCGTTTCAAACCCAAGAGGACATACAAGGGATGGGTGGGAACTTTTCCAGTGTCAAACCTTGCTCGACCAAGAATCTGGGGGAATCGCCTGACTCAAGAAGTTTACTGAACAAATTACTCAGAATGAGATGAGTACTAGGTAATTTTTTGATAAAGCCATACCTAATCCCCCCAAACCGGGGCTGAAGTGGCATTTTTCTTGGTAACAACAGCCCAGATCTTTTTTAACCGGATTGGTGACAGATCAAAATGGTTAGCAGGATCAATCGGTTCAACTGGAAGATGCGGAAACCAGTTTAACTTGAATAAATCTCGTGGGAAACCATCATCCTTTGCAGGGTAATATTGATCAGCAGTAACCTTTGTATACGTTGCCATGGTTTTGATCAAAACTACCATTAATACATTTACCAGCAAATTTCCAAAAAGTCTTAGGGTATAAGTTTACAATGCAAAGTGTCACTAATGTTTTTTTTTTTCCTTTTTTTTTCCCTACTTTGCTCAAGTAGTTACGAGCTTTCACGGCTTTCTTGAATTTTCAGTTTCGTCCTTGCAAAATGTTTTTTCTTTTTCTTGCGCGAGTTTCTCAGCTTGAGGGCTTTTTTGTCAGAGATTTCGGCTGATTTTCAGTAAACGCACGTTCTTTATCAGCTTTCATGAAATCCTCTTTGGTACATAAGAAGTCAGAAAGCTCCCGCGCGAACAGTTTACATGCCTCCTTAGGAGTAACGATGTTATTTGCTATCTTAAAGAGTAAGGGAGCGAGAGTTACTTTTAGTTCTTGATTGTATATTGAGACCAGCTGTGCATCGTCAGTGTAGGATACTGAAATCTCAATGCAGTACTCATGGACGTCCGTGCGGCAGGTGAGACTGACCACTTCAATCGAAAAAAGCTTTATCGTTGTGATGACCTCTTGCATTTGTAACGAGTTTGACCAGCCATAGCAAGTGTCCGTAGCGGTAGTTTCGGATGGAAACAACACTCACATTCTCACAAATTCTGGCGTCTCAAGATGACAAATGAGCGTGTAAGTAGGTTCAAATAATCAGAAAGTTCAATTTCACAACATGGTGGATAAGGCTGAGGAGAAAAATTGGTGGGTCAGGTCTCACGCAGTATTTGCTACCAGAAGCGGCTCTAGAGCGCACGTCAAGTTGTGATGACCTCCGTGACCTCTTTAAAAACAAGTAACTCTGTAAAAAAAAACAAGTTTTCACAATAGTTTTCGATCCCATTATTGGAGTAGCTGGACGGACGACTGAATGGGCAATAACTCTAACCACGCAATTTCTCCTATGAAGAGATTGAGCCAGCGACAATGTTGAAACCGAGAAATAGGGACGCTCCTTATCGTACCCTGTACTGAATGTTAGAGGAATGCATCATCACGTTTAGAGGTTTATATATATATATATATATATATATATATATATTTCTCTAATTCGGCACTTAGGGGGAAAGTTGTTGTTGAAAAGTCGACCTTAAGGGGAAAAAAAATTCGGGTGAAATCTAAGTTTCGTCTTAACGTTTCCACACACTTTTTCTATAGGAATACGTAAACTTACAAGAGCGCCCTCTTAGATTTACAAACTAGATGCCATTACTTCAAAGTTGTCAAATTTACGGACACCTAGCTGTTAACACGAACGGATGGCTGCCCATTGAAATAACGTTAATTATATTATTAGACGTTAGGGCGAATTTATTTCTTATGTATTTTATTATCTTTTTTTCGCCCTATGTACAAGCAGATATAACAATTTCCCCTTAAGGTGGGAATTAGCGTTATATATATATATATATATATATATATATATATATATATATATATATATATATATATATATATATATATATATATATATATATATATATATATATATATATATATATATATATATATATATATATATATATATATAACGCTAATTCCCACCTTAAGGGGAAATTGTTATATCTGCTTGTATATAGGGCGAAAAAAAGATAATAAAATACATAAGAAACAAATTCGCCCTAACGTCTAAACATATAATTAACGTTATTGCAATGGGCAGCCATCCGTTCGTGTTAACAGCTAGGTGTCCGTAAATTTGACAACTTTGAAGTAATGGCATCTAGTTTGTAAATCTAAGAGGGCGCCCTTGAAAGTTTACGTATTCCTATAGAAAAAGTGTGTGGAAACGTTAAGGCGAAACTTATATTTCACCCGAAAATTTTTTTCCCTTTAAGGTCGACTTTTCAACAACAACTTTCCCCCTAAGTGCCGAATTAGAGAAATATATATATATATATATATATATATATATATAAATTTCTCGTCTGAAAATCACAAGCCGTGATAGCTTAGTGGTTAAAGACTGCCCGGAAAGCAGCTGATGGCGGCTTCAAACCCTCGGTGCGGTTCAATTTTTCTCTCTGGTATTTTCCTTCAACCTTTCCTTCTTTGATAAGGACTATGCTCTATCCTAGGACTGGTTTAAATTAAGATTGAAACTAATACTTTATACACCTTCGACCTCTCTCTCTGCATATATACATATATATATATAGATATATATATATATATATATATATATATATATATATATATATAGCCTATATATATATATAGCCTATATATATATAGCCTATATATATATAGCCTATATATATATAGCCTATATATATATAGACTATATATATATAGCCTATATATATATATATATATATATATATATATATATATATATATATATATATATTTAGGTCAAAAAAGAAGTAGTGAATAGTGCTAAAAGTTTGTGAAAAATTCCACGACGTTTCGGGTTTAAACCCTTCATCAGGTGGCAAAAATGCAGCTGATTGAAGACACGGTCAAACGTACAAATTAAAATAATACACAATAAAACTGGGCACGGTAAATCCGGCTAGGAAAATAGACAGTGTTAAGTGGTTAACACAGGTAAAAACAATGCAGGAATTGTTGAGTTATAAAAGTTCAAGTCTAACGTTCAGACCATGTGGGGACAGGGTTCCAAGCTTCATGATCAGACGGTTTTCGGCAGCCAGGCGGTCATGATCGGAACCTCGACACGAGATGGCCGCCGAAACCATCAAGTCACGGATCAAGCATTTTTACGGGGGATTGAAGTGTGTGGCTACAGGGAACCCTGGGAGGTTCGGTTTGATCGACCTCAGGTGCCCAGTGACTCGGTCAGCAAGACGAGGTTTTGTTTCTCCCACATACGGTATATTGCAGCGTTTACATACGAGAACGTAAACATCATTGGCTGAAGTACAGGAAAAAAGCTGATGAATGTTAAACCGGTTGTTGTTGGGACCTACAATGGAAGGATTTTGTCATGACTGACCACCGGGCAAGTATTGCATCTCCCACGGTTGCATGGAAAAGTTCCTGAGGTGTTAGGCACTAGTACTGCTTGAGGTTGGGAGGCACGGACCAAGTGCTTAGATACGTTCTTTTCAATTCTGAATGTTGTGATGGGGGGTTCAGGGAAATGGTCACGTGTGGATGGGTCATGACGGAGGGTCTCTACATTCTTGTAAGCAATGGGAGTTACAGATGGGTGAAAGGATAGGAACAACGGAATACGTCTGGTGGGTGTCTGGTCAGTTTTTGGGGCAAGAGCAGAGGCTCTATCAATTCCTTGTATGCGGTTCAGGGCATTAGAGAGGACTATTTGTGGATACTGGCGTTGTTCAAGGAAAGAAATTATCTGCTTGGAAGCTTTAGTGAAATCCTTGTCGCCGGAACAAATCCGTCTGGCCCGTAAAAGCTGTGAGTAAGGAATCGAATTTGGGGTGGTTGAAAGGGTACATGAGGTAGTTGTGAGAGTCAGTGGGTTTAAAGTGGAGATTAGACTTGATTTTACGGCCAGAGATGGATAATTCCGTGTCTAAAAACACTACTGAGGAGTTGGAAATACAGTGAGTGAATTTCAAAAACTGGCAAAACGTTTCAGCAAAGTTCAAGTTAATGAACTTCTCCAAATCGTTTCGAGGACCCACTGTAACCCCGACAATATCGTCAATGTAGCTTTTATAAAGTATGGGTTTGATCCCGGTGAAACGAGAGAACATCTGTTCCTCAAAGTGGCCCATGGTGAGACAGGCCGCCGAAGGTCCCAATTTAGTACCCATAGCCACTCCTTTAATTTGGCGGAAAAAACGACCATTGAACTGAAAGCGATTTTGTGTTAGGACCAGTTCTGACAAGCGAAGAAAGTAGTGGTAGGGATGTTAGGGTCCTGGCGTTGATCAAGGTAATGGCGTATGGCTGCTAAAGCAGCGTAATGGGGGATTGAAGTACCGTATAGAGGCTTGTGACATTCATGGTGAATAAAACACGTTGACTGGGATTCTCAGGAAACTCAAAATTTTGAATTAACCTAAGGAAGTGAGGGGTATCCTGGATAAACGAAGGTAGGGTTGAAACTAATGGGCAAAGTACAGAGTCTACGTACTGTGAAATCAGAACCGTGGGGCAGCTGTGGGAAGACACAATGGGACGACCAGGGTTATTGGCTTTGTAAATTTTGGGTAGTAGATAAAAATTGGAAATTTGTGACAAGGCTTTAGCCGATTCAGGAAGATGTTTTTGACTGACAAGGCGGTAGTTAGGGTTTTCTTGGCCAAGGTTTGGATTTCAGAAGTGGGGTCCATCGGGAGTTCGGTGTATGCTGTTTGGTCTGTGAGTTGTTTCTCAGCTTCAGAAACATAAAGATCTCGACGCCAAACAACAGTGGCACCGCCCTTGTCAGCAGGCTTAATAATTAAATTCTTGTTCTTCTTGAGGGACAAAAGAGCCTTCTGCTCGTCTAAGGAAATGTTACGAAAGGGAGTTACTTCGGGAGGAAGGAGATGTTCCAAATCGGAATTAATGGACTCAATTAGGTTCAAACAGAACCGCCCAGGATTCCCTGTAGCCACACACTTCAATCCCCCGTCAAAATGCTTGATCCGTGACTTGATGGTTTCGGCGGCCATCTCGTGTCGAGGTTCCGATCATGACCGCCTGGCTGCCGAAAACCGTCTGATCATGAAACTTGGAACCCTGTCCCCACATGGTCTGAACATTAGACTTGAACTTTTATAACTCAGCAATTCTTGCATTGTTGTTACCTGTGTTAACCACTTAACACTGTCTATTTTCCTAGCCGGATTTACCGTGCCCAGTTTTATTGTGTGTTTTTTTTTAATTTGTACGTTTGATCGTGTCTGCAATCAGTTGCATTTTTGCCACCTGATGAAGGGTTTAAGCCCGAAACGTTGTGGAATTTTTCACAAACTTTTAGCACTATTCACTACTTCTTTTTGACCTAAATATATATATATATATATATATATATACTTATTTACTTATTTTTTGACCTACCCACTTCTTAAGTGCTACGCAGTACTTTGACCTTATATATATATATATATATATATATATATATATATATATATATATATATATATATATATATATATATATATATATATATATATATATATATAACAGATTTAGCCTTGAACCTCACCGCCTAAGCATCAACTTCATAGACAGACAACAAATGGATAATTCTTGACTGAACTAATGTAACTTATCATTTATTTATGAGATGATTTCCTTTTTTGTTTGTGGTAGGTAAGTATCTGGAGCTGGAACCATATTCTGGTGAAAGGTGATTAATCCAGGATCTAAATGTGTCCTGAAGAACCCAATCGATTCAACTTGATGTATGTTTGTGCATATTATCAGACGTAGCAAGGACAGTTCGGAAATGTTGTAGCACCAATTTCTAACCAATTACAAATTGACAAGTCGCCATGTTATATGCCTATTAAAATCTTGAGGGAGTGACCAAAAATACTACAAAATATATACTAAAATATCGCTTAGCCTATTACTTGTATGAAAGCTTCGTCGAAAGCACTATAAGTGTTGGTGCCTAGCATACGACTTTTTCTATATGACATCGCGCACTGAACTGTTTTTATTTAAAAGTGTGTGTAATTCGTTGGATAATTAAAACATGCAAGACCGTTTGCATGGTGTCAATGGTCTCTTCCTACGTAATCCTGTGTGAGGCTACACCGTTCAAAATCTCTTGAATGGCAGATTTGACGCCACGTGTTGCTTCTAACGAGTTTGTACAATGCAGGGATCTCTGGACCAACTGCAACATTTGCATTATTACCAAGGTACATGCACTGTCAAGTTTAGTTCTTCGTAAAACCTAATTAAACATTCAAAGCGGCTGGTGTAAAACATTGTGAGCCTCATAGGACGTTAATTACCAATGGACCCTACCAAAATGAGGTCTTTCATGGAATGAGCCCATGCAAAAAAAAACGCCCGGGTTCCTACGGAGCCTTCCATGATGACAAACCGATGCAAATCCTTAATATGAGCACCTTAAACACTAGCCTATGTAGCGCCTCTGTGGCTGCCGCTCCTTTTGTAGGCTGCCGCCCCTCAGAGCCTGCCGGCGATAGCCATAAATTCCTTTCACTGAGCCTCAAGTTGATGAACTTAATATTCATGAGCATGACCGGCAATTGGTCTAATTCTGAGGTAGGCGGTGCTCAATGACTCGGATCTTTGCAACGCTACGTTGACCACAATTTCGTTTAAACCAAAATACATTTCGTCCGTTAAAGCTTCTAATTTAGATAAAAGTCTTGATCATGGACAATCTCTTACAAACAATGACAACTGATATCAAAGAGTTCGTTTAGAAGCTGACAAATAATCTGTTGAAAGATATCGAACAGTCTTTTCTCGTGGCTGAGTGGAAGGTTGTCTGTAATTAGTTGAGGAGTCGCTGTACTGTGTGTATGCACACACGGTGCCAGGGAATACCAGGATTGTGTCGAGTTGCATTGACCACTGTGACTCTACGTACTGTTGCTTCATCCAATCACCTTAGAGCTATGTAAATGAAGTTTGCGTTGGATTTCTACGCAGATGAAAGGAATTTGTTTCCAAAGCCTGCGGACGTTTGTTTTTTCGCAGCGATGAGCTGAACGAAAAAACTTCGTCCGCTTCGCGGGGTACTTGAACATCCCCTTTCTAACCATATAACCTGGTTGTGTTAATGCGCCGATAATCAAGTCAAAGGCAACTGTGTAGATTCCACCATCCAAGAAAACTCGATTACAGTGACTACACAGACACTGACACAGACAGGCGCGGATCCAGGGGGCCTGGGGGCCCTGCCCCCCCCCCCCTCGCCACGAAAAAAAACGAAAGGAAAAAAAGAAAAGAAAAAAAAAGGAGAAAGAAAAATTAAGAGCAAAAATGAATAAAAGTTTCTAAGAACGTATTCAAAGTATATATTTCTGTAGGGGTTGAGTGGAGCTATCGCTGGATTATCTCTTTACATATCTTTCAAAGTGGTTGGCGACGAAAGGAGAGCTACAATGCTCGAAAACAGGTGAATAGCCGAGTAATGGTCCTTGACTTAAGATCTAAATAAGTAAACATCGTGACATATGTAGTATGGGCTCGGCTAGCTGCACTGAAATGTAGTAACAATTTTGTGTTAAAGAGTGAAATTTTTTGTAATCTAGAGGGATTGAGAGGCAAAGTTTTCACCATACAGACCTTGCAGAATGAATACAGAAGACAAGCTGTCAGGTGACGTGCTATTGTGCACAGTGGCACCAGCTGTTGCAGGCAAAGTAGCGGCGTGCATACCCTATTCGATTTCGAAACTGTCTGAAAAGTTTTAAAATGAACTCAAAAGGCTTTTAAGCTACAGACAGTTGTGTCGGTACAGTGGGCAATGGGTGACGTGCGTCCCCCTCCCCCATCGATTCTTGAAAATTTTTAAAATGGTCCCAAAAGTCGTTTAAGCTACAGATTTCTGTGGAGGGTGTAGGGTGAGATGTATTTTTGATGACTGGTTTATTTGTTCTAACCATTTTCTTTCACAAACTGTTCTCAAACTATCATAAGTTTTGGAAATTCTTGACAAATTCCAAATTTTCGCACGCTCCGCTAGCGTCAAGCCTTGTGTCAGAGTTGTCCTTATTATCAATAGCTTTCGGTAACTACACACGGGGGAACAAAGGAGCAAAAGTGCTTTTTAAGAATTCTCAGTCAGAGGATTCGTTTCTGAATAGCATAGGTTGGTGGGAAAGTGACAGTGTCCGATGCAGGTTCTGAAATGCAGGTTTTGTCATGGACTAATATTTTATCCAAAATTTCGGCGCTCTTCGCGCGCATACGAAAGGGTTTACACCCGATTTTATATACCATTGACAATACTATGACGCAAGAAATTATTCCAAGGCAACATTTTTCTAAAAAGTACATCTCCTTCTCTGTAGGGCTCTCATCGTTATGGGATCTTTGACTTATCTAGTCTACCACATGATTTGAAAGATTGAAAGTACGTATTTGCCATTGCCTATTTTCCAAACATCTTACCGCGACGTTCAATAATGACGAAAATCTTTTCTGAAACGAATTTTGCCTGTCCACCATCCCTCTTTTTATACCTAAAAAGAAGGTGATATATCATATCTCCTCCCATATGAATGTCGGGTAGTGAGAATCCCGTTGGTCCCTCTTTTGTATACTGTAACTAATTTAGAGCTCCCGGGAGGTTCTATACTGTTCTCTGTCAACCTTGGATATCCTTTCAAAATGTAAAGGAAAAATTTTTTTATAGTCCAAGAATGTTTCTGTGGACTCCACGCAGGTATAATTGCGTGTACAATTTTCCCATGAGCGTGGATCATGGGGGACGGGGGGACGCCCCCCCCCTCACTTTTTGGAAAAGGGGACATCGTCAAAAATCCCCCTCACTTTTTCAAAAATGATGGAACAGACTGCAATTATGCCTAGGAAAACGAAATTTTTAGAAGAAAACTAACCTAAAAATGGTACACTTTTGTTGCACCAAATAGCATCTGAGGGCATTCAGTTCTAGAAAAATTTCCCTTAGACCCCTCCCCCATGCCGAAGATCACAAAACTAATTGCCTCCCCGTGACGCAAATTCTGACTACCACCAACTGCTTCTTCCGGGCCACCAGGACGGCTATTCACAAATGTGAAAGTCCCCCCCCCCCCCACACACACACACTTTTGAAGATGGATTCACGCCATGATTTTTCCTGGGACTTAAGGAGGTTTGAAGACAATATGTTAACCGTCTCTTACTCCCCTTTTTCACCCGAACAAAAGTTAGAATTCACTAAATTTTCTAAACATAAACATTTTCTAAACATACAATCACTTTAGAATGACCCAAAGATACCACCATATTGCACATAGGCCCCCTAAAATTAACAAAAATTTCTCAAAGGGGAGGGTAAACCCCTTCCTGGGATTGCACTCTCATGTACTAATAAGAAAAGGCTCTCCCACTCTTGTATATAGCGCATACAAAATCTCACTGCCTAAAAAGGCACGGTTTAGCAGTTATCTGCGGTTCCCCCAATCACCAACTCCCGCCGACACCATCGGTCATAGATTTCTGAAGGGTATACCCTTCAGAAGTCCATAAAGAAGGTGATATATCATCTCTCCTCCCATATGGATGTAAGGTTGTGAGAGTCCTGTTGGTCCCCCTTTTCAGTGTACAATTAAAGCAGAGCTCCCGGGAGGCTCTACACCGAAAATTTTCGGGGCGCTTCGCGCGCAATTGTTTACGCTCACGGAGAGAGGTACGTTTTTATTGAGTGATGGATTTATTTTTATCACTTTTTACCAAAAATCATTTGAAACCTTTCACGAATTTTGCAAAGTCTTCTCAATATTTCTTGATTTTTGCTTGATCTGCGCACTGTTAGCCTTGAATTGCTCCTTTTACTAAGGTCCCAAACGTATTCGCATTACTCATCGGTGGGGTTCTACCATAAGCCAATTATTCGTGTGCGTAAACGTGATTTCAGAGTCAGCATTGTAAGGATGTAAAACAACTGATATTCATTTTTTCATCCTCCTCTTCTTATGAGAACTGAAAACTTAGTATAGAACCCACCTTCCAATTGATAGACACACATAAAGGGAATTGACACCGTTAGTCATAGCAATGGTTTTAAATGTAAACTCAAATTTTCGGCGCGCTTCGCGCGCAATTGTTTCATCTGACGTCCTATACCCGAATACCGTATAACGAAAATAAAACACTCATTATGGCAAAAATCATTTCAAGTTACCTACTTGGGCTCATAACGTTGGCGTGTAAGATTTAAGATAACTTAGATTCTCCGTAACTTCTGCAGGTACATATAGTAACTTATACTGAGCCATACACATCAAATTCCATGCAACATGAAAAGGTATAAAATCTCACTGACATAAGATCTGGAGCCGATTTCTGTGCTCTTAGAATGCAATATTGCGAGAGCTTCCGGGGGCTTCGCCCCCTGGACCCCCACCGGGGCTCCACCCCTGGACCCCGGCAGGGGCCCTGACGCGGGCCCCTGGACCTCACGCGTAAGGACTCGCGCTTCGCGCTCGTGGTGCACCTTGGGTGCACATGAGGTTTTCCATCTTGGGCCCCCCCCCCTCAAAATTTCTGGATCCGCGCCTGAACACAGAGCCTATATTATTGCAAACTCACCGTTGTTCTTTTGTTCATCCTGTATCCTACCTGTACTGGTAATATGGACCGCTATTATATACAGCCCACCGAAACCCGCCAAACGCGAAAGACAATTAATAGTATATCGGATATCGATACTAACTGATGTGAGTACGGGCGGGGACGATGAACTTTAGTTTCTTAATGCTGTACGGAAAGTTTTAACTGCAAAATACTATGACTCGGTTGGATAATTTTAAGTTTTGGGTATTTCTTCTGTCTTTCCAATAATTCCTCTCTGTCTCTTCAATCTCTCCCTTTTCCTTGTCTTAAATCCCCGACTGCGTGATTTCCCCCGACTGACCACGGAGATGGGGCTGTGGGGGGCTGTGCCCCGACCCCCCTTAAAACGCGATACTGTATTTTGTACTGTAGCCATGAGAATATTTGAAGTAGCCCCAAAACAGCTAAAGGTATAGTTTGTCGAGTTTGAGACGCTCGGATGCCATATGATCTTGAAACAGTGCAATCGAAGTTTAAATATCCTTTGGGGGTAGAGCAACTGTCTCATTGTTATCTTCAAACGTCTACAAATGCATTAAGGCAGTTTTAATTTGTCACATTACTTTTTGGTTATATGTGATAACTTATTTGTAATGAACACGTGGGAGGAGGGTTTGAGATGGTTAAAAATTCTTGTCTTGTTTCTGTAGGTGATGGTATGGATGGCTCGTTGAGACAACAATTTAGTACAAAGGACAGAGACAATGATGGCTATAATGGCACCCACTGTTCGGAGATGTATGCAGGACGAGGTTGGTGGTACTCGGGTAAATGGAGTACTGAATGCTGCACCACTGATGAATTTTCTTGTTTTAATCATTCATCTAAAGACTGTCGCAAAAAGCGTTGCACAAAAGCAAACCTCAACGGTTATCATGGCCATTTTGAATTGCCTACGGGAATTTTCTGGAATAACTCTCATTACATCACTGCAACAGAGATGAAAATTCGTCCTGCGAATACGACGGAATTACACTAAAGCTTGTCACAACACAAAGATGACGCATTCTAATGATTAGAAAATACAATGAAATTCAATAATTCACCTGAGACTTTATGTAAGAAATGAAGTAAAATGTTGAAGTTTTGCGTTATTCGTTAGGCCTGACTATTTAGTATTTCGTATAAGTACATAACTAGCAATTGTAACAGTAACTCGTAAATCGGCAAAAACATGAATGTCAAATATCCGAGCCGGAAACCACAGACTTATTTGAAGTATCCATGACGATTGAAAGGAAAAAAGTGCCGACGGTTGAAATATCCTGTACCCGACAAATTCGTAGCAATGTTGTCAGTCTGGTGTCGCTGAAAAGTTTTTATTACGTTTATTTTGATAATAGGATTCTACATGTCTATACTTCTGAGGCATAATAATATTAAGGGCCCATACGCAAGAGGGGGGTGTCCAGTCTTTCACACGATATCCCCTTTGAAATCGAGTCCACCTGGGAACCAAAGGCAGACAGGGATGGTTCGTCATTGTTAATGATTTTATCCTACCCCTAGCATTAAAGATAGCTGTTTGCAATTTAAACATTCTATGTTGACATTAATGAATATATTATGACAGTGCGCATAACTGCATAATATTCATCCCTCAAAAGTCACGTTTCCCACGCGCTTTGCTCGATAATGTTGATTAGGATTCCGTCGATGCACAAAACGAGGTTATTTGTACATCTGCTTTATTCTGGTCACCAATCACGACAGTAGACTGACGGAGAAAGAGGGAGGTTGCCCTCCACCAAAATACTGAGGACCGACGTACATAGACGCAAGTGACAAGCATGTTTTTAGAATGCAGTTTCTGCAATTAAAGTCCCAGTACGACTTTGTATAAAGAAATACTTAAACCCCAAAAAATCGTCGTAGCACGAGAGCTAGATATATGAAGTTGGTAACAGTTTAAGAGGCTCTAACTTACCTACAAGAACAGTCTTAGCTTCTTTCGGGAGTAATCTTTGTCCGAAATGCAGATGCTGAATTCGGCTTGCCAACTGAAATTCGAGTTCTCTCCTCGTAATGAGCTTATCAGTCAGGAGTATGAACCAATGAAAGTCTGTTTGTTTATGATTATTCATGAATAAACAACTATAGGTGCCTTGCCTACATACTCAACTGTAGTGAAATGTACGCACGTAAACAGTGCAGAGCATTTGCTTGTATATTCGAACGGATGGACTACAACCTAGGACTATCCTTAGGTTAGTGTAGGCTTAGAATTGAATTGTAGTTAGAAATAATTACCCACGCCGACAAAATTGTTGCATAACTAACATGAAAAAGAAGGAAAATCTCACCTGAAATCCTAAGCAAGATAAAGTTGCATGGTACAGCCACAGCCGTTCGAAACATTACGTACATATACTACACACACTATATATATATATATATATATATATATATATATATATATATATATATATATATATATATATATATATATATATATAATAAGACAAGGTACGGTAAGACGCTCCGATCTGAGAAGTAAGCCCGCGCTGCCACCCAGTGCTTCCACACTCTAAATTCATTTTTCCTGAAATGGAATTTAAAATTATATGAAATCGGCCATTTCAGTAGGCTTTGTCAAGGCTTTTCTGCCATTTATTCCCTCGTCTGTTATTTCGATTCCAATCTTCGGGTTCACCTAGCCTGTCTCGTATTTACTGCGCCTCCACGGACCTAGCCTCGGCATCATTATGTTTCCGGCGTAGCGCATACCGGGGGAGTGTAACACAGGAGGTAACAGCCAGTGTTTACAAGGAGGTAGAAGAAACTTACGCCGGAAAGACTCGGCAGAGGCTACCATTTCAGGAAAAATGAATATAGAGTGTGGAACCACTGGCATTGAAGTGCGACTGGGCCTACTACTTCTTCTCAGTACATATTGTGAGGTGTGTGTAGTATATGTACGTTATGTTTCGAACGGCTGTGGCTGCATCGTGCTGCACAGTCGTCGACATGATGTGATCTCGAAGCAGCTGAGTAATGAATATTCATAATGATCCAGAACTTCCCACCGTGATGAACCTTGTGCATATTGAAACAGCCGTTACATTTACGACCACGATTTGTTTAGAACAACCTTTCACTTTCGTAGGTGTCTTTTTTCTCCAACAAATCATTTCTCTGGTTATGTTTCGGTTTAAGTAACCTTAAGCACCACTCATTTCTCTTATCCAAATTCGTATACAAAGTCGTACTGGGACTTTAAGGGCACGTTGGAGGCCGAGTTTTCGCCTACGATCCATGCGAGGTAGATGAAGAATCATTGTGATAATTTTATGATTATCAGAGGTCTGGATAGGCGTAGGTTGTCTGTGAGTCATATAGGTACGCCTAATAATAAAAAGTGCGAAATGATCTGACATATTTCCCGTATTTGCCTTCAGAGAGACTGGTATATTCCTAATAAGAACCAAAACTTGCGGTGTGCTTAACTCTCTGTACAGATTACTGATTTTTCTTTCCTACTTCAAGAAAGCAGTCCGCATTATCACCAATTCTAATTTCTAAGCTCATACTTCACCAATTTTATCTAAGCTGCAGATTCTCAAAATCCATAATACTATTAAGTATCAGTTTGAGAGCTTCATGTACAAAACACTCCAATCAGTTGCTCCGAGACATAGCATTTCGTACCTGCTTTTCTTTTATCTTTGTTGTTTTCCTCGATCCCACCAAAAACAATATTTTTATTCACATTCCTTAACCAAACACTTTAAGCTATAGTAAGTCCCTTTTATTCACTGGTGCTACTCTTTGGAACGGTCTCCCAAATACATTAAAAGCCTGTTCATCAACTAGTAATTTTTCGAAGTGCTTTAAGGACCATCTGCTTAACCCAGCCAAGGATTAACCTGATGAGATGGTGTTATATGCGCATTGCTTAGTAGCGTTGTATAAATTACTTGTCCATTTACTTCTTCTTTTCTTCTTTCTTTATAAGTTATCCATCTTTTCCAGCTGCTATTTTCTTTTGTACCCTTATGGTACCCTTAAAAAGGGGGTCTGCTTGTACAAGCTTTTTGCTTTTTTCAGACCTCCCCCATTATTTGGTGTTAATGTAAATATTGTAACATAAGTATGTATATATTATATTATTGTGGAAATCTTTCTGAATACAAAAAATACAAAATACAATACAAATAACATAAATAGTACATGTCCACCTCAGAAAGTGAGAGTTACTAAGACATGCTTGACAAATTTGGTTTGTAAAGGCAGGAAATTCAGCCTCGATCGCACAGTTATCTCTCATTTGCGGTACGGTACTGTAAACAAGTCGCGTTGTGAGTGTAACTATTTCGTCCGGTACAGCTGGATGGATACACAGTGCATACTTGCTATTCCCAACAGTGTTCAACTTTCGAGATAGTTGATCATTTTTGCTTTCTTTAAACACAAATATCTTCAGATCAGATCTCCTGAAAAAAGTGACAAAAACAAAACTAACGTAAAACTTTGTGCACCAAGTACGTGCATCAGGCAATATTCCAAATATGCTGCTAGCCTACATGGAATGATACTGTTAAAATAAAGATTCATCTTCGTGCTTTCATCCCCCTTTTTTCCGACGCCACTCTTTCCTCCCAGTAGCTTAAGCTAGAAGTAAAGATGGTCACTATAAAGATATTTTGATGTTATATTAATAGGATTATAAATACATAGATGTCAAGTATGTCGATATACAGATGCAGGATGTATTTGTGTTTAGATGATAGATGTACAGATGTAAAGACGATGGATATGAAGATGTTTAGATGTTTAATATAACGATTTTTTGATGTTAAATATATGGATGTATAGACTTTAGATATGTAGATGTAAAACATGTTGACTGTATAATCTGATGTTAGATGTAAAGAAGAAAAGAGGTTAGATCAATGGATGTTCACATGTCAGATATACACAAATATAAATATTAAAAAAATACACCAATAAGAATACGGATGTAGAGATGTCAGATGCATTTATGTCTAGATGAAAGACGTTTAGATGTATGGAGAGATGTGCATATGTATAGACGTTAGAAGAGTATAGATGTATTAACGTTAGACAAGTTGATTGTATGGTCTGTTGTTAGACGAAAAGAGGGAGAGCTATAAGATTAATAGATGTGCACATGCCATATAAACAAAAACAAGAATATTTACCAGTTACGTAAATTGCCTTGTCTTTGACTGTTTTGATAAGATTCAGAGTGGTAAAAGTTGTCTTGTTAAGACTTTATTCAGTCTATTCCCAGCATTTTAGGGTGAAGGGTTTAACCAGAAAGCCAAAGGCTTGGTGATTCCTTGCAAAAAAAAAGGTTCCTTTTGTATGAGGTTCATCCCTCCAATTTATACCTCTTGCATATATCATTTTTTTTTACGATATTTTCACAATTTAACCGCTGCTGACCTCACATGACCTTTAAACCCACCAAAAAATTGAATAATAAAAAGGAAAAAAGAAAGTGTCCTAGGAGGGATTCGAACCGAGGCCTTTTGTGCGAGAAACCGAGAACTGTTCCACTATGCCATTAAAGAATCCGTTAAACGTATGCAGGCGCGTAGCCAAGGGGGAGAAGGGGACAGCCGCCCCCAGCACATTTTTGGTATTTTTAATGATTATTTTTACAATATTGTTAGTGTTTCCCCTATTTATATGCTGTAAATAGGCCTTGGAAGTGCCATTTCTCTGGGAAGCATTTTGGGCGAAAATTTTTTTGCGCTTTGCGCCAACCCATGGTGGCGCGGAGCGCTGAGAGTCTGTCTATGGGCTTCGACCCCCCCCCCTCTTTGACAAATTCCTGGCTACGCCCCTGAGCGTATGGTATTTCGAATCACGCTATAGTCACATCATACTTTACACAGTGTCATAATTAGGTAATTCAAATTCGAATTATTACTGAAACAGTTCAGCTTTTGAAAAAAATAACTTGTTTTCTTAATTCTACTTTGGAATGGTAGTAATTCAGTCCTAATTTTTCGGTGGTCACGAAACGCCAGACACAATTTGGAGGTATCACAGACTGTTTATTTAGTTTCCGAGGTTTTCGTAGTTTTACCCCTGAGTGACGACCTCAGATGACCTTCGACCTTCAACAAACTCATAGGTTTCTTTTTCTCTCTTAAAGTAACAAATCAATATAACAAGTATAAAAAGTATCTGTCATCCCTGTCTTGAATATCGTGGTTTTTCAAGCTTTTCGGTTTTTGACCTCTGATGACTTCAAATAACTTCTGACCTTCACTGAAAACAAAAGGACTCTTCCTCTCAATATAATAGTTATATACCAAGTATGAAAAGTGACCATCATTGTTTTCTTGGAATATCGTGTTTACAAGCAGTTTGCAAGAATTTCGTTTGTTTCGGTTATCTCAGATAACTTTTGACCTCTACCAAAACTAACAGTGTTCATCTTCTGACTATAACGCATGCACATGCTAAGTATGGATAGTATCCAAGCTTCATACCTAGAAATATCGTGTTTACACTGTGTTCGACTTATCACCTCTATTGACCTCATATAACCTTTGACCGCCACCAAAAACGATTGGTCACTTCTTTACAATATGATAATTTTATATTTTAAGTATGAGAAGTATCGAACACTGGTATCTTGAGATATCATGTTTACGAGCCAAGCGTCACAAACACACATACATAACTCACCAGCGTGATTGCATCAATGTGGATGGCCGTGGGTTTGCATAAACATGTTCATCATAAATATGTTCAGTCAATTCGAGTTTGCAAAGGATCTAGGATACGGTTGCTCGAATTAATGGAGTAAGCATGTTTACCCTATGTCTCCAATACTAGAAACGCTACACTGTTTACCTGTAAGAATCCGTACTGACTACAAATTAACATCCTAACTTTTAGAGCTATTAAAACTGTTCCACAACAAGTTAATTGTAGACGAGTACGTGCACATCAATTTCAACTTCAGGTTCCGATGTCCCGTACAGCGGAATCGTTTATATAACTCCTTCCAGGTTGAACTTGCTCTTTGGATTCCATTGTTCAATTCGGGCTCTGTCTGACGTTGATATTGTTTTAAATCTGATTGATTTTGGACAATTGGCACTCCTTGAGAGCATTGAACAACTGTGGTTGAAGTCTTTGCTATTTAGTACTATGAAAGTAAGACACCATCGTCATCGTCCATATCATTACACTTTATTACATTTAAAGGTATAGTGTCATGAAAATAACATTGGCTATTTCATGTAAAAAGCATTAAGACTGATAAAATAGATACAATTCACAGTAAAATACATCAAATGTTGACAATTTTACAGGTTGATTGCTATTTTAAACCTTCCATCATCAACACTTACGAATGTTATAGAGTGACGTTGTAGGAACTTGAAAGATTGACAAGATATTCTAATGTTACTCTTTATTTGTTCAACCTTCTTTAAGACGATAGCTCCAATTATGATATACCGTGAAAGGTTTATTTTGGAGTTAAAAAAGCTGTCTCCTTTAAAACTTCTAGCATCCGTCACAAAACTGTGAACTAGCGTGCAAGTAGGTATAGACGTAGTTTATGTTTTAAGGGCAAAGAAGATATAGTATCGAGCGGAACATCTTGAGAAAAAGGAAAATATCTGACACAAATTTTATAATTCTTTAGAGAAAGGGCATTTTAATGCATCCCTCTTGACATGGGCGTTCGCAGGTGGGGATGGGGGACTTTAACCCTTCCCCACTTTTGCAAGTGGAAGGGATTTTAAACCTCCATTTTTTCCAGAGTCATACTAAAAAATAATAGGCACATATTTGATTCTAGAGCTTGCATAGAAGCTGAATCAATGAAACCAAACTCGAAAATGGTGGAAATATCCATTAAATGGATTAAAATCTTGGAAAGATGCACCAGATTACACCACTGTTCATTTGGCTTTCATTTTTCTAAGGGATCTTAAGTGAACCCCTTGAGATAGTTCTGGCCAAGGTCATTCCTCAACCACACACATACACATACACACTTGAGACACTGTTGACGATTTGAGTGTTGAGTATTGACAGATGATTTTCGTTGACTGTGCCCGTAACGTCAAAGACTTCGAATGCCCCTTTTGGCATTAACGCAATTTAATTTCCGTCATCTTGTAATGAATTTGAAAATGACTTGCAGCTTATCAGAGAAACATAAGGATGGAATCTCCACACCTCACCCCAACCCCTTCTCCTATTTGGTGTTGCTGTACTTTTGCGGCATATTAACTTTGCGTACCTTTTCTGTTCGCCTACCTTGCGTCAGCAAAATAAACTTGGTGTAACTATCCTTTTCGAGTATGATGCAACTGTGAAATACTCTGCCATTCACATCTGTCCTGTGATAAACAATAAAATTAAAATTTGATCCCCTGGGAGGAACTGCTTATTTTTAGAGTTCTTGTCTTACAAGATTTTCATTTTCTATGTAAGATTCTTGTCTGTCACTTCATATCCACAGATCAAGCAAGTTCTCAAATTGGTAACGTAAAGGAGAAGGTTGACTTCTGTAGAATCAGCCCCATTCTCCTTAAACATGTTAGCCGACGGTGTACCTCGTGGCAGAATACTACTTGAAACAGACTAACCTTAGAGGGTCCAACATAGACGCAAGTGCAAAAACACAAAATGAACAGCTCCTTTTTTATAGTAATACGTTTTCATCATGGTCTTCAGTGTCTGATGAAATCCTCCTAGTGCACCATCATGACTTTCGGGATGGTAACGCGCTGGAGCTCATTTGGGGCATACCTAATTCATTTAAAACTTGCCGAGATAAGTTGGATTTAAATTCTACCCTTCAGATTAAACGCTTTTACAAGATCCAAGATCCACTTTTTACATAACTTGCGTAGAAGAATTTTTGTCTTTGTCTTAATGATTCTCCCAAACATTGCCTCTGAGGACCTTAAAAATGAACCCATAGACCTTATTGTGATCAAATATTCTTGACCGGATTTACTATTAGTTAATGGGCCTACACAGTCTATTTTGACCCTGCTGAACGGTCTTAGGAAAGCCGAGATCGGTCTTATTTCGCTAGTGGATTTTTTCTTTGTTATGTGTATGCTTTGGGGCAGCGGCGTGTCCAGATGGTCCAGCGGGCCATAACTCCCATTGAAAAATGAGGACAAATAAAAATGGGAAAAGGGAAGAAAAAACGAAAAGAGAAAAGAGAAAGAAGGGTGAGAAAAGAGGAGAATAATAACCAATGGCGTAGCCAGGATTTCTCTCATGGGGATACGGGATGCATTATGTTGTGTGATCGCCGGCCTGAGGGTATGGTCTAAAGGGACGGTTGTCCCCTTCCCTTTGAAAATTTTTGAAAAATAAGTTGCATTTACATGCAATCTTATGCCAGATATGCTCCCTTTAAAGTAAGCTTTGTGATAAAAAAATTTAGGTTTTTTAGGTTCTAAAAAAAATTGGCATCAGTGAGAGGTGCATGGCCCAATTGCCCTCCTACATACACCACTAATAATCACAATACAAGTTAAACCATTAAAAACACACTGGTAAATTAATACCGAATATATAGGTGCTGGTGCAATACAACTCAGAACTTTATTTTAATTACAAAGGAAGCTTTTTAAACTATCGATTACCTTTGGCTACATCATTGCATTATTCTTCTTTCAGTAGAAGCCCGAAAAATTCTCAGAACATTGCCCGAATTTTCACAAAAATATTTGGTTGGGGGCTGCATCCCCGCCTCCTTAGCCTATGGGCTTTGTCAACAACAGAATCGTGCTTCAATAAAGTCCATCTATAGAACGGCCATTGCATTTAATAGTCCATTTCTTTAAAATGGATGAAGAAGCTCTCTACGTCTTCACCTTTCAAATTCCGGACAAGTCTAGGATGTTTACGTACATCGAGAAAGGGTTGGGTCCCCGGTATAATTCATTGGCATTCAAAAACTATATATTCAAGTCACTTTAACGGAATTTCATTATTCTTTACTTTGCCATATCTTGCTCTCTCCTGGAACTCTAATTCCAGTTTATGGAGAGAGAAAGCATCATCATCATCACGGAAATATTCGGAAGGATTTTCCTTGGTTACCTCTCCAACCTGTACTTTTTCTAGTCATGTATTCGACAAGTGACTTCTCCATATTACTCTCTACACGTTTCATTGCACGGAAATATGAAAATTGATAGCATAATACACGTAAATCCTACTTTGTCAAAATATCAGTAAGTGAGTGGGTTAGTTGAATGGTATATGTTTTAAATAAAGTCGCACTTGTGTCATGGTAGAACGTAACCATGTTATCAGTCTTCCAAGTGTGCTGAATGACCAGTTTCACATTCAGCAGATTAAACAGGTCGTGGGACCAAGAGTAGCGTACCGTAATTACAGAACATACGTTTGGAAAGAGTGCTCTTACTTCTTGTGGAACTTCACGCAGGGCTCTGATGCATTCTTGTAAACTATTGTTACTGACAATTTCTTCCGGCAGACTGCAAGTTCTGACTAAAAGCCAGCGGCTCAGCTCTGGGTATTTACTTATTTCCTCATTTCCTCAAAGCCGAAGTCTCGGAGACATTGTTCTTTCATGATATTACATTGGGTCCGATACAATTGGAATTCGGAAAAGTAGTGAGGCTCAGCTCAGTTGGTTCGCGGATTCTGATGATGGTAAAGTTTACGAGGAACTTCGAAAAGGTCAAATGTCTCAGTACAATCGTCAACGGACAATATTTGGTTGTTAACGAGCGCTGTCATTCATTTTATTAATATTCGTACATAATTAATCATGGTTGTACGTGTTTGGTGTTAATTTTAGTTTGGTTTAAATCGCCCGTTTTTCCCCTGCAATGTTTTTTGGGGGTCCGTCAGTCCACTGAAAAATTTAAGGGGGACGTGTCCCCCCTGTCCCCCCCCCCCGATTCCGCCGCCTGTGCAGGCAGATAATTTTCAGAAACTCAGAAATGTGCCGTTATACCACTCGTTTTGTGTGATGCGTGAGTTTTAGGACGGTTATGCTTTCCAAATTTGACAGGCATGCATCGTTTACTCTATGCTTTAAAGTTAATTGAAGTCTGAGATTTAGGCTACACCCAATTGCAAAACAGGGACAATTTCACTAAAATCATAAAAACACATACTCACAGATAAACACTATTTAACACCGGACTCTTCAAATCCTATAAGAACTTTTATAATCAATAATGTCATTGCTGACTAATCATGAACCACTCTTTTTCTTCCGTCTGGCTTAAACGGAGCCAAAATAATTGAACTAGAAACGAAACCTCTTTTTCACGATAATTTTAGGCTAGGAAACGAAGCCAACGATACGCTTTTAAGGCTAGAAACAGAGCCCTTTTTCAACTTTAACTGTGTATGACTATAACAAGGAGCCATTCCAAACGGATTGGAGCTGAAACGGAGCCCTCTCCACAAACACATGCTAGTATACAGGTTAGAAACGGAGCCTCGATCTCGATGGATTAAATTCGAGGTGGCAGTTAGCTTCTTCTTTTACGCATACATAGATCACACTTTAGGCAACTCTTTGCCCCGCAAATAATAATTCATAATTCAGAACTCGGAATGTCTTTCCTATGTTATAAGGAAATCCCTGCTAAAAATCCTTGCATCCCACAATACAATTTGCATCGTTACCAGGGAACAAAGACTTGGGCGCTTGCAATCAAGATAACAGGAAATACCTACAAGAATTAGCGGCAAGGCATCACTAGATTCAGAATTTATGAGCACGCGTAACACTAGCAAATCACATTCGCTGGTTGGTTTTGGGAGAATTTGTGTCTTTCCCCGGCACAAGAACAGTTACTCGTTTATGAAATTGGACAATGTTTAATTTTTATACTTTCAAGAATAAAATATCTGTTGTCGCATTGACCAACAAACCAAGATGTAAATCTCTCAGAAAACAATTGCGGGGTAAATATAAGTTAAGACGGTTATTAACAAATGCAGTCATAATTTTTACCTAGTTTATTTACATTTACGACTAAATAACAATTGTTTTATTGTTGTGTTTTTCCAAAAGGAAGAGTTTCATAGTTCTGTACAGTAAAAAGTCGTCTATTTATATCATTGTTACGTTCCAGGAAACAAGCCCTCTACCCTCTCTCAAGACTGTAGCTGAAACTAGTTTTTAACAATTTTTCAAAATTTACTGACATCTATGGGGGACTCCGGTCCCTTCTGTGTACCACTGCTTACATGTTCATAAGGTTCCTTTGTGCTGTGATGCATTGAGTTACGATCGTTAGAGACAAAGCGTATCGCACTTACGTTTGTTCCCTCCCCCCCCCCCCCCCCCCCGTGAATTGTAAAACCATTTTTTTTTTTAACTTTCATTACCGAGAGATTTTACACCAACACATCGAGACGGGAGACATTTTTGTTATAATATTTTGATAAAGCCGAAGATCGACAAACTAATTATATGTGTGCTTTCTTATCGTCCTGGCGCTAAGTAACACAGTAGTTTCTTCTCAGCGCTCAAGTATACTGGTATCAATGAAACCATTATTGACAATTTGTGGAAAAGATAATCGTCTACTCTCTTAATACAAGAAAACAAACATATTGGAATAAGACAATATCTTGTAAAGTAAATACACTTGACATCTGTGATTGTGTATGATGCTGGCATAGAACGGCCTGCCCTGTATATGGACGTCATTGCGTTCAATGGCCAATTTAGAGTAGTATGTGGCCATCTAACTCCAATGAGCTCTGATTGGAAACTATTTCAAAACACTGGCGCCACACGCAGTTTAGACCCAGGACTTAGGTGAAAAATTGTGTTTTAGAGTTTTATTTTCTGCAATCCCGAGATTTTATAATGCCAAAATTTTTCAACTCGGTCCCAACCAGATTGGGGCTGTGGGGGTTTGAGGCGCTCATAAATAACTTTCCTTTTATCCCATCATACCATTATGACAAGGGCGGAACATTCGCAGCTAATTATTTTAGGCCCATTGCGTAAATTACATAACTGTGTAACTTTAGGAAGGGGGGTAGTCTACATTTCCATTGTATTCTTAAGTCCTCAAAACAATTTCACCATTCGAAAACTACCTAAAAACAAATGTCTTAAGTAGATGACACCGTTCATTGATTTAAATACTTACACGGGATAGACGAATGATCAGTGCTTTGTGTTTATCATCAAAAGATGTTGAGTCTAAATTGTTTTGATGTCATAAAGCCCAATGTTCAATGTATGAATTTTCTAAAAAAGTTCTTTTGTAAATAAAAATCTGCAAAAGGTTTATTGCATAAGAAAAAGTTTACCTGCCAGGAACAAGTTTGATTTCAACGCTCCTAAGAGCAAAACCTTCAATGTACAGGTTACCTGTAAGTAGGTACTTAATTTTTGTACTTTCGTGAAAACCATTGAATGAGTGCCATAGTAATAGAAATCAACAGAAATTTAAAGCACTTAATAGCCAAGAAAACGCTTCTTGTCTCTTTCAAACTTATATCGGTGAGAAACAAAGCATGAATTATTCTTTGTTCAATACTCGTCGACATGTTTGTAATTCACATACGTAGCTTAGACAGCATAATGGATTCATCTGCCCATGACCCTATAGCGGATACTGTAAATCGTGGCAATGATATGTAGCAATCAATATACTATTAATTATTAATATACCGTTTTGTAGTTACACATATTAATACCTTGGCAGTGTTTAGAAGATATGAAACGATAAATGTCATTTAGATTGATGTCGAAGGATACCGTTTACCTGCCAAACAGTACGGTTTTATTGGTCGGCAGCAGGATCTGCCCTTAAAATCTATAATTTGAAAGTCAAATGAATAGTGGAATAGCCTTTGACTCGAAAAGAAGATAAAACTGGTGTTGCATGCAGAGTGCAGGTGCGTGAAATCTTGGCTAAAACCGATTCAGATGAAAACACTGTAGCGTAAGATTGCGCATGAAGTGATATTTTATGTGTGTAGTTAACTTTGGTCTACAAAATTAAATTCGTTAATAAAAGTTGAACAGAATCTGTTGTTCATAACCATCGCAAGACTAATTGGGAGAGTATACAATATTTTTATTTTCTGTGATCCCTCAACTATAGTGGATATAATGGTAGTTTCATGATGGAAAATTTTAGTGACAGTTAGAGAGCATTGTAAGTGACATCAAAATACTTTGAAAAAGAAAACGTAACAGAATGTGTTCTAACTAAGGAACGTGGAAAGGAAGAATGGACATGGGATGACTTGCTACAGGTTTTGAGTTTTTGTATGGATATATGGCAAACAGAAATTTTAGCTCGATTCTGTTAGCCTACATTGAGTTGATTCCTTTCACATATAGCTATGAGTTTATCCTTGCTTGCCAATTACTGCTTACATGCTTACTGCTTTATGATTTGACGTATTCACTTGAAAGTGGGCGATATACGGATTAATATATCAAAAAATAACACTGTATCTCAGCTGTAAGGTTTCATTGTCCTAACGTGGCAAATATGCGAATAAATCCCTATCTTGTCTTTGCTATAATGTGGACCTCGTGTGGACTTTGAGATAATTCTCTAAATTTGCGTTTACTTGGGAAGATAACTTGCTTTCATTAATTGGGGCATGTTTTGATTAACTAACTTGGAAAGCTTTGAAAATCACAATTGATCTTACTTACCACCTGGCAGTAACGTGTCAGATCACTTCCAAACTTACACTAGGGTAAGAGATTATTTTATTCCTGTTTCATCAATGCCAACATTAGCTCTGGCATTTGCTACATATTTCTAGAGATTAACACAATAAGTGCATTAAAATACTTTGGGGCTCCAGCGCTTTTCGACTTCTTTTCTTTTACTTGTCATAGGGCGTATGGTTCTCTTATTCTGCTGCGCGCATATCTACTTGAGTCCAGGTGAGATCTGTATAATAGCAGGGAGGTGTTATTAGCTGGAGATCCATCGAAATCTTTGTTAGCTAATAACACCTACCTGCTATAAACTCTTTGTTGAGAAGACTTTGCTGAGGTGTTTGTCCGGTGGGCTGCCGTATTGAGCAGATCGCTTACCCGAGTGATTTTCCCTTGCCCGGACTTTCGAGCTGGGGATTTGTAATGCCATCGCCTTACAACAGACAAGACAAGACAAGACAAGCAAGACAACATAACATAAATTTATGTCGTCCACGATCACGTGGAAATTTGTCGCCCTGCAGCAAAACATACAAAACTTTAAAAACGCAGTAAAAATACAGTAAGAATTACAAAAAAAAACTTACATACAAAGAAACACGAATATAAAATCAAAAAAAGCAAAACAGAATAAAAAGCAATAACAGTATAAATCGCCAGCTACCGAGCAACCTTCAAGTTAAAAAGGGAGACAGAGTCAGGTAACAAGGCGAAGCTGAACCTGTTACTAATAGAACTGGGCATACGAAGCCTGTTGCCGGAACGAAGGAAAACATAATTTGGGAAGACAAGGTGAGTAATTTCTTTTAATATTTTGTCTGTTTTCTGGTGTACTATATCACTGTAAAGGTCAGAAACGGTTTTTAGACACATTTCATGGCCAACAGCTTGCAGCCTTAACGATTTTTTCCAATTTCCTTGAATGGTCTTTATTTAGCAACCAATCAATACCAATAATATTGAAAGTCAGCACGCTTTGTATTACTGACTGGTAAAAAAGTCTAAGAATAGTGTTCTCAAATTGAAAATATTTCAGTTTCCTTAAAAATACAATCTTTGGTTAGCCTTTGAACGCAGTATGTCTGAACATGGAAACAGGGTGACACATCGTGTATCAAGGAGTGCATTCCATCGCTTTAAAATCTGAAAATCCCAAACATTGTGACACTTCTCACCTGTAAACCACCCCAAGGTATTAGTGCACTCACATAGCTGCTAAATAAATATTTCGATGTTAGCATTTGATTTTGAATAAGTTCAGTTTAATGAAGCTATAAGGACAGTTGTCTTACTCACTTTGGCATTTGTGACCCAAAATGAGATTGAGGCAAGCAGAGGTTTTATCGCTTCCTTACATTGATGAAAAATGCTTTGTTTGCTTTTTTTTCAGTCTGTTGTGTTGACCTTGAAGTTAATAGGAGTAGGAGCTCCCCATGGGGATTTGAAGTTTGTAAAATTCCCATGCATTCACATTCCGATAACATGAGATAATGGAGGAGAAAATTGATTGTAAATTTTAAAGAAAAACAAAAAGTGCTCTTTAATGTGAGGTTATGTCGTCATATGTGCTTGCTTCAAGTTCACTTTGTATTGAAAATGTGACAACTTTAACTGCTAATATCTTGAGAACCACACATCGGATTTCAATGCAAATTTCACCAGAATGCCTACCTAATAAGTACCTCTCTAACCTACATTTGATCTAAGATCTTTCGTTCAGTTTTTACTTACCGCTTAAGACTGTGAAATTATTGCTCTTTTTGCAGAGTCCTATCAACCTTATGGTTGGCTTTCCAGCAAATTAGCAATTTACAATACGCCTACACTTGCCCTGTATTTAGCTTTTGCTCGGGGAGGGGGCCTCTACATTTCAAACTTTGTGAGTCCATCTAGTTGAGTCATAACACTTGTTAGTGTACAGCTTGCAAGAAAATAGCATTAAAACTACCAACTGTATTGGCAGAAATGATACTAACCATGTGCGGCTCTAAGAACTTTTGTTTTGGGGGGCAAACTCAAGTTCGTATTAAGTGAGGTTCGAACGACCCTCCGGCAATATTAATGGTACCCTCCGAATAGTACAAAAGGAGTATGGTTAAAATTATGTATTACAGTGATGCCCCATCTAGTTTTCAAAAGCTCTTCAGAAACCATCTCAGGCAGCCAGTCATGAGCTGACTACTTTTAAAATAAGTACAACCTTATCAGCCAATCGCTACTTCATAGGGGCGCAGTAAGATGCAGGGGAATCAGACAAAGCGGCTGGATCAATTTGTATAAAATGAGCTCCACCTTTGCATATTTTGTTGTTTCTTTCACAATATGTTTCAGCTTTACCAAGAAGCTGTAAAATGTTGGTTTTCTGGATTGTTTTCTCAAACTAACGAAACTATCGAGCATAAAGACAACTAAAGACGATGAAATGATAGCACTATTTTGGATCTCAGTACCGTCGGTTCCGAAACAAAATATTTCGGGGGGGGATTCCCCTAACTCAGAACCACAGTTCATCCTATATACAAATAGGCTACTTGTCAAAAGTCTCACTACAGCTTTGATTGACTGTTTGGTGTGTTCATTTAAATCAGCTGAAACGGTGTACTTTAGTACAGAGTTGGAGAACCTTTTGACTATAACGGGCCATTTGACAGTTATGAGACCGCTCGTGGGCCAGCGCCGCTGTAAATTTGGACAAGAGAAGGGAACCTTTTCTCCTATGAGAAACACAATACGTTAAGGCTACACGGCCTTTACACACCTGTTTGTAGACAGTTACTTCTGCTAATCTGGCCAAGAGACGCACGGGTAAAACAGCTTTTAGTCGTTGATGATAATCAACACAGCTAATGGGTTGTGTACCTAATGACCTTCGAAAGCTCTGAAGTATCTGCAAAATTAGGGGCATTTAACTCCAGCATTACCGCTACACCCTGTAAATGGCATCATGATGCGCGAAGCTAATTAGATTTCAAATATCACAACGTGATAATTTTTTAATCATCTTAGCTTGCACTAATGGCAGGTCCACCATGTGATGTCTGAAGTATATATATATATATATATATATATATATATATATATATATAATATATACATATATATATATATATATAATAAGGTCAAAGTACTGCGTAGCACTTATGAGGTAGGTAGGTAAAAATGAAGTAGTAAATAGTGCTAAAAGTTTGTGAAAAATTCCACGACGTTTCGGGTTTAAACCCTTCATCAGGTGGCAAAAATGCAACTGATCGTTGACACGGCCAAACGTACAATTTAAAAAAAATACACAATACAATTGGGCACGGTAAACCTCGGCTAGGAAAACAGACAGTGTTAAGTGGTTACCACAAGTCAAAAAAATGCAGGAATTACTGCGTTATAACAGTTCAAGTCTAACGTTCAGACCATGTGGGGACAGGGTTCCAAGTTTCATGATTAGGCGGTTTTCGGCAGCTAGGCGGTCATGATCGGAACCTCGACACGAGATGGCCGCCGAAACCATCAAGTCACGGATCGAGCATGTTGACGGGGGATTGAAGTGGGTGGCTACCGGAACCCTGGGAGGTTCTGTTTGATTGATCTCAGGTGCTCGGTGACTCGGTCAGCAAGACGACGTTTTGTTTCTCCCACGTACAGTATATTACAGCGTTTACATACGAGAACGTAAACAACATTGGCTGAAGTACAGGTAAAATGCTGATGAACGTTAAAACGGTTGTTGTTGGGACCTACAATGGAAAGGTTTTTGTCATAACTGACCACCGGGCAAGTATTGCATCTCCCACGGTTGCAAGGAAAAGTTCCTGGGGTGTCAGGCACTACTGCTTGAGGTTGAGAGGCACGGACCAAGTGCTTAGATATGTTCTTTTCAATTCTGAATGCCGTGATGGGGGGATCAGGGAAATGGTCACGGGTGGATGGGTCATGACGGAGGGTCTCTACATTCCTGTAAATGGCACGTACAACGGGAGTTACAGATGGGTGAAAGGATACCACCAACGGGATACGTCTAGTGTGTGTTTGGTCACTTTTGCTGGAAGGGCAGATGCTCTATTAATTCCTTGTATGCGTTTCAGGGCATTGGAGAGCACTCTTTGTGGATACTGGCGTTGTTCAAAGAAAGAAATAATCTGCTTGGAAACTTTAGCGAAATCCTGGTCGTCGGAACAAATCCGTCTGGCCCGTAAAAGTTGTGAGAAAGGAATCGAATTGGTACAAGATCTGGGGTGGTTGGAAGGGTACATGAGGTAGTTGTGAGAGTCAGTAGGCTTAAAGTGGAGATTGGACTTGATTTGACTGTCGGAGATGGATAGTTCCGTGTCTAAAAACACTACTGAGGAGTTGGAAATACAGTGAGTGAATTTCAAAAAACGGGCAGAACGTTTCAGCAAAGTTAATGAACTTTTCCAAATCGTTTCGAGGACCCACTGCGACCCCAACAATATCGTCAATGTACCTTTTGTAAAGTATGGGCTTGATCCCGGTGTATCGTGAGAACAACTGCTCCTCAAAGTGGCCCATGGTGAGGCAGGCCACAGAAGGTCCCAGTTTAGTGCCCATAGCTACTCCTTTAATTTGGCGGAAAAAACGACCATTGAACTGAAAGCAATTTTGTGTGAGGACTAGTTCAGTCAAGCGAAGAAAGGTGGTGGTAGGGATGCTAGGGTCCTGGCGTTGATCAAGGTAATGGCGTATGGCTGCTAAAGCAGCGTGATGGGGGATTGAAGTATAGAGGCTGCTGACATCCATGGTGAATAAAGTACGTTCACTGGGATTCTCAGGAAACTCAAAATTTTGAATTAACCTAAGGAAGTGAGGAGTATCCTGGATAAACGAAGGTAGGGTTGAAACTAATGGGGAAAGTACAGAATCTACGTACTGTGAAATCAGAACCGTGGGGCAGCTGTGGGAAGACACAATGGGACGACCAGGATTATTGGCCTTGTGAATTTTGGGCAGTAGATAGAAACTGGAGATTTGTGGGCAAGGGTGCAGAAGGGCTTTAGCCGATTCAGGAAGATGTTTTTGACTTACAAGGGTAGCTAAGGTTTTCTTGACCAAGGTTTGGATTTCAGAAGTGGGGTCCATCGGCAGTTCGGTGTATGCTGTTTGGTCTGAGAGTTGTTTCTCAGCTTCAGAAACATAAAGATCTCGACGCCAAACAACAGTGGCACCGCCCTTGTCAGCAGGCTTAATAATCAAATTCTTGTTCTTCTTGAGGGACAGAAGGGCCTTCTGCTCGTCCAAAGAAATGTTACGAAAGGGAGTTACTTTGGGAGGAAGGAGACGTTCTAAATCGGCATTAATGGACTCAATTACACTGTCCAGGACCTTGCTTTTACCAGGTTTAGGGGTCCATGGAGATCGCTTAGACTGAAATGAACGGAAAACGTCCTCCGATGAAGTGTTGTCGGTTTCATCGGAATCTCCAAAATGTAAGCGAAGGCGGAGCCTCCTGCAGAACGAGGCCAAGTCTCTGCGGATAGAAAACTCATCTGGAAGGGGGTTCAGGGGGACAAAATTCAACCCTTTTGAAAGGACTGAACGTTCAGGGGAGGATAATTTCATGTCAGAGGGGATGGTGACGACTAATCTAGTGTTAGGAGTACGGTCACTGCCAGGGGTTAGAGTGGAATGCTCCTTGGGTAACAAGGAAGCTAAGGTCTTAGATTTGGATTCTTGTAAAAAGTTGTAAAGTTTACGGTTATAGACATGGATGAGAAAATGTACTTCGCCAGCGTTAGGGAGTGAATTAGAAAGAAAAGACCTTTGTTCATTCATGGTCCGGTCAAATAAGGCCTTTTTCCTAACCATTCCGCTAATAGCAGAACGCATCAAACCAAACGAACACGAACGTAGGTAACGTGTGGTGTTACGTCTATGAACGGGGTCTGAGTAGGTATGAACGTGAAACTTGAGTTGGAAACCTCTTGGGATAACCTTCCTACGTAGGCACGTGCCCAAGAAGTGGATGTGGCTGGCAAACCTAGTTTTACTGAAGGTTGCCATAGCAAGAGAAAGTATGGTGGGAAAATGTTTGCTGGGATAGCGAGCAATTTCCTGTATAAATGTACTACGAAGCCTTGAAACAAACTGTTTCAAGCAAGGCATGGTCAACTAGTCAAAAAGGTCTTAAAATCGCAGTGAAAGGTAGTCAAAGACGTAAATAAAATAAGGTCAAAGTACTGCGTAGCACTTATGAGGTAGGTAGGTAAAAATGAAGTAGTAAATAGTGCTAAAAGTTTGTGAAAAATTCCACGACGTTTCGGGTTTAAACCCTTCATCAGGTGGCAAAAATGCAACTGATCGTTGACACGGCCAAACGTACAATTTAAAAAAAAATACACAATACAATTGGGCACGGTAAACCTCGGCTAGGAAAACAGACAGTGTTAAGTGGTTACCACAAGTCAAAAAAATGCAGGAATTACTGCGTTATAACAGTTCAAGTCTAACGTTCAGACCATGTGGGGACAGGGTTCCAAGTTTCATGATTAGGCGGTTTTCGGCAGCTAGGCGGTCATGATCGGAACCTCGACACGAGATGGCCGCCGAAACCATCAAGTCACGGATCGAGCATGTTGACGGGGGATTGAAGTGGGTGGCTACCGGGAACCCTGGGAGGTTCTGTTTGATTGATCTCAGGTGCTCGGTGACTCGGTCAGCAAGACGACGTTTTGTTTCTCCCACGTACAGTATATTACAGCGTTTACATACGAGAACGTAAACAACATTGGCTGAAGTACAGGTAAAATGCTGATGAACGTTAAAACGGTTGTTGTTGGGACCTACAATGGAAAGGTTTTTGTCATAACTGACCACCGGGCAAGTATTGCATCTCCCACGGTTGCAAGGAAAAGTTCCTGGGGTGTCAGGCACTACTGCTTGAGGTTGAGAGGCACGGACCAAGTGCTTAGATATGTTCTTTTCAATTCTGAATGCCGTGATGGGGGGATCAGGGAAATGGTCACGGGTGGATGGGTCATGACGGAGGGTCTCTACATTCCTGTAAATGGCACGTACAATGGGGGTTACAGATGGGTGAAAGGATAGGACCAACGGGATACGTCTGGTGGGTGTATGGTCAGTTTTGGGGGCAAGGGCAGAGGCTCTATCAATTCCTTGTATGCGTTTCAGGGCATTGGAGAGCACTCTTTGTGGATACTGGCGTTGTTCAAAGAAAGAAATAATCTGCTTGGAAACTTTAGCGAAATCCTGGTCGTCGGAACAAATCCGTCTGGCCCGTAAAAGTTGTGAGAAAGGAATCGAATTGGTACAAGATCTGGGGTGGTTGGAAGGGTACATGAGGTAGTTGTGAGAGTCAGTGGGCTTAAAGTGGAGATTGGACTTGATTTGACGGTCGGAGATGGTTTGCTGAAACGTTCTGCCCGTTTTTGAAATTCACTCACTGTATTTCCAACTCCTCAGTAGTGTTTTTAGACACGGAACTATCCATCTCAACTATCCATCCATTTTATTGTGTATTTTTTAAATTGTACGTTTGGCCGTGTCAACGATCAGTTGCATTTTTGCCACCTGATGAAGGGTTTAAACCCGAAACGTCGTGGAATTTTTCACAAACTTTTAGCACTATTTACTACTTCATTTTTACCTACCTACTTCACAAGTGCTACGCAGTACTTTGACCTTACATATATATATATATATATATATATATATATATATATATATATATATATATATAATATATATATATATATATATTATATATATATATATATATATATATATATATAACGCTAATTCCCACCTTAGGGGGAAATTGTTATATCTGCTTGTACATAGGGCGAAAAAAAAGATAATAAAATACATAAGAAATAAATTCGCCATAGCGTCTAAACATATAATTAACGTTATTTCAATCGCCAGCCATCCGTTCGTGTTAACAGCTAGGTGTCCGTAAATTTGACAACTTTGAAGTAATAGCATCTAGTTTGTAAATCTAAGAGGGCGCCCTTGTAAGTTTACGTATTCCTATAGAAAAAGTGTGTGGAAACGTTAAGGCGAAACTTATATTTCACCCGAAAATTTTTTTCCCCTTAATATATAAATATATTTTGCTAATTTGGGATTTAGGCGAAAAACCGTATGAAAAAACGCGACTGTTGGGAGAACTCGACCCTTAGGCGAAAAAATCGTTTTAACGTTTTACACACTGTTTTATATAGGAATGCGTAACTCTATACGCAAGTCCGATTTACCACATAATGTTAATGCAATTACTTAGTTCCACACCAACTTACGTGCATGTATCCGTTAACACTAAGGACTTACGGGCCATTGAAATAACGTGCATATATATCTCAGAACCAAAAGGGGAAATATAATCTTATGCATTTCATTGTTTTTTCTTCGCCGGTTGTATTGGCGGTATACCGATTTCGCCTAACAGGATATATATATATATATATATATATATATATATATATATATATATATATATAATAGCGAACAAGCAACAAGTTAACTAAGAAGCGCACCGAATAATGTCGTTTTGAAGGCACTTTATTCATGCTTAATCTTCGCATTGCATTGAAAAGTTATTCACTTCTTTAATTTTAATCCCATTCAAGGAAAAGGGAGGGGGTCTAACCGATGGAATCCACCGGGATTGATACGGTTCGAACGAAATAAATTTCGCGTAGTTTCCCATGAGTTTGGTTTATGTGTAAAGACATGCTTTACAACACATGCTACGTTGGGCAACCTGCGAGGTGAAATACTACACCATGCAGAAGCGGCATCACGCAGCGTATTTAGCCTATAGAGGGATTTCAGTCACATGACTTAAACCAACTAGACGCAATTTTGAAGGGCAAGACAGCGCGTCTTTTTTTGTTTTGACGGGCAAGATCGCGCGTCTCTTTGGTTTTGACGGGCACGCGTCCATTGTGTCACAGTAGCATCTATGGTTATGCCGTGCGCGTGAGCTGTATAGTTCACTTACTGCGTGTGTGTTTTGCCCTTCAGTGCCTGGGAATCCATTGCGCGTGACGTCACATGAAATCCCTCTATACCGAGTAAATGGTAAATAAAATTATTATTAATTGAACTCCAAGTGTTCCAGCAATTTCATTAATCGCCTCGGGGACCGGACCAAATGGTCTCGCAAACCGGAGGTCCCCCCCCCCCGGGCCAGCCCTGGTTTAAAACATTCTCGCATCTCGGTTGAAAATTCTTGCAAAACACGACTTTTGCCCCTCAGAGTTTTCCTATGCACTGCTTCTATATTGTATTAAAGTGAACACTGACTGGGTGCATTTTTAGAACTTTCAGCCAATTAATGTTTGATCCGAGACCTATACAGCTTTGAATTAAAACAGTCTCGCATTTTACATTAATCCTCATACACGCCGAGCATCATCGGTGGTTAAGGCGCCAGTGATTTACCAAATAAACGTTTCCTTATTCACCATTTTTGGGAAGTCAAACTTTTTGACACGTAAAAATACAATAAAACAAATGTCATGAAGCATCTTACAACTTCTGTTGCCGGCAATGGTTTTAGGGGACATTTTTAACAAAAGATATTTCTTAGTACTCTACTTGCCAAGTGATGATGGCTTCCCTACTAGACAGTGTGACATTTTATCATTTTTCTTTATCACAAATCAGAATCCCCTCATTGAAAGAGTTGCAAAAGAGCCTTAAAATAAATTGAAATCATGACGACTCGAAAAGTATTACTTCACATGACCAATGGTCGAAAGACCCGACCAATAAACCTATGTTGAATGTTTAAATAATCACAAAATACATACTTGACGATTACGGAGAAATTTTGTAATGGTATGTACAACTTCATAAATAATATATGACATTTGTGAGATATAAGGGATGATTTCGTCCAAATTTAAAAATACGCCTACTTTTTATTTAAACCATCTCGAATTACATTGTTTATTTATTTTTTGGAAGATTGAAGACCATGCTTTGCAACTTTTTGGGGGCAAGTCCCCCCCCCTCCCGTGCCCTATGGCGAGCCGCTAATTAATGATACTAACTAGGCCTTGCAGGTAGTCATTATAATATCATTAGTTGCTTCGGTTTAAAGTGATATTACCTGTTTAAGAAAAGGGAAATACATAACACTGCCTTGTCCAAAGTGTTGGGATTATGTTTAAGCAGTCCATCCGAACAATAAAGATAAATAAAGATCCCTCACAGAAGTAGTTCTTCTACATATTGTTTCAAATATCATAAAAATAACGACAAAACTGTGAAAATCGAAAATACTAGGAACAATCTTTATTCCATTCAATCCTACTCCTGGTTGAACAAACCAGTGGGAGTGTTCGAATATATGAATATGCAAAAGGCAACACAACGAAAGGTACCCACGTATATGCCAGTGAACGAACACTGAACACGTTATATTCACGCTATAGCCTATCTACGTCCTTGAAAACTGACTCTAAAGTACCATGGAGCTTATATCCGAAAGGTTTCATTGGCTCCATGAGAGTAAATCGAATGGAAAAATTTCCGTTGAAGTCCACCCGACCAATTTGAATTTCGAAATAAACTACAGCCCTCGTGAGCTAGTCGATATACCACAACTTGGGGCTAGGTATCAGCAAGAGTTGCTACCTGGAAGTAAAAGGACAATTAATTTGTGCAGTAAGTGAGCTTTTGAGATCATCGAAGAGTGTTATTTTGCATGATTCTGAAGGCAGACTCAAAGAAAATACTAGTATTTCTAACTCAATGAACCCACGAAACTGGTTATCGACATAATACTGGTTATCGACATAATATGTGAGTACAACCTCCAAGGAATAATATCGAACATTTCCTGAGACATTCAGATCCTCGATGGTCAACGATATCAGCTTGGAGTCTGACATCTGAGATTCATACCCTCCTTCGCAAGGTTATACCATGGAGCTACTTACTGCACATACTTTCCCTGCTATACGTTTCCCAGCTAAAATGTACAGTTGCCTAGATTTAAACAGGGAGTTGCAATCAGTTTGTAACTCCCTGATTTAAACAGGGAGTTCTAATACAAAAGACACAAATTCTTTTTCATGTCGGAAACTCTTGAAGAAACCATCTACAACAATCGAAACTGACCGGCGAAAAAAACGCATTGATTGCTAAAATAGGAAATCAAATCGGGCCATACGATTCTACGACTACGACTATTTTGGTTTGGATTTTACTATGACTATTTCGGTTTGGATTGTCATACTTCAGGTTAGTGCCCCTTGCTAGTGCATCGTTGTCCAGTTTACGTAGATTGTATAGGCCTACCTGTATGTACCGCCCAAGGACAAAGACTTGGATGGGATGCGGGGAAGAACATAAGTGTAGAGATGTAACTGGTTACCGTTACTAGCGTTAGTGTGCAAGTGTCTTCTTGAATAGTGTTAGGGGTGAAATTCACTAACACGGGTATTACGATGAAAACACGTGCTTTTGTTTCAAAAGCTCAAGTGTGCTGTGTAGTATACAACCTTCAAAATCATACTATTTGTGATAGCCGTGGTTTAAGCTAGTTGTAATGAGGACGATTTTTTTCAAAATAGCCTGCAGATTTGACTGTTTTCGCACCGTTTCTTTATACGTTGCCATTCACACTACCATTTTCGGTCACAACATAAACAACTTCATCACTTCATCCATGATTAGCATAGTTAGTGTATTGACAAATAAAGAAAACATTAGACGTTATGAATTTCCCTTTTCTTGAACAGGTAATATCACTTGAATAACACTCGTCCGAAAATTGGCTGCGTTCTCCTATATAAGCTCTAAATTTTCTTAAACCAACAAAATGCTTTAATGCAACCGCTACGCTAAAAGTCACAAGGTTATTGCGGACACAGACGAGGTGAAGGGGTGGGCTTGGAAGACAAGTGCAAAGACCAGACATATTAACAACTATGAATGTGAATATTGCAAAACGTTCACATATACACGTTTAATGCTATCAAAATACATATAAAAGTATCTTTCACTTACAAATACTCAAAAATACATATATTCAATAAAAGAATTTTGAATATCACTCCTATGTACGCATTAACTCAGGGGTGGCGGTAGGTGGGGCAGGGGGTCATAGCCCCTGTCGGGAGGGCTGCCTCCCCGCCGGGGAATTTTTACAGTTTCGTAGGGGAGTCTTTATGAATAAGATAAAGTATGCAGTCGCCCCACTGTATACCTGTTTTTTGCTCTCAAGAGGACAGGTTCTCTGAAACGAACCCAAAATTCCGGCGCGCGTGCGCGCGCTGTACAGTCCTTCCAGTTACTTTAAAAGTTTCATTCCTCATAGCTAGATAGCACAAGTCCTGTCCACCTTCTCAACTAACATTTAGGCAAAATACACAGTTTATGTAGAGGCCTCGTAAATTTCATCCCATATCACAAAGCCTGGTTGCTGTTCACTTGGTGAGCAACTCACGGAGCAAAATTTGACTATTCCATCGAGTAGTCCAGCTAGTTTCTATACAATGTACGTTATCCCCGATACGGTCTGCAAACCCTACAGTTTCTTTTTTCCTTTTGTTCTTAATGATTACATGTTTTTTGCGTAAGCCTACCAAAACTTTTCGGTCTCTTCACAGACTTTGCAATTCACGATTCAGATTCAAAAGAACAATATCGGTGCGCATCTGGCTTTTGAAGTATTAAGTAATATTATGCAAAAGATTCTGTCACAACCATTATGGTTTTATTTATTTGGGGTTTCAAAAGGGCCCTTTCTGCGATAAAATCCAAAATTTTCCGTACGCTTTACCCACTCTTCCTCAGTTCTGATACTTATTGCTAAATATAGTACTAACCCCTTTCCACCTTTCCAAGTAACATAGTAAGTATAATACATGGATTTACGTGAATGTCGGGAATTTAATCTCATTTCGCTAAACCTACTTCATGCTCTCTCGTGTCTGTCGTGCGGTATGGCAAGTGGCTCGAGGAGGGCAGTACAATGTAAGCTATACCCTATAGGGCCAAACTGCCCCGACAATTGACCTGTGCAAGCTTTAAATAAGTGCAAATTATTTTCAGTTTAAACTTAACCAAAAAAATTTTCGCGCGCTTCTCACGCTCGGCAGTTCACAGTTTAGATTCCGAGAAAAATATTAAATCAGCGCGGAACTATGTTCGTCTATTAATACAACTTTTATGCAGTATATGCCCCGCAATGGCATGGTATAGTACCGTACACAAGTTTTCTTCAAATCCCCCTCACCAGCCCCTCGACGGCATCGGGGGTATGTCGGGGCTTCGGGTCGATGCCCCCCCCCCCGTCGGGGAGTCTGCCCCCTGTCGGGAAAATCCTGTCGCCACTCATGCATTAGCTTCATCCGAAAGCTCACCTTTGGGCCTACCCCTAACACCTTAACTCAGTACCCCTACACTTATCAGTTGTCACGCTACTGCAGCCTATTTTCATGCAACACGACTCCCTGGGTAGTGATGGTGGCGTTTGGAAAATAAAAGATCGTCGAGGTATGTTAGCTTCCGGAGTGAGGCTGTCCTCTCAGGCTAGTTCTTGTTATTGACACAATGGGTGGTGGCCCTCTTGGGTATTGGGTACGACGGATGGCCAATACTTGTTCCAAAAGCCCGACCCTGAAACGTTTAAGTAGTGACATGGTCAAGTTCTAACATAACTCTCTTTGAGCACAACTCAACCAGCCACAATATTTTGAGAATAATTCAACCACCCACAATGTTCCCCATTTTTTCCTGGCAGGCAATTTTCAGAAACCCCCGCGAAATATGCCGATAAACCACGTTTTGTGTGATATGTGCGCTCTACGACTATGCTTTACAAACTTGGCAGACACGTATCGTTAACTGTATGCTTTAAAGCTAATTGAAATTTGAGATTTTGAATTAATCGCAAAACAGGGGCAATTTCACCAAAATTACAAAAACTTATACTCACAGATAAACACAAGATAACATCGGGACTCGTCAAATCCGATACCAACTTATTTAATAAATGTCTTTGGACTAATCATAAACCCCTTCACTTTGTTCTGGCAAAACGGAGCCAAAATAATTGGACTAGAAACGAAGCCTCTTTTTCACTATAACTTCTGGTAGAAAACGGAGCCGGAGTAAATATAGGTTAAGACTGTTGTTAACTAATGCAGTCATGGTTTTCACGTGGTTTATTTACGTTTACGACTGAATAACAATTGTTTCATTGTTCTGCGTTTTCAGTAAGGGCTTCATAATTCTGTGCAAATAAAAATTCATCTATTTATATGATTTTTACTCTTCAAAAAACTCGCCCTCTACCCTTTCTTCACGACTGGAGCTGAAACTAATTTTTAACAATATTTCAAATTTTAGCGACACCTATGGGGGGCTTCAGTCCCTTCGATGTTTCACTGATTACATGCTCATATGGATCCTTACTGGTGTGATTCCATTTACCCAAGTTTTTTAGAGGCAAAACGTATCGCAAATACGTATGCTCTCCCTGTGAGTTGTAAAACCAATTTTTCAAACTTTCATTACTGTGAGATTTTACTCATATCAAGACGGCAGATGTTTATTTGATATAATGTTAAAAGCCGAAAATCGAAAATTAATATGTGCTCAGTTACCGTCATGGCAACAAGAATTTTATAGCTACTCCTCAAGTATATACTATTATCAATGAAATCTTACTGACAATTTGAGGAAAAGAGCATCGTTTTCTCTTTTAACACAAGAAGACAAGCATAAACGAATAAGGCAATTTTTTTGTAAAAGTAAATACAATTGACATCTATGACTGAGTATGATCCGAACGTAGAATGATTTGAATTGAATATGGACATTATTGTGTTCAGTGGCAACTTAAGGGTAGTAGGAGGTCATCCAACCGCAATCAACCCTGACTGGAAACTGTTTGCATAAAACTGGCTTACAGGCATTGTGTTTTAGGGTTTGATTCTCTGCAACTCAGGGCTTGTATATTGCCAACTTTTCTTAACTCGATCCCAACCATAATGGGACTGTGGGCTTTGAGGCGCTCATTTATAACTACTTTTACCTCTATAGCCCGTTACAATAAGGGCCGAAGATTCGCAACCAATTACTTTAGCCCTTCTCTGTAAAGCAGAGAAATATGTAACTAGGAAAGAGGGTAGTTAACATTTACTATCATATTCTTTTTTAAACCTCAAAACGTTTCCACCATCCGGAAACTATCTAAAAAACAAATCAGTGTAAAGGAGAAGACAGCGTTCATCGGTTTAAATCATTATCATTGAAAGATAATGTGGAGTCTAAACTGTTTTGATGTCATAAAAGCAATGTTCAATGTATGCAGTGTTCTTGTAAAAATGAAAAAATGCGAAAGGTTTACTGCATTACACAACCTTTACCTACAAGGAACAGGTATGATTTCAACGTTCCTTAGAAGGAAACTTTCAATATGCAGATTACTTGAAAGTAGATACTTGATCTTTGTATTTTCGTGAAAACCATTGAATGAGTGTCATGGTAATAGAAATCAAACGAAAAGCACTAAGATAGCTAAGAAAACGTTTGAAAAATATTTGTTGCATTTTTCAAACTTATATCTATGAGAAACGAAGCATGATTTATTGTTTATTCAATACTCTTCGAGATGACTGACGGCCCGTTGCCCATGTACTTCACATACATAGCCGGGACAGTATATTGGCTTCATCAGCACCATCAAGCGGATACTCTAAATCGTGGCAACAATATTAAGCAATCAATAAACTGTTAGATATTAATATACTGTTTTGTATTTACGCCTTTTAATACGTTTGCAGCGTTTAAAAGATATGAAACGATAAATGTCATTTAGATTGATGACGAAGGATACCGTATACCTGCCAAACAGTAAGGTTTTATTGGTCGGCAGCAGGATGTGCCCTTAAAATCTATAATCTGAAAGCCAAATGAAGATAGCGGAATAGCCTTTGACTCGAAAAAGATAGAAGATAAAACGTGAGTTGCATGCATAGTGCACGTGTGTGAAATCTTGGCAAAAACCGATTCAGATGAAAACATTGTAAGATTGCGCATGAATCGATATTTTAAGTGTGTAGTTAACTTTGTTCTACAAACTTCAAATCGTTAATACAAGCTGAAAAGCATTTGTTATTCCCAACCATCACAAGACTAATCGAGAAAGTGTACATATTTGCATATTCTGTAAACTACAGTGCAAGCAACAGTAGTTTCATGAAGAAAAAAATCAGTAACAATTAGTAAACATTGCAAGTGACATATTCGTATTACCTTGAAAAGGAAAACGTCACAGAACGTGTTTTACCTTAGGACTGTCAAAAAAGGAGAATGGATATGTGACGTATTTTCACTGTTTTTGGATTTCTTGTGTTGGATAAATGACAAACAGTGAAATTGAGCCCACTTCTTTGAGCTTACTTAAAATGCATTGCTTTCACATATAGTCATTGGTTTTTCCTAGAATGCCATTTGCTGTTTACATGTATGGTTGGACGATAACATTTGAAAGTGGACGATATACGGATCAAAATAGAACACTGCATCTTTAATTGTCCTAACGCGGCAAATGAAGGAAATGATTGCGCTCTTGTTTTAGTTGTATTACCATTTGATTCTGGACCTCTTGCAGACTTTTAAAGAGTTCTTTCAACTTTCTGGGCTTGGACGGATAACTGGCTTTCATTCGGGGAGAAACTTTTAACTAAACAAATGTCACAACTTTGAAAAGACGTTTCTTGCCGCCCGTTCTTCACAATTGATTCACCTTTCAGTTGGCAGTAAGTGCTTTTGTCACTTTCAGGAGGACCACTTCCACATGTAAGTGTAATTACATAGCTGGTAAATCTAATATTTCGATATTAACATTAACAGATGAATACTCTCACTTATATAGGGAATTATAAGGATATTTCCATAACTCAGCTCAGAAAGTTGCTTGCGTGGAGACACTTTTCTAGTCTCTTCTACATACCCATTGATTCAAATTACCGTTAATGATTTATGCCTAATGCTCTGAGGACCGCTTTAAAAAGGCCTGTATCGTTCCCTGTATCCAATTTGAAAATAAATTTAATGTTTTGCATTTGCCCAGTTTTACAGATTACATCATATTAATACCACAGAGCGTATAGAAATATTGTAGTACATACTTGATCCTGATAGTCGTAGTTACAAAAACGTTGATCTTTGGTATCAAAAATTGTTATACCATAGAATTTGCTAAATCCTGTAAGAGAATGAAAGGAAAATACGCTTATCGTTAATTTTACACTCACAAATAATTTTGTGGATTTAATTTTATCATAATTTATCCAAAGGTTGTGTTTTATTTTTGTAGATACATCATGAAGTTACAGACAATGTTGTTCTTTTTACTTGCTTGTGAAAGTTTGTCAAAAGGTATGGCCATTCTGATTTAGACCATTAGAGTGTAAAAATTTAAGACAAGAAATGAAATTTTATGATATTCCAAGAAGGGTAATACTGTCAGATAAAAGCACAACGTGCAAAATGATAAATGCTAAGAAGGTCTTTAACATGCAATAGTATTTATTAAAGTTAAGCAATAAATATTTTAAAATGAATGATGAAGCGAAAAGTCTGGAAACTATAGTTCAAAAGCGTGAAAAACATTTTATTTACAATGGAGGAAAAATAAATTTTGTCGGCTTGTAACAACGTTCAGTAGTATCTTAAAAAGTGGTTTGTTATCTCTCAGGTACAGTTGCTCACACATTTAATATTTTATGTGATGATTTTGTTTATAATTGTTTAAACGCCCTTTTACTCGAAATCTCATAATTGTTACATACCTCGAAGATAGGAAAATAATCTTATATCTCCTGATTTCCTCCAGACTTTTTGATTTTATATTACCCTACCTTATTCGATAAAATCCCGAACAGAACTATATTAAATTTAAAAACATTCTTTACCATAAAATTGGCTATTGACCATTAAAGGAGCTGAGTAGCCGCCACAGTAGAATAAATTCTTGGACCCGCCGACTTCGTTACGTCACATCCGGTTATGCTTCTTGGTTTATCGATTCGATCCGATACCGATACTTATCACAGCCATGCATGTAGTGTAACAGTACACTTGTTACTGTCGTTAACAGTACTAACGTTAGCCTAACTTAGGCTAGCGTTAGGGCCTAGGTCTATCACGAAAAACAAACTCATTGATCGAAAAAAAGCAGTTTCAATACCTGCAAAATCCACAGTGTTGTTCATGAACCTCCTGCAGTTGATGTGCGAAATAGGCGAGTGCCTTGCCACTAGTAACGTTAATATACTACATACATATGTACGTTGTAAGTTGTGGGGAATACATGCCTGGGTAGATGCATCGATCAGAACCGATACAAGTGGAAACGATTCAAAATTGCCGGTGCCAGAAGAAAAAGTAACGAACTAGAAATTCAAAAAACAAATTGTAAAATAACAAGTGTAAAATCAAATAACACAAGAGATAGTACAGGAACGTTATTCCAAAATTACTTTGCAAGATTATTTTGAATGAGAATATAAAACGCATTAGGATTACTATTTTTAAAATTAGCCCCGCACAGAGGGTAATCATTTCGTTTGGTATGATGTATTATTTTGAAAGTACGCCACTACTCAGCGCCTTTAAATGTGAATTTGGTGGATTCATGGTTGTAAGAGCGCATGTTCAGACAGATGTGGAGATGTTTTCTAATGATAATATTGGTTTGTATGGGGTTATAGGATCATGTGACACAGTATTGACTGACAACATCGACCTAATATTGGTGTGGAAAAGTTTTAATAAGATCATTAAACAACAGACCAATGTACTTTAAACCACTTGTTAGGTGTACAGCGATTGCACATTCAACCAAGTGTAACTTACTTTGAACAGAGAGTAAGATATTTACTGAGAATATGTTGCCACACGTGGCGGCAGGATTTGTCCTACAGAAGGGACTAACCATTTTTCTCAACTATAGTCCAGTGGATGGTACGTGCATGACGACCACAGCTTTTTAATAAAACAAAATTAACTTGTGACTCATCGAAGAATTTCTCTTTTTCCCGAAAGGAAGCTAGACCTTCCGGACCGGGGGAGGGGGGTGGAGACTGTAGCAACCTCTACCCACTCCGGTGCCACCTCTGTATAGAACAACGTTCTTCACTTACATTCATTATAGTGTTAGTGAGTAGCAAATCTTTGCTAAGAGAAAATGCTCTTCTGACACAGCGTACGTCTTTGAAATATGTAATGGGATTCCAAACAGGAAGGATCCGTTATCTGTAAGGATCGAACAAAAGGGGAAAAATAATGTATTCCCGTCTAAAGTTATGCTAAGGTTGATCATTACACCATTCTGACTTACATATTAAAATTAACTCTAATTGATAACTTTCCCCACAGGAAACTCACTGCAGTTTCGTGCTATGCCTGGTGTCAATTCTAGAAAGGGTAAAGAGACCAAACTTTTGATTACTCCAATTCATATACATGTTTACTTGATACAATGAAACGATGTTAGAGCAGGAAACCTAATCTCTGGTTCGAAACTGATAAGGAATAAAACATTTCAGTAATTAAACGTGTATGTAAAACGTGCTGAAATTATCAGAAAAATTAAAATTTATTTACAATTTAGTAAAACCATGTATCGTGAAAACATACATGAAAACTGCATTGTTATTCCTCATAGACACACCCTCCAGTTAATGCACCACCTTAATGCCATTCATATACAAATCCCTTCGAGCATATGTGTATGTAGATGATTTTTTTTTTTTCATTTCAGGCAGCACCAGAAAAGCTCAGTTGTTCCGTTGCACCAATGCAGCAAAAGGTAAAGCACAGGGTAACCATATTTAAGTTTGGTTATATACATCACTCCTGAGCTTACACAGAAAGCGCAACAATAACTTAAAGTTTTTAGTCATTTACCTGAGCTACAAGAAAATACGTTGATCAAAAAAGATTCTGAAACGGCGAAATCAATTGTCAAGCATGACGGTCCCGCTCCTCTGCAGGGCCGTAATCTAGCCTCTGGTAAACCCCTTGGTGAAATGTTATGTTCTCAGGGCCGTTGTAGAGGGGGTGGGGGTGCGACAACCCCACTCCAGTCCAGTCGGCAAAACGATTGGATGGGAAAAAGAAAAAAGAGGGAAGAAGAGAGGGAAAGAGGAAAGTGGAAGAATGGAAAGGAAAGAGATAAGAAAGAAGGAAACAAGGAAAAGAGAAAAAACAGGGAAGGACGGAAATAGCGTGTGAGTGTGTGTGTACAAGGGGTTGGCGGCCTAGGAAGGTGAAATTGGAATGTATGTAAGCTGTAGACATTTAATGTCGAAATATTTGAGAAAACTAGTCGAAAACACATGAAATATAAACATATTCGTTCTGCCGAATTGCACTACTACAATAGGCTTCTCAGACATGCCAAACGTTGTTCATGGCAGTGTGATATCGTGTCGCGATATGACAACAAAATTTCACACCGATCGGCAAAATAAAAGAAAGAGAGGTAAGGATGGAGGATAAGGAGAGAAACAAGGATTCAGGCAAAACGAATAGAATGGCAGCCAAGCCTGGTATAAGGGGGAGGTTTAGGCACCCCTTTCCATCATATTATAGTCTAGAATTGTACGAACAACCCATTTAAGTCCATTCAAGTCACTGAACCCTTAAAAAAGGCCTACATAAGTTGACTGAATCGTAGAAAATAGGAACTCCAATCATAACTTCCTACAATCTTGCTGCAGGCTGCTTCCCTTGGGTGCTGGTAGACGCTGAATCCCAGTGACAAATTTGTGTTTCAGAGTGAAATGTTATGCAATGTGCAACGTTTATGATTAGGGATGGTGCCATGTGAGGAACAGGGGCAATACCGCCGGCACGGGAGCATAGTGGCGCATGCTCTGAAGCGAGTTTCGAAAATTTTCATTTTTTTTAATGAACCCAAAAGGGATTTCAGCTACAGATGTCTGTAAGGGGTAGACAGGTAGGATGAGGCGTGATTTTGGCTGGGTAATGGATCTATTTAAATCTTTTTCTATCACAAATCGTTCGAAGCTAAAAAAAAAGTTCGTAAAACTTCCCAACTATCAAAATTTTCGCACGCTCGGGGCGCTCTAACCTTTAGGTTAACCTTTAGGTTCTGTTTCATTCTTAATACCATCCCAAATGTATTTGTCTAAAGGTAGGTTCGCGAGTTTTACAACGTTTCCAATGGAAATTTCAGCGCCCTTCGCACTTATTGCCACGGTATGCATCCCATGCCTGAAGACCATAATTAATTAAGACGATAATGCACGGAATTATTCTGGCGGCAAGTACTTTTCCAAAACTTCAGTCCAACCTCAGACTTGCATCAAGAGGTGTTTAATGTGGAAATATTGTATTTTGGGCAACATTTGTAGCGTGATGTTCATGATTTGAAGAATATTACTCATTACACAAGCTTATTTAAAGATCATTAAGTGCATTTTCAGAGAATAAGCATTATCAAACATACAACTTATTAATCCTTTATACCACTTTGCTATACATTTACTCCCCAATCGCTCCCCTCTTGGTCATTCCTCATTGGAAGATGTAAATTTGGATTCTCCTTAATTGTCATTTGGATGTCAGCATCATAAGAACATCCGCACTTAGTAATTACCTTAGAGCTTCCAGAAGGCCCTGTGCCGGTCTCACATGGTACCACCACTGGATGGGTGCCATGTCACAACTTAAATATCACTAAATAGTGACAATTTCTTAACACTAAATCAGTTCAAAGCTTTGCCAAATATATTTTTGCATCCTCGCCACCTTACCTTAACGAAAAGGAAGGGTCCATCCCGGGTGCAACGTATCGTAGAGACGAATATGCATACTTTACGCCGACTTTCTGGGTAATCTGGGATGAGATTACTGCAGCATATCCTGTGGTACCATCCAATCATCAAACACTGCTGGTGCCATTGGACAGGGTGCCTGCCACTGGACAGGGGGCTATGTCAAATCCACGTAAAGGAAGTTTCCAGTTTTGTCGGGGAGCCTTAGTGTATGCAATAAAGTATGTTATCCCTGACAGACGGTATACCTGTTTTGCTCTCAATGAGTGCAGATTCTTCTACAAACCCCTAAAATTTTGGCGCGCTTTGCTTGAGTTTGGATTTTGGTGTTCCATAATAGTCCCTTTTCATAAAGCTAAGCAGTGCACAGCCCTTTTACAGATAGTTAACAATCTTCTGTTAAGATCGGAAATTTAAATCCAACCGCGTAGGTGTTTTTTCTTTATTACTATTGTTAATCGCACTGTACGGTTAGAGGTGACGGGGGTTTGACCATCATCAGGTAGGAGGTGTCCCGGTGAAAAGTATGTTATCACCGATTTGGACCAGCCACCCTACAAGTTGATGTATTTTACTATTAATGTGAACTAAGAGCGTTTATGGTGTCAAATATTCGCAATCCTCGGGCCACTTGGGGAAAATTCATAAATAAAGTGAAAATATGACTTCATTCAGTTCCTTTCAAAGTGGCCTGCAAAGAGTGGTGGAAATATACGGGCTCATTTTCCCTCCATATCCCCCCCCCCCCCCTCCGATTTCCTCAACTAAACCTGGTACCGTACTTGAAAATGTTTACTAATCGCTTGTACAAGCAAAAGCCTACTATACATTGTATAGGACGCTGTACTTTCTAAACTGTCTTGAAAATGCAATGATTTTTCGGCGCGCTTTGTGCACATCCGTCTCTGCTACTGGGCATAATTAGGCCTACTTCGTGTGACAGCTTGAGTGATATTGTTTCAAAGCCAGACATAATTTCTACAATCATTTCGGTCTCCTCCATCACAATCTCCTACATCAACAACTCGACCTGCTGCTAGTCTGAGTTAAGAAATTACAACTTCTTACCATAATTTCAGTGGTCTACTTATTGTCCATTAAACGTCTTGAAGATAGTTAAGCGCTTTATTCTAATGAGGCGACGTCCCTGGGTATCGCATTCACTTACCTTGCAATAAGCACGTCATTTTTCTGTCGGCGTGTTCTTCCCTTTTGTCGGCAATTCATCGCAGACAAACACTCATTTAGTGTTCTTGTCAACATTTTTTTTTTTTTTTTTTTTTGCTAAATCCTGTATGTATGAATGGGAAGTGATATAATGCATCCACAACATTATTTACCTCTTTTACTCTCTATTTACCTCTATCGCATTTAGATTCAACAACAACAACCAGAATGTTGCCAATGACAACTGATTCAACTGATCGAACAGCAATTGTTTGTCCTGATGGTTCCTCGATGATCAACGGTGAATGTATTGGTAATCATGAATGCTATAGCAATGACTTAGGACGTGTAATACACGTAAGTATTATTCTGTTTCTGCAAAAGACCAGTAAGCTCGCTTCGAGTTAATTTCTGATTATAGTTACAAAGTAAATAAACACGGCCGGGTAAAATTTATCAACAGAGGCTATATATGCAGGATCACAAATAATGTGATCTTGAAAACAGGTGCACTGAAAATTCTAATCGAGTAGGATGGCGTGATAGAAAAGAGACATTCTTAGGACCGGAAGACGAACCTAACAAATCAGTCAACAAGAGGCAATTCAAGTATTTTGTGATACGTAAGAGAACTCAAATTATAAGTTACTATATAGCCGTTATAACCTCTGCATAGGAAGGGACACAGCACGTAAAAGATGACCACTTGAAGTTTCGACGGGAGTATCTCAAGACTTTATTTAAGGAATAAAACGCATTTTGCAGACTATTTTTGGTAAATAAACCGTCGAGACTCCAAATTTGAAAAAATAACGGACGAGGCCAAGCCGAATCCGTTATTTTGCAAATTTGGAGTCGAGACGATTTATGGGACAATAATAGTCCGACAAATGTGGTTTATTCCTATTCTACCACCGACAATGTGTAAAAAATTTCATTTTTATAAGTGTTTACGTTTACTGACCGTATGATGTGGAATAACAGGTCAGTGTTCAACCAATCTGAAATAAAAAGGAATTGGTCGAGGCTTACTTACAGCGGCAAGTGATCCCCTAACCGTTTGAGTATAAACTCGTTATAAACATTAAGTACTACGCAAAAAAACCTTGTGCTCATATTTGCCTTTAAACACAATCTACAATCCTCCAACCATCATTTTTCAAGATAATCTGAGACTTCCATCATCGAGTATGCCGTCGTTCTATATGAACTAGCTTTGAATATAAGACACGTATGCACGTGGCATTTACACGTACTGCACCGTCAATCTGTCCATATGTTCAATGGCTGTGGTACATTTTCGTATGTTGAGTGCACAAATTTTGAGGTGGAAGACTGCTCAAAGTTGGAAGAAAACTTATTCATAATTGTTCTATTTTTATTTATTTATTTATTTATTTATTTATTTATTTATTTATTTATTTATTTATTTATTTATTTATTTATTTATTTATTTATTTATTTATTTATTTATTTTTGATTGCCTTTGACCTAGAAAACCCCATTTTGGTAAAAGAAATGCCCAACATTGATGATAACAACCACTGGCTAACTAAAAGTACCGAACTTTTAAGAGTATATAAAGAAACACATTTGAAATTTGATGTTTCGTATGATGACCTGCATCTTATTTGAAATAGATAACAACATACAGGTCGTTACGATGAATAAATCTCTCATAAAATACAAACTTATTAAATTTGCGAAAAAAATTTGCCTATTCGAATTAGTATTCATGTTCAGTCTATTACGTAATTGATTGTCGGTATATGGGGAGAGATATAACAACAAGCAAGATTTCAATCTTCATATAATGTTTCGTTTAAATCTATAGGCTATGTGAAGATCTTAAAGGAATTTATCAGTACTGTAGGGGATATGATTTATTCCCAGATTTTATCCTCGTTATAATTTTACAGGATGGTGACTCATATGCTAATGAAAATTGTACAAGGAAATGTACTTGTACAAACACTCAACTCAGCTGTGACTCCTACACATGCAGTCCTAATGCAACATGCAAAGTGGAAGACGGTGTACGACGATGCTACTGTAATGACGGCTATGTAGGTGACGGTGACACCTGTAAAGTGTACATGGACTGTTATGATGCTTATAAAGCTGGACACAGGCAAGATGGAGTTTTTACCATCCTCCCACAGGGATGGTCGGGAGTGCCTTTCAGTGTAAGCTGTGACATGACCACAACTGGTGGTGGATGGACGGTGAGTAGTTTCATATAAACTCTAATAGGCTTGTAAAATTAAGCGAGCAACATTTTCTTAATTTATGCAAAACCAGGAATTTCGAAACTATAATCTTTATAACCGAGAATGATGACACACCAGTGATTTGAATTTATTGTGGCGTGTATTACAATGTTTCTAGGCCGACAAAATCAATCACATGGGACAAATAGAGTGATATTGAGGAGATGTTTCAAATTCAAAACCATTGCGCATGTCCCAAGTATGTGTATCCGATGACCTTCATTAAAGTCAGAGTTGTTGACTCGAGTCTCTGACTTGGACTCGAGTCCGACTCGAGTCGTAGATTTTCTTGACTTGACTTGAAGAAAATGACTTGCGACTTGACTTGACTTGAACATATTTGACTTGGCGACATTGAATGAAAATGTATGTCGCTGAGTGTCCCATAATTTTTTTTTACCATAAAGTTATTTAAGAACAGAACGCAAGTTTTTCTTTCATACATTCAAGATTGCATTGTGTCGCAAGTAGAAGGCCACGATACACTCAGGGGCAGTGGCGTAGCTAGATTTTTTTTCTGGGGGGGGGGGGGGCAAGCACCTAAATTTTCCGATTTTTTCAAAGACTACATAAGGGTACGTTATGCATTCTGCAATGTAGGTTACAAACATACGGCTTACTGTAGTTGTTCACTGATAGTGTTCTTTTGGATCTGAATGGTGAAATTGCAAAGCGCGCGAAGCGCGCAAAAATTTTTGGTAGGCTTACACAAAAAAAACATGTAATCATTAAGAACAAAAGAGAAAAAAAGAAAAATTGTAAGGGTCGTAGACAGTATCGGGGATAGCATACACTGTAGGTCTATCATACCGGCAGTGACCGGGCTGTAAACCTTTAGTGAATGGTGAGAGTGAGATTCCCTGGGAGACTACTGACGAGGAGCGCGACCATCTGTTCGTGCGGAGCGTCCCGCCAGGGGGAATTTTTGCCAAAAATACCCTAGATTGCAGGAAATGAAACTTCCCGTGCCTCATTACTGCATGCTCAGAATTGCCAGTTTTCTGACGTTTCATGTTTCTAGAAAATTTTAAGGAGACGTTTGTTCACGTTTAAAATAGGCCTTCGAAAAATTGGAATTTCTGAGGCCTACCGACGTGTATTACTGTATAATGCACTACTGTCAGCTTACTGCAGACTATGATCAGCTGGACGAGAAGGAATTCAGGTCGTGTGATAACTGACGTTTTACCGACACCGGACGCATCGTTTGCGTTGCAAGTGGAATTTTTTACACCATACTGAGACATTGCGTGAGAGACTGGTGCTTCTTCGTGAGAGCCTGAGATTGCGTGACCCACACGCTGAATGTGTGAGAGGTGACAGCCCTGTGTTACAGTATAGAACCACCTGGACTACCCGATGAAATAGCCAAACTTTGCTCCGTGAGTCGCTCACCAACTGATCGTACAGCATGACACACACACACACACAAGAGTACAGCAACTAGGCTTTGCGATATGGGATGGAATTTACGACGGCTACATAAACGGTTTACTCTGCCTACATGTTACTTGGTAAGGTGGGCAGTACTTGTGTTATGTAGGTATGTGCAATGGAACTAATGAAGAAACTGGAGTGACTATACAGCGCGCGTAGCGCGCCGAAAAATTTGGGGTTCATATTAGAGAAATTGTACTCTTGAGAGCAAAAATAGAAGTAAACTGTCTGGCCACCAGTCACCGTCAGGGACTGCATACTTCATCGTAAATTTCCGAATTTTTCATTTTTTGAGCCAGGGGGCGATCCCCCTGCCCCCCTGTAGGTACGCCACTGCTCAGGGGTCGAGAAAAAGTATAGCTGTAGTACAGCATAGATTAAAACAACCATTCCAACGCATACTTAGGGCAAGGATCACCCCTAATTATAAGCACTCTTCACGTTTCGCAAAAGTAAAGATTAGGCCTTTCTAACCTTTTTCGGCTTGATCATGGCCCCTTGCACAGAATGATGTATAGCAAATACCCTGTCTACAAAATATGAATGACGGTCACCATAAAAGAACGCCCTATGTCCATAAAATATGAGTGACAACAGATGAAACCAAACGTTAAAGTCCCAGTACGACTTTGTATAAAGAAATACTTAAACCGCCAAAAATCGTCATGGCACGAGAGCCAGATATATGAAGTTGGTAACAGTTTAAGAGGTTGTAACATACCTAGAAGAACAGTCTTAGCTTCTTTCGGGAGTAATCTTTGTCCGAAATGCAGATGTTAAATTTGGATTGCCAACTGAAATTCGAGTTCTCTCCTCGTAATGAGCCTATCAGTCAGGAGTATGAACCAATGAAAGTCTGTTTGTTTATGATTATTCATGAATAAACAACTTTAGGTGCCTTCCCTACTTCCTTAACTGTAGTGAAATGTACGCACGTAAACAGTGCAGAGAATTTGCTTGTATATTCGACGGATGGACTACACAAACAGCCAAGGAATATACTCAGGTTAGTGTACAGTAGGCTTAGAATTGAATTGTAGTTAGAAATAATTACCCACGCCAACAAAATTGCAGCACAACTAACATGAAAAAGGAGGAAAACTCACCTGAAATCCTAAGCAAGGTAACGTTGCCTGGCACAGCGAGGTAATACAGGCAGGCTGTATGAACATGCGCAGCCGCAATCCAGCCGCCAATGTCACGCTAGTTAACTGCTTGTGTGTTACGGCCCTATAGCTACATTCTTTGTGCATCAAGCACACCGTAGCCTAGCATTCGCCGTTGATTAGCGCACATTCATAAATACTTTCTGAGAATGCTGGCTTGTGATTGGTCAGTTACCCATGTTCTAATCCAGTGTAGAGACATAGGGTGTATGGAGAGCAACTTTTTGATCAACATGATTGTAAACACAGCTCTAACACTACAGTAAGCAGTTTGTTTGTATAGGCTAGGTAGGCCTGGGCCTTCAACTGTAATTTTTTTTCAGTAACTGTCCAAATTATAAATAATATATTTTGGTTGACAGCAATGTTGCACATCCAAACAAATAATCAGCTTCTAGGCTACAAACGACATTTCAGGCCTTTTCAGAGAATTTAAAGTGATTTCACGCTGAGTAAGGTGTTTTACAGGCCTAGGCCTAGGCTCTAACGTTAGCTTTAAAAGCGTGTCAAACTATCGTGCGTCCGCTTGATTTTGGTACATCGCCGATAAGAAGCAATTATACAGCATTTCTTACCCCAGTAATAGACCTTTATCTGGGATGGGTAATAATATAAATACAGTTGTAAAATGAGTGATGAGAACTCACTAACCTTAAAACTCATCTTTCATATTCCAGAAAGATAGCGTTGGCCCCATGTATTCTGTGCACTATGTTTCAAAGAAATATAGCTCCAAAATCATCAAGGGGATTTTCAATCGAAGAATAGAATATATGCTATGGAAACGATGGCCGGGGGCTACTGTCTAATATGCCCAGGCCTAATGATCCAAAGTACTGCATCAACAAACCTTATCCAAATTGCGGTATCCTACATTCTTTTTGTAAGAAAAGCTCAACGTCAGTAAAGAAATCTGTCTGGTTTAAGTTCCACTCGTAAAAAACAAGCTCTCTGCGATGACATTTCCAACCATATAACGTTAGGTCTAACGTTATCTTACAGCACAAGTAAAGCAACTAACGTGAGGCCCTAGCACATGATAACTGTTCTGGCTATGCACGCTGGTTTTACTTTAATCCGAAACAGTATCAATATTGTCAGTGCACAGATGTAAACAGTTTTAGATCACATTGGAAAAGTGTCCTTTGTATCACAAAATCGCAGGATGGAAATTGCTTCCAAATGACACTCGGGTAAGGAGACTTCGTCTAGTACGAGTCTTATTCGAACTGGCTCACCATTCGAAAACAGCGTAGCCTAACGATAATTAGCCTAGGTTAAGGCTAGGACAAACGTTGGCCTAACGTTATTTGTTTTCAACAACGTAGCAGCACGTTAGTGTGTTGAACGTCACGGTGAGCAATATCGCAAAAACCACATATCCTCACGTTAGTAAGTCCTCCAAATGTAGTTTTAATGGAACTGTCAAGGCGGAGTACATTTCCAATTCAAACAGAAAAATCGTTTCAAATATGACCTCGCTCAAAATATTCAAAAAAAATCCACAGTCGAAAAGAGACGTCACAAAGTATGGCCATGTGCTTACAAACGACAAAGCTATAGCGTGCAGCTAGCTAGTTATATAGCCTACATATTACATAGGGCCTAGCTCGTATTTTAGCAGGTAGCCTATACGCAGTCTTATGTGCACTCTGCGAAAATTTAGTCAGTTTGGGAGAATAGTTCATGATCAATGGAAAATCGTTAAAAAAGCAAGCTTTTCCACTTTTAAACGTCTCTAAATTAAAGTATTTATGAATGGGAATAAAGTCATGGTGCCCATGTCTCTACATCAGATTCGAACAGGCTATGACGTCACGCATATAGGCAGAGACCCTCGGCTTCGCCTCTGGTCTCTCAGCCCATATGCGTGACGTCATAGCCTGTTCGAATGTGATGTAGAGACATGGGCACCATTGACTTTATTCCCTAAATGAAAATACGGTAAGCCAGTGCATATGTAATAGATGTACACTGGCTGCATCGTGCTGCACAGTGATCTCGAAGCAGCTGAGTAATGAATATTCATTATAATCTAGAACTCCCCACCGTGATGAACCTTGTGCAGCCACAATTTACTTAAAACAACCTTTCCCTGTCGTAAATGTCTTTTTTCTCCAACAAATCATTTCTCTGGTTATGTTTGGGTTTAATTAACCTTAAATTAAGCACCACTCATTTCTCTTATCCAAATTCGTATACAAAGTCGTATTGGGACTTTAACATAAATGGTGTTTAATATAGTCTTTGCATGTGTGGATCCAGGTAATTGCAAACCCATGAGGGTTTACTCCGTAATGACGAAGCCCACACTTGAGATAGTCGAAGGAGTGAAACTTTATGGGGTGGGAGGGTTTTCAAGAAAGTATCCCACTCAAACGCTGTTAAACTTTTTAGTACCCGACAATCAAGATTTATTTGGTAAGCAAACGATAAACATTTTATGAAATCTTGTAATATGATGCACTGCGACCTCTGCAATTCCGGAACAGGGTAGCCAATACCGATTGCTTATGAGTCAAATGGCCATGACAGGGGGTCTGGGGACTTTCCAAGATGCAATTTGCTGGTATCTGGCAATCAAGATAATTTACGAACTTTGTAGTATGCTTGTTGGCCTCATTTTGTCTTCATTTTATAAACACTAATTTTCGAACTCAATGGAACATTTGTACTATCTTTTTAAGCTCCAGCTTTTTGTTAAGTACTTTATTTTTTCAAAACCCCCTGCTGCCCTTGGCATTTCTCCCTGCTGAAGATCAAAATCGCTCCTTCATCAAGGAATTCCGGCATATTTGTGTGCTTGCGCAGTGTTGTAGCCTAGGCGAAATCTTGGATGGGGGGGGGGGGGCAGTTCATGATACTATCTAAATGTAGCACCAATTGGCGTGCCTACACATAGTTGACATCAGAACGGACCCTTCCTTTTTACATGTGCATGAGTTCTGTGACATGGCACCTCAACAAGACTCTACCCAGTGCGGGATTCTCCCTAACGTTCTTAATACGACATGGGGAGCCACCATCGTAAAATAGGTCTTGCAAGAAAATGTTCGATGAAATGTCTCCCAGGTGGGGGTGGGGCAAATGATACCTTCTAGACCTTAAAGTTGGATAAAATCACTCTTTTCTTAAAGTTTCATGCTTTAGAAACAAATTCAGATTTCAAGAAAAATTAGATTTGATTTAAAGGGAAAAGGCATTCACCTCAATTTAAATAGTGTACCCGGGTATCCTATTCATGAATGGCTTTCAGAATCATGTTACAATATATTTATCATTGAGGTGTGAAGTTCACACATAGAGTAACTCCTTGGATTATCTTGAATATGCAATATTTCCTTTCTTACATATCATGAAAAATACTTGCAGTGAAATTAATTAACAGTTTCTTTACCAGCTCATTGAGATTAGCTAATATAATTAAAAGAAGCCACAGGCTATTTTATTGTTAGTCAGCGTATATGCTGGTGTATTCAAGCGATGTATCTTGTAGGAGGATGGGTAATTCGTTAGGAAGAGAAACCCGCGTAAGAACGCGTCCACGGCGGGGGTCCGTGGAAAATTTGGGGGAAGAACAGAACCCTTAGATGTGTTCCGTGGTTTGAAATCATAATTTGGACAGAAAAATTGTCAGCATTTCATTATCTTTTCTCAAGTAGGCCAACTTTTATTTACGATTTTGAAATCTCGGAGAGCATTTGACCCCTGCCCCTTTCCCCGCAGGCTACGGCCCTGCTTAAGCTGTACCATAAACGTATAGGCCTACTCACACGGACACAGGTCTTGCACGATGAAATCATGGCAACCTCAAGGCTGCTTTTCAAAAATTTTCTGAAATCTTTTCCATAATATTATTCAAGAAATAGTTTTACTTATGTATATTTAAGGGAAAATAACAGGCATGGTGTTACTTTTTCTCTGTACCAGTTAAAGCATACATTCATTTGTTGGGTGACCTTGTACTCAGGTTTAGAGAATGCTAATCATACATGAACAAAATTGACACATTATGCAAGGTATATCATAAAACTGCAAAATAATGAGCAGTATGATTATGTTTGGGTTTATCCTCATTTTAAAACGATACCATTTCCATAAGAACGTAGCTTTTCTTACCTACATATTGGTAGCTACCTTATTTTTGTAAGCTTTTGTGGTCCAGTGAGTTATTGTCCTCAGAAGTTATTTGTTGTACTTTCTTCAACCTGATATGGACATCATATATTTCGTATATTCAAGAAAAATTAAGGTCTACAGCCTGATCTCCACATTAAGAGTGTATCTAGGAACTGCAGTCTGGTTCATAGGCATTTTATATTGTATTTTGAAAAAAAAAATGGTTTGTGACTTGACTTGACCTGACTTGAAGGAAAATGACTTGTGACTTGACTTTACTTGAAGGAAAATGACTTGTGACTTGACTTTACTTGAAGGAAAATGACTTGTGACTTGACTTGACTTGAAGGAAAATGACTTGTGACTTGACTTGACTTGACTTGAAGGAAAATGACTTGTGACTTGACTTGACTTGACTTGAAGGAAAATGACTTGTGACTTGACTTGAAGGAAAAAGACTTGTGACTTGACTTGACTTGAAGGTAAATGACTTGTGACTTGACTTGACTTGACTTGAAGGTAAATGACTTGTGACTTGACTTGAAGGAAAATGACTTGTGACTTGACTTGACTTGAAGGTAGATGACTTGAGACTTGACTTGACTTGAGAAAAAAGGACAACTCTGATTAAAGGAGATGGAAAGTTTCAGATTTTAAGTCCCTGACCTATTACATGATGTATACAAGATTAACATAAGACACTTCATAATGTTTAATTTCCACACAAGAGTGAAAAAAAAATTCTGTGCAAACTTGGTTGCGGCCATGTCTTCAATTTTCCTGCGCTTTTGATCAATCTGTGACGATTTTTACTCACTTTGCAATACTTCGTAATACACCCCACAAGAGACGATGTATGTGTATTTTATTGGTCATTATATATTAAGTTTATATTTTAGCTATGGTTATTGCTGGCCTAAAGCTTCGACCTAGCCTTCATACAGTATAACTATAGCGTTGCGTAAGTATGGAGGTATAGGCTGACACTGTACGCTAATGGAAAGTACTTAGGCTTTCGACGATCGTCTTGCGTTGGTTTACGATGTAAGAAAGTGTCAGGGACGACAATCTTTTAAAGTGAGTTTAGGTGTTCCTCCCTTCATGTTCTCCTCAACGCAATCCCAGGAAAATGGTCGACGCACACCACTTTATGCCTTCCAAATGTAAAGTTGTGAACGGTGTGGCCTGTACCGATGCTGTGCAACCACCTTTGAGACAAACCTCTTTTGGTTGGGTATTTACCGTCCGAAATGAAGAAAAAAGGCTTTCTTTTTGCTTCTCCCGTTCCTTGTTGGTTTAAACAGCCCTGGGCTGGACATTCAGGCATGATGGTCAATTTCCCCGAACTTGTTCGAAGTAGAAATTAAACTTTGTTTCGTTCGTGCTTCTGGCGCAACTGAGTACTGCCTATTGTTAAAAACTTCATGCATCTCAGTGAAGCTTGTTTACTTCAACGAAGTGAGTAAAAAACGTCACTTCCGGTAAGAGAAGGGAAGAAAACGGTCACACTCATTGAGTGGTGATAAAAAATATTTTTTCGTATTTTCATATCATGTTACGCTTATTTCTAATTTTTATGCTCAATGAATAACTTTAAGTATATATGGAGGCAATTTTTACTGCAATTCTTGTCATCTCCTTTATTCTTCTAAACGAGACAAAATGGAGAAAATGCTTGAAATAGTGTTTTAATTATGGTTAGGATGATTGCATTAAATGAATAAAAGTGTTTGAACAGCTAGTAGAAAATTTTGAACATTAGTTTAACCTTTACTTCGCACAATTAAAATGTGATTAGTTCCACATTTATATATATATATATATATATATATATATATATATAATTTACAAAGAAACTGGACCACCTGATTGAGGAAATATCATCAGGAGCTTTCTGTATGCCGGTTGCTGACCAAACCATATAAGGGCGTGACGTAGTACCATGAATTCGCAGGTGTGTCGCCCTTAGTCATGCTTTCTTTCTGGCATTGATCACAAGAAGTTAGTTCAACTGTGTTAACACAGTGTATTATCAGTGAACTACTGTTATGACAAGGAACATGAAAAGTTCAGTCCTTCATAATGATTTTCACATAATTGCAAGTCAAAGTATAAAAACATTATTTATCTTAGTTTAGTTCAGCTCAACTTAGTGGCTGAGAAAGGATAAAATTGTCATCAAGCACCTTGTAACAAAATTAAGTCACAATCCTAAATTTCTAAGAACCTACCCAAGGCATATCAAAATACACATATCCTTGGATAACACAGAAACTTATCTAAGGCTTTCAATTCACCGTTAAGTCTGTACAATATATTTTTACACTAAGATTGGTCTACAATAAAACTTCCAAAGTTTAAGACGATTGCAACTAATAAACAGAAATGTAAAAATGCCGAAAATAAACTGAAAATCTAATAACAGTCTCGAAAACTATATCAATCTGCTGCAAATTCTTTCCCGCTCCCGGGGATGAGGAATCGTGAGCATTTTTGGAAAGGCACCCTCCTCTACGAACCAACTAACCTATTTAAACTTTTTTTCACCGGATCAATTCGACATCTTTCTTTCAAGGGTCATATTGTTCTTACATTAGATCAACATGGAATATAATAGAATATTTTTTATTATTATTATTAAACAATTAGGTCAATCCAAAAAAGGTTTGCAATACCTTACTGCCGAAAATTTGTACACTTTTGGTATAAATGCTGCGTAATTGGAAAAGGACAGTTTGGGCAAAACAATTGTTCACTGGCCATAATGGACCGACAGGGAAGATGAACTAGGAATGACCATGACGTTAGTCGCCTCAGATGTTCAAATATGGCAGTCTGCCGTAGACCATCCCTTGCTTGTGGGCCAGGGGGACATTTTCAAAAATGGCCGCCATGTCTGAACAATTATGATAATTTTTGAAGATAAAAGTTTCAAATTGATAAAACCTCCTGTCAACAAGTGTTAGGTATAATATAGAGGAAAATAAAGTTTTCCATCAAACGATTCCAGGGCTCAGTGGTGAATTTAGTTACACTTTTGTGCCAAAAGTTTGATTATTTTGACCATTTTCTCCAAAATATGAATTTTATTAATTAATATTAATGTTATTTCCCGATATTTTTAAAAGCTTTGTCAGTGATGAATTGAAACTTCCCAGAAAACTACCCATATGTATTTGTAATATTGTGTTAAAACAACAAGTTTATTACTAACCCATCTTGGAACAGAAGCAATGTGTAAGAAAACAGTGGTATTACTTTAGGCTTCATCCTATTGTTTATGCTGTCCTGTTATTATCCAATATATCCCATTGTTACAAGAAGAAAATTTCTAGGAGCCAATGAAATAAGTTTGAACTTGGTTTGGCTAGTGTTACTAGTATGGGCTAATGCAGAGAAAACGGGGGTAAAATGCTTTTTGACCTCGGACCACCACATTGGAATAGATACAATATATACTACTGTGCAGCAAAGTTAAGACATGCTGTAGACTTCGTCCATTGTACAATGTGACGAGTGGCCTTTCCTTTTTTGGTCGGAAAATTTTCACCCAAAGATAGAAATGAAGGCCAATCGTAAAACTGCATCCACCTCAAGCCGAAATCTTGAAACAGAAGTAATATGTCTAAATAAAGAATGAAATTCATATTGGCTGACCCTTTTTGGTGTAGGTTTTATCATTTTATTGCTCAATATTTCCTATGTAACACTACCAAGTAGAATTAAGTTATGTATTTGGTTTGGCTAATAGTACTACTACGATTGGCTAATGCTGAGAAACGGGGAGAGGTGGTTAAGTAAGTTGACCTCTAAATACCATCTTGGAATAGATACGATATGAATTAAACCAACTCAAGTTAAAACTTAGACAAGATTGAATCCCATTTTACTATGCAATGAGTGACCACTGTTTCTTGATCAGAAATTCTCACACAAGGACAGAAATGAGGAAAATGATAAAAGTGCTTTGACCCCCAGCCGCCATCTTGATATAGATACCTAGTTCATCTATTCCGGTATATAAAACAGGTTATTTCATGATGAACTATATTTCGTAAAGTTACACAACCCTAAATTTTTGAATATACATTCCATTTTTTACACATTAATCCTCGTTTTTCATTGTTGGACGATATGTGAATTATTATCCAATAGTTCTATTCTATAAAAACATAATCGAGATGATTTCAAAAAATCTTATTTTTGAGCACTTATTTCGTTTTGCAAATGCCCTCTATCTGTGCGCCAATGAAACTAACTAGCTTGTAAACTTGTTCTGATATAATTACAAAGAGCAGGGAGTTACTGTTTGTTTAATCAACTCTGTTATGTTAAAGAACAAAATTGACATCGATTCGTCTTACCACGTTTCCAGTGGCTTAAACAGAAATCTTCAACAAGGTCCAAACAAATTACATGTAGGTTTAATACTGTGGTCTCCTTATCAACGGTTAGTGCGTAATTATGTAAAGTATGTTTCCCTTTCAGATTCTACAACGTCGCCCTTCTGGAAGGGTCTTTGGAGATAGGTACTGGCAGGATTACAAAGTTGGATTTGGATCTACATCTAACAAGCACTGGCTTGGAAACGACAAAATCTTTCACCTGGCAAACCAACGAAACAACAGACTTCGTGTTGATCTCGAATTCTCCAATGGTTCAAAGGCTTATCAAGAGTATTCGTTGTTTAAAATTGCGAATGAGAGTGACAATTACCGACTGATTGAGCTTGGAAGCAGCAGTGGAAATGCAGGTTGGCTAGTTTACGCTTTTTATTACTTGGTTTATTGCCTTGAGCTTCGGCAGATTCTCATCATAATTCAAATATTGCCTGAACCTGTCTAATCATATCCATGTCTATGTCACCAGAGGAGCCACGTAGGATCCTTGACATAACCTCACATCGTTACACTCTAAAGCAAGGCCGAGATATCTTGTGCCTCGGGGCTCGTAAGAATTGAAACTCTGCTTTAGGAGGACGCTCGACCAAACATTAAATTCATTAAATTCAGTATTTGTATCGCCGATGTCAGGACAATTTCCGTACTACATAAACGTTGCACCAAACTGAAGACTTGCAGCAGTCCAAACTTGAGTCCGCTTGTAAACAATACTTATAAAAAAGAAAACTTTGATTGAAAGACTATGGCAAGCAAAGCTCATTTTCAGAAAGTTGTAGGTACACATTTGTTTGTTTTTTTTAAACCTGGCCTCCATCATAATGATCTCGGTACCATGAATTGGAAAAGTTTCCCCTGTTTTCTGTTAAAAGTGAAGCGTAATCAATTTGCGTTAAATCTTCTGAAATCCGGGAAAGAACCTCACATGTATTAATTATTTTTAACACAGCCTTCTCCGTGAATTTCACCTCTTAACCTCCTGACTACAAACAGTCGAACGGATGACACTAGAATGATCTTTTATTGTTTTAGAAGTGGGATGTAAAATATTGTTTGTTAGGGGTCCAGGTTTTAAAGTAAAGAGGCGATTTATAGGTCAAATCCCACAACTTGTGCAATGGCAGGATTAACGTTAGTACCTGCTTTGGGATAAAGTCACACTTATAAAAACAATGTCAAATTTAGGATAATTATTTTGTAAGCTAAATCCGGGCACGAATATATATTATATATTAATGAAGATCCAAAGCGGTGGGTAATGTGTGTTTCGGAAACACTGGGAGGGTATAAGTGCGCCAAGTTTGTTTCAAATGACTTTTACAGAGTGTCCCAAAACCTGACGCACCGCAGATAAGTAAAAGGTCTGTTTGCTAAGAAAATTTTATTAAGTTCCTTGGACTCCTGCAGTGAAACGTCCTTCCTAACCACCATCCGCTAGGAGTTAACTCGTCCAGCAGAAGCGATTTTCTATAAAATATCGTCATTGCAATAAACTATGAAAGATTAATTGTCTATGATAAACATTTCTCTCAAACTGGTAACAAAGAATTTTTTGCAGCCAGAAGGCAAGTGACGATTTCGACAGAACATGATACTTCCTCTGTCTATAATTTTCAAAAACTATCCAGATACTCCGGATTTTGTTCCTTAAACCTCTTGACTTCTTTGACATCGCGCAGATGCGTCAAGGTGCCTTCTTGAAGCTAGATGGTCCTCTCGTTACCTGGGCCTGGTGTAGTGTAAAATAACACAAAGGGTTATGACCCAAAATCGAAAGGTAAGACAAGCATTACTGCTGAAACTTTTTAAGTGGGTAGTGATTCTTTTAAATTGCTTTTGGAAGAAATGCAATACCAGTCCGGATTAAGAAATGCTGAGGAACTCAGGCCCATTTCCCGATAAAATGAACAGGGAAAAAACAAGATAGGAAAGGAAAAAGAGAGAGAAAAGGAAGAAGTGCAAATGTTAACGTTCTAAATGTATAATCTTCTGTAAGGATTAGGCTGAGATTTTCTTCTCTTGAGAGCCTTCTAATGAAGCAACCTTGACTAACGATCCAGTAAAAAGGTTGAAGACCAGACTGATGAAAATAATGCTCAATGAGCTGCTGAATTGCTAAGTAATTACACTAATTTATAAATCTATAGACGCAAACAGATTCACAGGGTGCATTCACGATAAACTTAAGATTTTCTGCAATATAAATGATTTTTGATATAAAATCACAGAGCTACTATCTAGATCGAGTATTAGCTCCATGGTAGAAGTCCCGACTTACCCTCGCCAAAAGATTATGGCAGACGTAGCAGAACTACAGTGACAAATGTGGGGAGTTTAACGCCCTTATGATCTTGGTCGTTCATGTTGCCATATTTTCTTCCACTACCGAGTCCGGAGACGTTAACTGCAGTTGTGTAAACTTTATAACGGAGGGTGACTGAAAGCGCATTTCCTGCCATCTACGACAATTGAAGTATAAATTAAAGTTTTTCCCGTTTTGATGATCTGCATGGTAGATAGGGATTGACAAATGTGTGTGTGTGTGTGTTTCTTTTTTTTTTTTAGATTTCGATTTCCTGCAGCCTAGATCTTTTGGATGCCTAGAATTCGTCCTCCGTACCGGTGACTCTTGCATGCTAGGTTCAAAACTGTGGTAACGCATTTCAATTTTCAGATTGCGATATACTACACTACAAGGGTTTGGAGATACGACTTAAACGCTATACTGGCGACACAGTCGTAGTTAACGCAGAAATGTGGGCACAAACTTGCGGTCTGGAGGAATAATTCACCGCCTGCTATTAACGGCGACATAACCAACGTCTGCTATTATGCAATTAATTGATGCAACCAGAAATGTCCCTTTTGCCAGGGAGAGTTGAAAGTTTTCACCACGTAAATTACTTAGTTACCCTGCACCCAAATACCTACTTTAAACGTGAAAACAAGCCCTTTCATCCTGAAACTTTAAAGTACGCTAATAGTAATAGAGTTCATTTCACGGCTACGTTTTCCGAACTTCATCAGTCGGCTTATAATTTACTTGTACTCAGCCCTGAATATGGATTTTCGGAAATTACAAAATGAAGCAAAATCTCCTTAATGACACTAAACATTTTCTTTAAACGTTTATTGCACGTATTTTTAAAGGTATGAAGCACTTTCTAAAATAGCTCCATGGGTAGCTTTTATGTTCATAACCTAATAACTTTAGAAGACGTGAAGACTAACATGGGAAACAGGAGCAATATTCTTGACACACAGGGGTTTGACCCTACCAAAACACACATGTCAGATTCATCGCGAATCGAAGTGGGAACAAAATGCATTTTTAACTGAGAATTCCCCAAAGTTTCAGTGCTATAAGTTGCCTAAAGGGAAACAAATTGTTACACCAAATTTACAGTTTCATTTTGAATTTGTAATATGCATACTTAGGTGTAGAATGTTTCAGATTCCAAATTTCATAATGCTAGAAAATCCCATTTAACAGTGTCTGGTTTTCCAATTTTTCTGGAAAAGACCCTCAAGCTCCTCGGCAAGACGGTGTTTTCGACGCTTTAAGGTTCGGTCTCCTCTCTCACGGTCTAACCCCACTTCCTTCTTTTTTGTTAAACCTTGCATCCTCATCTGATTAAATCATCCAACGAATCAGTACACACTTCTGTGGAATTATTGATATTATTGCGTATGACACGTAGGTCTGTTATGTGTGTCGAACTTGCAGGACTCTCTTCTATTTCGGCTTGCCGTATATATGAAATATTTTGTCAATTAATTCACTATTATACATATCAACTACCGGACTCTTGACATCTTTTGTGGGCTATCAAGTTTGGTAGAATGGGAGTAAGAATTTTAGTTGCATGTAGAATAATTGAAGGTTTGAATGGGTAAGTAAAATTCTACCTCACTGTAAAGGGTAAAAATTACTCAGACCTTGCAGAGTTTCAGTTGCAAGAAAGTATAAAACTGAATGTTCCTACCGTCTTAACTTTTCAGGTGATGGTATGAAAGGTTCATTGTTACAACAATTCAGCACTTCAGACAGGGACAATGATGAGTGTGATGGCATCGACTGTTCAGCCGGACACGGAAATAGTGGCTGGTGGCACTCAAAAGAATGGTGTAATGAATGCTGTCACAGTGAAGAATCAACTTGCTTCTTTCAAAGTTCGAGTAAGTGCAATAAACGTTGCACAAAGGCGAACCTCAACGGCGGGTACAATTGCTCTTCATTACCCTGGAAAATTTTCTGGAATGGTTTTCATAACATTGTGTCAACTGAGATGAAAATTCGTCCCTGAAATTGAACTTTGGGCACACAATGTGATACGGACAATACCCGCCAGACTAAGTTTGTTTACATCCTCTAGACGATTATGACTCTGAATCCTACATGGGAAACTTTTCACAGTTTTGAAATTTGAATGCTTTTAATGCAGTACATTCGCAATCAGTGATCTCAGTGGTTTTAGATTCCCTTTCAAAAGACGAACCACAGTATAAGCTGGCAAACTTTGTCTTCTGAGATATCATGGTAACAGTTGAAAATCTTGCGATCGCATATTACCTTTGACCTCTTACAAAACAGTTGGGTTATTTTACACGATATAAACTTGACATCTACCTGCCAAATACGAGATTCATCAAAGCGTCCGATTTTAAAATATCATGTTTTAGCTTTGGTGAAGTTAAAAGACTTTGCCTTCACCAGAATCGATAAGCTTCTTGAACTCAACGTAGAACATGTACAGGCTATGTATGAGATCCCTAAAAGGTATCCTTCTTACTACATCTTTTACCACCTGGTTTATTTACATACTACATAAGATATCATTCTGAGGTAAGATAGTGTACGAGGTTCTCACACTTCCACCTCTTTTGACTTTTTCGACTAGAAACGAGGTAGTGGCTTGCCATATCTGTTCTCTAATTTGTTCGGTGATAATCCATGTACCAGTTCTAGCCCTCCAGTCACCATGTGGGTCCTTAAAAGAGATAGCGATAAGCTAAATTAGCATACGGCTGTAACGGTACCTAAGCACAACCTACCCGTAGGTCGACGGGTAGCCATGCAGTAGGAAATGTATCCTAGTGACTGTCAAATACATAAGTATGGCAACAATAATCAATCCAGCACTGCCAATGATAAATGAACAAGCCATGGACAAGCTATAGCAGTGGAAAGTTGTGCTGCGATATAAGTAGATAAGTAATAAGTAATAACAGCAGCAATAAGTTAAAGACTGGTAGTGCGCCTGCTGACAAATATAGTAAAGGCAGGGAAAGATGCTACCAGAAATGTTGCCTAAAGCAAGACCGTAAGTCGCTATATAAAATGAGACTGGTGGGTTCGTTGAATCAGGCGATCTGTGCGCCGCCAGGCTCGGTCAACGCCTAGGTGAAAGTTTGAACAACTTATAAAGTGATAAAGTGAAGTGCCCTATATTGAGTTGGCTGTGACTGAGCCAAATGCCCTTAAAGGCATACAAGGAACTGATAGAGCCTCTGCCCTTGCTGTATGTGGGGGAAACCAAACGTCGCGTTCCTGACCGAGACACCGGGCACCTGAGGTTAATCAAACAGAACCTCCCACGGTTCCCTGTAGCTACACACTTCAATCCCCCGTCAGCATGCTCGATCCGTGACTTGATGGTTTCGGCAGCCATCTCGTGTCGAGGTTCCAATCATGATCGCCTAGCTACCGAAAACCATCTCATCATGAAACTTGGAACCCTGTCCTCACATGGTCTGAACGTTAGACTTGAACTTCTATAAATCAGCAATTTCTACATACTTTTTATATGTGTTAACTACTTAACACTGTCTGTAATTCCTAGCCGGTTTGCCCGTGCTCATTTTTATTGTTTTTTTTTTCAATTTGCAAGTCTGGCCGTGTCAACAATCAGTTGCATTTTTGCCACCTGAGGAAGGGTTTAAACCCGAAACGTCGTGGAAACCTTTAGCACTATATACTACTTCTTTTTTGACCTACATACTTTATAAGTGCTACACAGTACTTAACTTTATGTATATATGTGTATATGTATATGCAGAGAGAGAAAAAGAGAGAGAAAGAGAGAGAGAGAGGATGGAAAACTTAGCCTCAAGCAGGATTCGAACCTGCGACCTCCCGCGTACCGTGCGGATGCTCTGACCACTGAGCCATTGAGGCCTATGTGATAATGGGTAGCTTGACTGGAAAGTATTAAAGCTCAGTTTAACAAATTGTTCAAATAATGTTGTTTATAAAATTAATTGTCCCAACCGTGCGTCTGTTTATTTGGGTGAGACCACCAGAAGGCTTCTTGACAGATTTAATGGCCATAATATGAAGTCTTTTGGTGGTCATAAGGGCGTTTTATTTCAACACTGTGATGCAAATTATCAAAGCTTGCCCAATTTCTCTGACCATTGTGTTCATGGGCGGCGATCATTGGGGAATGGGGGATATATCCCCCCCCCCATGGAAATGGATGGGGGATACTGTACTCCATATCAACTCCCCCACCCACCCATGAAATCAACCCGGCAGATTCGGAAATCATGTAAAAAAGTTATTTATTAAGTAAACGTCTAAATAGAACAGAAAAATTAAAATAATACAAAAATTCACGCTTTAAAATGTAACAAACAACCATTTCCTATTAAACTTTTAAGGAAATACTTCTGACAATTTTCACAGTATCACGTTGCAAAGCCTGGAAAGGGCCATTAGTTTCCCGTGATCTCGGGATTTGGCCAAAATATTCTTTGCGCACTCCGCGCCGACTGATGGTGACGCTCCGCTTAGATAGTAACACCACCCCCCTCCCCTTTCCAAGATGGATCACCACTAATGATTGTGTTGAAATTGGTCATGACCCACATTGGTACAAAAGAAAAATTAAGGAGAGTTTATTCATTACAAAAAATTACAATCTGACCTGAATAGCAATGCCGTAAGTTACCAGTTGGAACTATTCTAAATTCCTACTATTATTCTGATCCTACCTCTCATTGCTTTAACATATTTTCTTTGTTCTCCGCGTTTGTATTTTGTTTATCTATGCTCTAACGAATGTACACCCCTTAGCCTATGTGTGCTCCTACTCTCAATTTGGCTGATGATGAAGTCTTGGTGACTTCGAAATATTGCAACATCTCATCTCTAATCAGGATATTCGTTTGTGTTATGTTCAGTTTATCTGTATGGACCAGACTTATTTTTTGTATATATATATGAAATATATATATATATATATATATATTAAGTAGGTACCGTATGAGAGACGCAGTGACTTTACATCAATGAATTAACGCTATAAAAATACACTGTTGAAAAAATTGGGCAAAGTTTGACAACTTTGCCCAATATTGGGCGTGTATATAAAAACCTCAAAAAGGTAGTAAAAAGTGACCATCTAAGTTGGGTACAAAATTGCCTCAATAATTGGTCAAAAATTTGACCATTTGTTGGTCAAATCACCAGTGCATAATTAGTGCTTGGCATTTCTCTCCCACGAGCGTTGGGTAAACTTCTACCCAACATTTGTTGAAATTTTATCAATTTATTGGGAAAGATATAAACCAATAATTGGGCAGTTTATCCTTCGATGTTTATTGTGCACTATACTGACTCATGATATGTTTCGTGTCAATCTGCTCTCTGTTACAGTTGTAAGGAATCACTGGTAAATGAGGCCGTGAGAAGTCTGTGCATAATGTGGTTTTTATAATTTTAATTACAGTGTAATATTTTCCATGTAAAGTAAAATACGACATTGTCCGTTGAAAAACACGTTTCAGCGTACACTCACACCGAGACATATTTCAGGTCATGGCAACCCACTATAAATCCAAGAGCCTTAGTCTAATCTGTTTGGCTTGTCATCTTTATCCGTAATGTGCAAACAATCAGGTTTAAAAGGCACTCAGGCGCGGATCCAGGGGGGCCTGGGGGCCCAGCCCCCCCCCCCTCGCCACGAAAAAAAAACGAAAGGAGAAAAAAGAAGAAAAAGAAAAAAAAAGAAAAGGAGAAAGAAAAATTAAAGGCAAAAAAATGAATAAAGTGTCTAAGTACGTATTCAAAGTATATATTTCTGTAGGGGTTGGGTGGAGCTATCGCTGGATTATCTCTTTATATATCTTTCAAAGTGGTTGGCGACGAAAGGAGCGCTACAATGTTTGAAAACAGGTGAATAGCTGAGTAATGATGCTTGACTTAAGATCTAAATAAGTAAACATCGTGACATATGTAGTATGGGCTCGGCTAGCTGCACTGAAATTTAGCAACAATTTTGTGTCAAAGAGTGAAATTTTTTGTAATCTAGAGGGATTGAGAGGCAAAGTTATCGCCATACAGATCTTGCAGAATGAATACAGAAGACAAGCTGTCAGGTGACGTGCTATTGTGCACAGTGGCACCAGCTGTTGCAGGCAAAGTAGCGGCGTGCATACCCTATTCGATTTCAAAACTGTCTGAAAAGTTTTAAAATGAACTCAAAAGGCTTTAAAGCTACAGACAGTGGCGTCGGTACAGTGGGCAATGGGTGACGTGTGTCCCCCTCCCCCATTGATTCTTGAAAATTTTTAAAATGGTCCCAAAATTCGTTTAAGCTACAGATTTCTGTGGAGGGTGTAGGGTGAGATGTTTTTTGATGACTGGTTTATTTGTTCTAAACATTTTCTTCCACAAACTGTTCTCAAAATATCATAAGTCTTGGAAATTCTTGACAAATTCCAAATTTTCGCACGCTCCGCTAGCGTCAAGCCTTGTGTCAGAGTTGTCTTTATTGTCAATAGCTTTCGGTAACTACTCACTGGGGAACAAAGGAGCAAAAGTGCTTTTTAAGAATTCTCAGTCAGAAGATTCGTTTCTGAATAGCATAGGTTGGTGGGAAAGTGACAGTGTCCGATGCAGGTTCTGAAATGCAGGTTTTGTCAGGGACTAATATTTTAGTCAAAATTTCGGCGCGCTTCGCGCGCATACGACAGGGTTTACACCCGATTTTATATACCATTGACAAGGCTATGACGCAAGAAATGATTCCAGTGCAACATTTTTGTAAAAAGTACGTCTCCTTCTTTGTAGGGCTCTCATCATTATGGGATCTTTGACTAATCTAGTGTAGCACATGATTTGAAAGATTGAAAGTACGTAATTGCCGTTGCTTATTGTCCAAACATCTTACCGCGACGTTCAATAATGACGAAAATCTTTTCTGAAACGAATTTTGCCTGTCCACCATCCCTCTTGCTATACCTAAAATGAAGGTGATATATCATATCTTCTCCCATATGGATGTCGGGTAGTGAGAATCCCGTTGCTCCCTCTTTTGTATACTGTAATCTAGAGCTCTCGGGAGGCTCTATACTGTTCTCTGCCAACCTTGGATATCCTTTTAAAATGTAAAGGAAAAATTTTATTATAGTCCAAGAATGTTTCTGTGGACTCCACGCAAGTATAATTGCTTGTTCAATTTTCCCATGGGCGTGGATCATGGAGGACGGGGGGACCCGTCCCCCTCACTTTTTTGGAAGGGGGAACATCGTCAAAAAGTCCCCCTCACTTTTTCAAAAATGATGGAACAGACTGCAATTATGCCTAGGAAAAAGAAATTTTTAGAAGAAAAATAACCTACATATCGTACACTTTTGTTGCACCAAATCGCATCTGAGGGCATTCAGTTCTAGAAAAATTTCCCTTAGACCCCTCCCCCATGCCGAAGATCACAAAACTTATTGCCTTCCCGTGACGCAAATTCTGGCTACCACCAACTGCTTCTTCCACGCCACCAGGACGGCGATTCACAAATGTGAAAGTCCCCACACACACACACACACACACACACACACACACACACACACACACTTTTGGAGATGGATTCACGCCCATGATTTTTCCTGGGACTTAAGGAGGTTTGAAGACAATATGTTAACCGTCTCTTACTCCCCTTTTTCACCCGAACAAAAGTTAGAATTCACTAAATTGTGCACATTTTCTAAACATACAATCACTTTAGAATGACCCAAAGATACCACCATTTTGCACATAGGCCCCCTAAAATTAACAAAAATTTCTCAAAGGGGATGGTAAACTCCTTCTTGGGATTGCACTCTCATGTACAAATAAGAAAAGGCTCTCCCACTCTTGTATATAGCGTATACAAAATCCCACTGCCTAAAAAGGCACGGTTTAGCAGTTATCTGGGCTTCCCCCAATCACCAACTCCCGCCGGCACCATCGGTCATAGATTTCTGAAGGGTATACCCTTCAGAAGTCCATAAAGAAGGTGATATAACATCTCTCCTCCCATATGGATGTAAGGTTGTGAGAGTCCTGTATGTCCCCCTTTTCAGTGTACAATTAATGCAGAGCTCCCGGGAGGCTCTATACCAAAACTTTTCGGCCCGCTTCGCGCGCAATTGTTTACGCTCACGGAGAGAGAGGTACGTTTTTATTGAGTGATGGATTTATTTTTATCACTTTTTACCAAAAATCATTTGAAATCTTTCACGATTTTTGCAGTCTTCTCAATATTTCTTGATTTTTTGCTTGATCTGCGCACTGTTAGCCTTGAATTACTCCTTTTACTATCAATAAGGTCCCAAACGTATTCGCATTACTCATCGGTGGGGTTCTACCATAAGCCAAATATTCGTGTGCATAAACGTGATTTCAGAGTCAGCATTGTAAGGATGTAAAACAACTGATATTCATTTTTTCACCCTCCTCTTCTTATGAGAACTGAAAACTTAGTATCGAACCCACCTTCTAATTGATAGACACACATAAAGGGAATTGACACCGTTAGTCATAGCAATGGTTTTAAATGTTAATTCCAATTTTCGGCGCGCTTCGCGCGCAATTGTTTCATCTGACGTCCTATACCCGAATACCGTATAACAAAAATAAAACACTCATTATGGCAAAAATCATTTCAAGTTACCTACACGGGCTCATAATGTTGGCGTGTAAGTTTTAAGATAACTTAGATTCTCCGGAACTTCTGCAGGTACATATAGTAACTTATACTGAGCCATACACATCAAATTCCATGCAACATGAAAAGGTATAAAATCTCACTGACATAAGAACTGGAGCCGATTTCTGTGCTCTTAAAATGCAATATTGCGAGAGCTTCCGGGGGCTTCGCCCCTGCACCCCCACCGGGGCTCAGCCCCTGGACCCCGCCAGGGGCCCTAACGCCGCCCCTGGACCCCACGCGCAGGTACTCAGGCTTCGCGCTCGTGGTGCACCTTCGGTGCACATGAGGTTTTCCATCTTAGGCCCCCCCCCCCTCAAAATTTCTGGATCCGCGCCTGAAGGCATTGATGCTTCGATGTTTTAATTGTACTTCCATCACCACATAAAAACACCAGCCACAATTGAGAGCCGCAGTTCCTGTTGCTTAACAAAGCACTAGTCAAATAAATCTGTGATAATGTGATTATGAATAAAAAATATTCTACGTCACCTATATGAATGCACTTTCGGACGTGAAAGAGAATACCCAAGATTCTGGATTCTCATTGGATATCTTGTCAGTACTCTTTTTGAGATGTCGAATCTCACTCAAACGTGTGCTAGTTCGAAATTTTCTTGCACACTTTTTGGGAAACAGACCCCGATTTTGTGGCCAAACAGAATGTGCGAGTAATCCTCTTTTTGCAAACGTGAAAAATTTTTAAAAGGCTTTTTAGTGAATCGAATCTATGTCTCATTATCAGCAGAAATGCGAAGCTAAATCAAGTCAAGTCTTTGGTTGTTCCCCGCAAAAACTGTAGCAAACGGTTTGCCCAACTTTAAGCAAACATTATGGTAATTAACAATTAACCTCCCAACAAGTAGGTAAAGCGAAAATATACCAACCGTTGAATGTAAGCTTGTCTCCAGTTCCGATTGGATAATACAGTAACATGTATCGAAGGGAATTTTTTACCGTTACATGTGCAAGGTATGACCAACATGTAACCAATGCGTTTTACCCAACCAAAAAATTGCCCAGTGTTTTAACAGTGTAGTCCCATAGAGACCTTGGGCGATTTTAGCTCTAATATAGGCACTTGCCCTATATTGGAAGAGGATATTAAATAGAAACATATATGTATATAAGTTATTAAGCCAAATTGGAGTTATTACTGCGCATGCACAGTGGCTTAAGGCCATATGTCGTATAGGTACATAACGCATGTGCTTCGGTTCGTAAATTGTGTACTCAGTACACAGGCTGTGCCCAACAATAACTCTGAAGTGTTTCGTTGAAAGTGTTTTGTATTAAATTTCGTAAGTGCAACTGAAAGTACAATTAGAATAATGTAACTTTGTGTAACTTATAGTGACATTGATAACTGCATTCTGTACCCATATGACCTGAAGTCACTGTGCATGCGCAGTAACAACTCTGAACTGGCTTATTAGGTATGGCGTAAAAGTAAAACAACTCTACTCAGAGTTTTACGCTAGTGCATTCATCAGGAGATCCAGATGCCAAATATAATAATCAGCGTTATTTCAATGGCCGCCATGCGTTCCTGTTAACATATACTTGTCCGTAAATTCGTCGACATATATGTAAAAGGATATATACTGTGTTGTTAAAATGACCTTACCATACGTTTACGTATTCCTATATAAAAAGTGGGTGAAAACGCTAGGGCGAAAAATTTTTTCGCGCTATTTACGGTTTCCCCCTGAGTGTGGGTTTATGATAACTTTTTCCCCTAAATGGGGAATAAGGCTTATGTATACATGAAAATAAAGAACTGGGCGCCCACAGCTTTCTCACCAATGTAAATATCTCCTCATATGGAATTTGGACAGTGGAAATGCTTGTTGTTAATGAAGTTTATCGTAATTTAAATTTAACAATTACTCGATGCGCTAGATATGTTATGTGTGACGTTCCTTGCTGTCTTGTTATGCATCTGAAAATATTAGTTATTTGTGTCGAGATCTAACTAGCTGCAGGATTGAAATTAAACAAAGAAACATTCGTGTGATGTTCTGTTAAGAGCGTGTGTACTGCAAAAAGGTGTACATTCAGCTTGTAGCTGGACACCACTGGAACAACGTCCGCGAAATTACAACGCTAAAGGATTTGACAGCATGCACAGGCCTTTTAAAAGACCCTACTCCAGCAGCTGTATTAAGAATGTTGATAAACATGGAATGCCTACCCCCCCCCTCCCTCCCAAAGCACTTCTAAAGCAGACTAAATGGGTATTCTGGGTACTAAAATACTCTTAGAGTGTCCAGGTACTCCTGAGGGAGAGATGACATACGATTAATTCCATTAATAAAAATTTGTGATGTTAAGATGTTGGATAATTACTTAGATGTGTTGATGTATAAATGTTTGGCATTCAAATGATGATGTATGGCTGTTTGATAAAGATATATGAATTTAAAGGCCGGTCTACATGTTCATAGATTTGTCCATGGATATCGGCCTTGAAATATTTGAACACTTGTTGATGAGATCAAACATGGAGCTTAAAAGTTTGAAGTGAACCTTCATACATGTTGGACATTGTTCAAATCTGTTGGGAAAGCAGTCCACACAATCGTACGTTTGTCCATAAGCATCCTGTTATAAATGTATGGTGATATTTTTGACCAAATGAATGATCGTGTAGACGTGGCTTAAGATATGAGGATGTTCAGATGTCATATGTATATGTATGGAAATTAAATACATATGGATATTAAATACACAGATTGTATAGTTCAATGTTAGATGTAAAGAGGAAGAGATTAAGATTACAATAATAAATGTGCGCATGTCAGAAATACAGTTATACAAACGTAAGGTTTGTCTTTTTAGTGCTGATGTTTCCAGAATGAGGAGTGTAATAAGAACCTCCCCGTGGGTTGATATAAACATGTTTGCAATGCATGTGTTCAGTCAGTTTGAGATTGCAAAAAAATCTAGAACACAGTTGCTCAAATAGCCCATATACTTAGGAGGTTTATTCTCATAAATCCTACTTTGGAAGAATTATACTGGTTACCTATTAGACTCCTGATTGACTACAAATTCTAGCTATTTGGTTCATTTAGAACTGGTTCCCAACATACCTTAATAATCTATACCAAGCTAAATGAAGACCGTAACGTTCACATACTCATTTTCAACTTAAAATTTCAATGTCACGTACAAGATCTTTCGGTGACTGTAACTTCCTGAATGCTACACTCTGTTTATAGAACCTCCTCCGGGTTGGACTTACGTTTTAGGATTCTATCTTTAAATTCAGGCTCCGTCTTAAAACTCTTCTAAATTTCAAATCTTTAGGTTTTTGCATCACAGCACTCTTAAACGCATCGAGCATTTGTAATTTGAGTCTGCGCTTTAAAAGACAATAACTGCAAGATGATCATGATCATCGTCATGTTATCGTCATCGTCATCATGGTCAATATTATTTTACTTTCTCATACTTAATACTTTCAGCTATGGTGACATGAAAATGATATTGTGACCATTTCATGCAAAAAGCGTTAAAACTGTGGAAAATAGCTAAAATTTCATAAAATACATCAAACGTTGACAATTTTACGGGCTATTTTCTATTTTAAACTTTTATCATAAATAGTTAGATATACAAATGTGTGACGTGGTAGAGCTGAGCTATTGACCTTTCTTCCATTCTACTAGATATAGAAGGAGCATTTGCGATACTCGGAAATTCTCTTTGATTTTCCGTTTGAGTTTCTCACAGTCTCAGATAAGATGTCCTTTTGCACGACAGCAGACACAAGTAGGGGCATCAATAGACTCTACAGTTTTGCCTTCTTTTTGGGCCACTAGACTCGAAGCAGCCTCAGAATTTGGCAATGAGGGTAAGGGGGACCCTAGTTGTTACCTCATCGTGGCCTTTTGGAGTGAGAAGACGTACAACTGTTTAGAGGAAAATCGTCAGCTTAAATGGGTTCGTCATTCACTTAGCTACCTTTTCTCATCACCATAAGACATATCTCGAACGAAATACAACCCTTAAACTCCTCAAAGTTGATTGATACCACATACACTCCATACATATAGACAAAGGATCATGTGACCACTAGAGTCGTCACTGTTCGAACAAATGTAAGCTTACCAAGATGGCTGCCGCGCCACCGTTGTTTAAGTAATTTGATGATAAAATTACAACATTTCAGATAAAACACAGAAATGAATGGTAGAAAAATATCACACTGCTTTATTCTGTTCGTTGCTTGTAATCTTAACTTGCATTTTTTTTCTAGACTTCAAAGTTTCTCGCATGATCCGTAGATAATGAACCACTTGAACAGGTCCAAAATTTACACGGAAGACACAGGAGACAGCCACATTGGTACCCCTTAACGTGTATGCACGGTAACCACATTCATAGGACATTAGTGCAGTATGCTCTGTACATATTATAAGAAGTCCGTGGTTCATACTTTTCAACTTGTGAGTAGTACACCGTCGATCAAATAATATGGCTTTTTGACATCTTACAATTCTGAACTTTTGCCGATAAGCCTTGGGTACTAACTCTTAAGTATTTAGAACTGTCTTCGAGGCTAAATCAAACTCACTGTATAAAATTGGTAACAGACAGAGATGAGTAAACCTGAAGGGCTTTTCCATGGACGAGGAGCCCAAATTGAAGTTGATGGGGGGGGGGGGGCTGTGACAACTTGCCCGGAAAATATAACCCAAAATTTCCGTGCGCTCCACGCGCGTTCAACATCTTAAAGTACATATCATATAGGTATGCATCGGTTATCACACCGCATGCCAATTACATACAATCATTTGCCGTGTTACTATACCCTTCCACACTGGTAATAATTTTGAGAGAACTCGGTGGCAAGTGCCCCCCGTAGGAGGGGAGGAGAAAAAATGAGAGAGAGAGAGGTGGAGAGAGAGAGAAGAAAGGAGAAGAAAAAAGGAAAAGGAGGAGGAAAGAAGAGAAATAAAGAGAAGCTAGGAGGAAAAGAGAAAAGGAAGAAAAGAAGGAAGAAAGAGAGGGAAAATAAAAAGGGTAAGGGAACGGAAAGGACCCGTTTGATGAAATGGTAGCAGCGACATAGCTAGGTGCGTTGCGGAACTGCCTTCTGGATGGTCCCGACAAGCTTATTCAGCCCGTCATCTGATTCGTGGAGGACACAATCGTCAGCAACGCCTGTGATGTGAACCTAAATTTTCCCTTTTGAGAGGTCCCGGTGGGAGGTGGACATTTTTCTTATCACTTATGAACATTATTAACATAAACGTAAGTGAACTTTTCTAGCATAAACAAGGTGTAGTCTTATACTGAATCATCCCTGGGACCTTACGGTAGCCCATAGCAGCATGGTTCCCTCATTGTCCGAAAAACACTCAACTCTTCATGTACGCTTGCGGAGCTGAAGAAGAACAATCATAGCCATACCCTGCCAAAGTCATGGTCTGTTCACTTGTGAGACTTTCCACATATTCCACGTCTCTTTACCGCAAGAGAAGGGGAGCTGCCCCCAGGAAAGGGGAACTTCACGCACTTAGGGCGCACGTTCATTCGTAGACCCGATTTCTTTAAGTGATGATCCGGGTACGGCTTGAGATATCGTCCCCTGTGCTTCCCGCAACTGCCATCATCTGTTGATACCACTACCTACAAACATAATATTCTTTATTGCCCACCTTTGCGTTACCGGAGCCCCCCATGTCAGAATCTCTGGCCACGGGACTTCTCTTTATCCGGTTTCACCAGGGTCAAGGGCAACATTCCCCCCTAAAAATGTCTCTACACTCTCGCCTGCATAGCAGCAAAAGTTGAACGCTGTCGACGAATTACCAGGTAAAATCCGTGCTTTTTGACTGGCATGTAGCTTTGTTGGGCAATCTCAATGCAGGATTTGTAATGGAAATCTTATTTAATGAAAAAATTTCGGCGCGCTTCTCGCGCATGCGTCACGGTTTGCACTCCATCTCATGACCATGATTGAGATAATTATACATGGAACTGTTCTGATCAAACACTTCTGAAAAACTGAGATACGTCGCCAAACATCTGTAGGGGTCTCGCATCAATATGGGTTCTTTCAATCTAATTTTTAGCATTATGTGGAAGATTAAGTACGTATTTGCCGTTACACATTTTTCATCTTTTTTTTTTACGGAGCGCTTCGTGCGCAGCCGTTATCTACGGAGCTTTTAAGGTGTCATGCAGATGTTGAGATATTATGTCACTTTCTCGACTTTTTTATCAGTAAAATATTCAGATGTTGACATCCGAGATCTTTTTATCTCAATATTTTAGCGTGAAATATTGGATTATTACATTACAGGATCTCAATATCTTAATACTTTACTGAACGATATTGAGATACTGACATCCGAAATCTTGTGTTCTCAATATTTTAGAGTGAAATATTGAAATATTACATTACAGGATCTCAATATCTTAATATCTTTACTGAAGGATATTAAGATATTGGCATCCAAGAACTCGTTTTTTCAATATTTTATTGTAAAATATTGAAATATTACAACACAGGATCTTAATATCTTAATATCTGTTCTGAAGGATATTGACGTATTGACATCCAACATCTCATTATTTCAATATTTTAGTGTCAAATATTGAAATATTACATTACAGGATGTTAATATTTTAATATCTTTACTGAAATATATTGAGATATTGGCATCCCAAATCTTGCGTTCTCAGTATTTTAGCATAAAATATTGCAATATTTCATTACAGGATCTCAATATCTTAATGTCTTCACTGAAAGATATTGAGATATTGACATCAAGCATCTCGTTACTCCAATATTTTAGTGTAAAATATTGAAATACTACATCAAAGGATCTCAATATCTTGATATCTTTTCTGAAGGATATTGAGATATTGACATCAAACTTCTCATTATCTCAATATTTTAGTGTAAATATTGAAATATTTCACAACAGGATTTCAATATCTTAATATCTTCACTGACCGATATTGAGATATTGACATCCAGCCTCTCGTTATGTCAATATTTTAGCGTAAAATATTGAAATATTTTATTACAGGATTTCAATATCTTAATATTCTTCGGAAAAGATATTAAGATGTTAAGATCCTTTGATGTAATATTGCAACATTTTACGTTAAAATATTGAGGACACAAGATTTCGAATGTCAATATCTCAATATCGTTAAGTGAATATATTAAGATATTGAGATCCTGTAATGTAATATTTCAATATTTTACGCTAAAATATTGAGATAAAAAGATCTCGGATGTCAATATTTTAATATCTTTCAGTGAAGATATTAAGATATTGAGATCCTGTAATGTAATATTTCAATATCTTATGCTAAAATATTGAGATGAAAAGATCTTGGATGTCAATATCTTAATATCTTTCAGTGAAGATATTAAGATATTGAGATTCTGTAATGTAATATTTCAATATTTTACGCTAAAATATTGAGATGAAAAGATCTTGAATGTCAATATCTTAATATCTTTCAGTGACGATATTAAGATATTGAGATCCTGTAATGTAATATTTCAATATTTTACGCTAAAATATTGAGATGAAAAGATCTCGGATGTCAATATCTAAATATTTTACTGACAAAAAGTCGAGAAAGTCACATAATATCTTAACATCTGCATGACATCTTAAAAGCTCCGTAGTTATCTGCATCGATGGTGTTTTCTAATACACTTACCACGAAAAAGCATTTTGAAACGCTCTCGTCAGTCCTTCACCCCTTTTGCTATACCTATCAGTGAGGTATAATATCACCTTCCTGCACCTATACTCTCCCTACCATTCCCCATTGCTGCAAGCTGTTTGCCTGAATTTTCGTTTAAAATTAGTAAAAATACTATAAATGTAGTAAAGTGATTGGCGTTACACTCTATATCAGGGGTTCTTAATTCTTTTCGTTGGCGGGCCACATGAAAATCTCGCGAGCCACAAACAGGCCAGTAAGTTTGTCCGTGAGGGGAAGTCCCATTTTGACATGTCTAAACGACGCCACGGGAACGCGAAGCCTTCCACTTAACAGTGTGGTGTCTAGGGGTCCTTCGAAGAGCCCCCCAGAGAAGTCCGGGACAACACTCCTGTGGAACAGCGGGGCGAAGCCCCAGAAGCTCTCATGTATTAGTGAAACATTGTGTGGCTGAAACCTATAATTATCCTTTAATTCCATTTGAGGCGCACTGAACAGATGAGTATCACACTTTGATCATTACTTTGGGCAATAACGAAAATCCTGGGCCATGCAGAGCGGATAATAAACTCATTCTAGATTCAGCGGTGAATATCCACCTTCAAAAGAATGTGTTTGAATGGTGACGGGGAACTTTATCATGACACTTGCTGACCGGAGGGTCACCATCGGTTGGTACGTGTAGCGTGCCAAGAATGCAGTTGTTAAAAATATCTTCCAGATGTTTGAAAGCCGCTTCCAACAAGCCTTTTAAGATGTATCAAAGCAATCGTTGAATTCGAGATCTCATAATTTAGAAGAAACACTTCAAATAAGAAAAGCAAATAAGAGACAACTTTTAGGCCTATTTTCCTTCTACCAAGAAGAATATTTTCCTCATACTGTACTTTGTATGCCCATGAAACTTGGTCTGACAGACTTTCCCTACCCAACCCTTGATCTGGCCACCCCATGTCGGACAAACTGCCCACCGTTTTGATTTCACAGCTGGCTTGTAGATAAGTAAGTTGCTTATTGTAACTTTCTAAATTTAATTTAAACATGAAAAGCGCGCCAAGTGCGCGAAAATTTTGGTAGTTTGGGACGATTTTTGGTACAAGAAATTAAAACATCAATCATTCGAAAAGATATCCTGGTCACTTGACCCCGAGTGCTCCCGTGATAAATTGAAAGCCTCCATCATGCCCTGACCACGTGTTAGGCAAAAATGACCCAACATGACTAACAAGAGAAGCACGGTCGCGCTGTATTCGCGTTTCCTATGATTTCGGTGGAAGGAATTTTCATTTCACTGACCTGAACATCGGATTTTTTTTTGTGTCGTACATGAATCTGCAAATTGGCCTATACCAGAAAATTTAGAGTGCGGCAGTCGAAATTCCCGAATCTCACACCGCAGTCTTCCAAGTTTTATTTTACCAAGATGGGAAGGAACCCTTAGCCACGCTCCTGATTGCATATAACTTTGGAACAGTAAGTGCACCGAAGTTTTCCTTTATGAAGTATACAGTGAAATAAATGATAATTACAGGTGCGTCCGAAGGGCGTCGAAACTGGTGTTTCGGCACATTTTAGTTATGCTTTACTCTGTAACAAAAGTGAGTCTTCCGCCCAAAATATATATCTCGAAAAGATACGTGATAGTCGCATTTGTTCGTACAACCTTAGTTTTTATTTTAAACCTCAATATCCGGACTGGATCGCCTCGCGGGCCGGATGTGGCCATTTAAGACCCCAGGCTCTGTTTTATCATTTGGATGATTCAATTGCTTCATTTTATATAGTTGATCAAGAGCTTGCAGGAGACCTTATGCAGATATCTGTCAGCCTTAAATGTCCTTTTATAATGCACAATGAAGTAACAGAAAATTTTCGTAATAGGCCGAGTCCAAGAATGTTTGTGCTGACTCCACGTAGGCCTACATATTTTTGCGTAAAAACTTTCCCCGAATTAGAAGGCAGTAAAGTAGCCATAATGGGGGACTTCAGGAGGTTTGTTGACAACGTTATTTCCTCTTGGACAACATACATTCTTCTTTCACCTGACCAAAAAAAATTTCACTAAAATATGGACATTTTTCAGCCACATATGATCAGCTCTAAAAATATCCTGAAGATATTACCATTTTGCCTCTAAGCGACGTTAAAATAACAGAAATTCCCAAATTGAAGGGGTCACCCCCTCCCTCAGGACGGCACTTTTATGTAGTGACTAAGGAAGGATCCCACTGGTGTATACAAAACGCAGGCAGGGCATGGCGCACGGAGTGTTTGTTGATAACGTGTTCTTTTCTTAAACAACATACTCTCTTCTATCACCCTACCAAAAATTAGAATTCACTAAATTATGGAAATTTTCCAGGCATGTATGATCAGCTCTACAAATATCTCAAAGATAGAACCATTTTGCATCTAAACAACCTTAAATTAACAAAACTTTACCAAAGTGGAGGGAAAACACCCCCTTCCCTTAAACCCCTCCCCCAGGACGCCACTTTCATGTATTGACAAAGGAGGGATCCCCACTTGTGTATACAAAATGCAGGGCAGGGCAGGGCGCAGGGGAGTATGTTGAAACGTGTTCTTCTTTTAGACAACATACTCTCTTCTTTCACCTTCCCAAAAATTAGAATTCACTAAATTATGGACATTTTCCAACTATATATGATCAGCTCCAAAAATATCCCAAAGATAGCATCATTTTGCATCTAAACAACCATAAAATAACAAAAATTCCCCAAAAGAGAGGGGGACCCTCCCCTGAAACCTCTCCCCAGGATTGCACATTTATGTAGAGATAAGGAAGGGTCCCGACTGCTGTGTACAAACGCAGTTCGCATAAAAAGTGCAAATTCATGTGCCACCACTCAGTTGGAAAAAACATCCAGCCAGTAGCAATTTCGGACGTTCACATGGGAAGGGCCATTTCCGGCCATCTGGGAGGTACGAAAAACAAAATTTCTCGGAACGCTCCACGCCAACTCATGGTAACGCTCCCCTTAGATGGCCGGTCCAAGTCGTCCCCCCCCCCCCCGGTACAAAATTCCTGCATAAGCGCCTGAATAATGATAATAACCAATGGCGTAGCAAGGATTTCTCTCACTGGGATGTGGGAATGCATTATGTTGTGTGATCACCGGCCTGAGGGAGAGGTCTAAGGGGAGGGATATCCCCCTCCCCTTTGAAAATTTTTGAAAAATAAGGTGCCCTTACATGCAGTCTTGTGCCAGATATCCTACCTTTCAAGTAAACTTTCTGTTACAAAATTTACGTATTTTAGATTCTAAAAGAAAATCAGCATCAGTGAGAGGTGGATGGCCCAATTACCCTCCTAAATACTTAACTGATAATCACAATATAAGTTTAACCATGAAAAAGACACACTGGTGAATTAATACCGAATATGTACTCTCTTAAACCTTTAGAGTGAAAAGTCACTCTTTCAGAGTGAAATTAGGAATCAATCTAAATTTGGATTGAAAGATTTCAATCCAAAAAGAGTCGTTCTCACTCTTTTCGAGTGAATATTCAGTCTTAATTTTAGATCCGTCCCTAATTTCACTCTTTTGGATTTAGAGAGTAGGTGGTGCAATTCAATTCAGAACTTTATTTTAATTAAAAGGAAGCTCTTTAAACTATTGATTACCTTTAGCTACATTATTGCATTATTTTTCTTTCAGTAGGTGCCAGAAAAATTATCAGTACATTTCCTGAATTTTCACAAAACTATTTGGTTGGGGGTTGCACACCCCCACCTCTCGCCTCCTACGCCTATGGGCTTTGTCAACAAAAGAATCGTGCTTCAATAAAGTCCTTTCATAGAACGGCCATTGCATTTAATAGTAAATTTCTTCATGAATGAAGAAGGTCTCTACGTCTTTACCTTTCAAATTCAGGACAAGTCTGAGATGTTTACGTACATCGAGAAAGGATTGGGTCTCCTGGTCTAATTCATTGGCATTAAAAATCTATATATTCAAGTCACTTTAACGGAATTTCATTATACTTTACTTTGCCATATCTTGCTCTCTCCTGGAACTCTAATTCTAGTTTATGGACAGGGAAAGCTTCATCATCATCACGGAAATATTCGGAAGGATTTTCCTTGGTTATCTCAGTCTCCAAGCTGTCCTTTTTCTAATCATGTATTCGACAAGTGACTTCTCCATATTACTCTCTACACGTGTCATTGCACGGAAATATGAAAATTGATAGCATAATACACGTAAATCCTTCTTTGTCAAAATATCAGTAAGTGAGTGGGTTAGTTGAATGGTATATGTCTTAAATAAAGTCGCACTTGTGTCATGGTAGAACGTAACCATGTTTTCAGTCTTCGAAGTGTGCTGAATGACCAGTTTCACATTCAGCAGATCAAACCGGTCGCGGGACCAACAGTAGCGTAACGTAATTACAGAACATACGTTTGGTAAGAGTGCTCTTATTTCTTGGGGAGCTTTACGCAGGGCCCTGATGCATTCTTCTAAACTATAGTTACTGACCATTTCTTCCTGCAGACTGCCAGTTCTGACTGAAGGCCAGCGGCGTTGAACTCTGGGTATTTACTTATTTCCTCATTTCCTCGAAGCCGGAGTCTCGGAGACCTTGTTCTTTCATGATATTACATTGGGTCCGATACAATTGGAATTCGGAAAAGTAGTGCGCCTCAGCTCAGTTGGTTCGCGGATTCTGATGATGATAAAGTTTATGAGGAACTCCGAAAAGGTCAAATGTCTCAGTCCAATCGTCAACGGGCAATATTTGGTTGCTAAGAGGAACTGTCATTCATTTTATTACTATTCGTACATAGTTAATTATGGTTATAAGTGTTTGGTGTTAATTTTAGTTTGGTTTATATCGCCCGCTTTTCAATTACAATGTTTTTGGGGGTCTGTCCCTCCACTGAAAATTTAAGGGGAACGTGTCCCCCCTTTCCTCCCCCCCCCCGCTTCCGCCACCTGCATGTGCAGGCAGATAATTTTCAGAAACTCAGAAATGTGCCGTTATACCACTCGTTTTGTGTGATGTGTGCGTTTCAGGACGATTATGCTTTACAAATTTGACAGGCATGCATCGTTAACTCTATTCTTTAAAGTTAATTGAAGTCTGAGATTTAGGCTACAGACAATTGCAAAACAGGCACATTTTCACCATAATCATTAAAACACATACTCACAGATAAACACTATTTAACACCGGACTCTTCAAATCCTATACCAACTTTTAAAATCAATAATGTCGTTGTTGACTAATCATAAACCACTCTTTTTCTTCCGTCTGGCTTAAACGGAGCCAAAATAATTGGACTAGAAACGAAACCTCTTTTTCACGATAAATTTAGGCTAGGAAACGAAGCCAAAGATACTCTTTTAAGGCTAGAAACAGAGCCCTTTTTCAACTTAAACTATGCATGACTATAACAAGGAGCCATTCCAAGCGAATTGGAACTGAAACGGAGCCCTCTCCTCAAACAAGTATACAGGCTAGACACGGAGCCTCTCGATGGATTAAATTCGAGGTGGCAACTAACTTCTTCTTTTACGCATACATAGATCACACTTTAGGCAACTCTTTACCCCGCAAATAATAATTCATAATTCATCACTCTGAATGTCTTTCCTTTGTTATCAGGAAACCCCTGCTTAAAATCCTTGCATCCCACAATGCAATTTGCATCTTTACCAGGGAACAAAGACTTGGGCGCTTGCAATCAAGATAACAGGAAATACCTACAAGAATTAGCCGCAAGGCATCACTAGGTTCTGAATTTATGAGCACGCGTAACACTAGCATATCACATTCGCTGGTTGGTTTTGGGAGAACGTGTGTCTTTCCCCGGCACAAGAGCTGTTACTCGTTTATGAAATTGGACAATGTTTAAATATTATACTTTCAAGACTAAAATATCTGTTGTCGCATTGACTAACAAACCAAGATGTAAATCTCTCAGAAAACAATTGCGGGGTAATTATAAGTTAAGACGGTTATTAACAAATGCAGTCACAATTTTTACATAGTTTATTTACATTTACGACTAAATAACAATTGTTTTATTGTTGTGTTTAAACCAAAAGGAAGAGTTTCATAATTCTGTGCAAGTAAAAGTCGTCTATTTATATCATTGTTACGTTCCAGGAAACAAGCCCTCTACCCTCTCTCAAGACTGTAGCTGAAACTAATTTTTAACAATTTTTTCAAAATTTACTGACATCTGTGGGGGACTCCAGTCCCTTCTGTGTACCACTGCTTACATGTTCATAAGGTTCCTTAGTGCTGTGATGCATTGAGCTAAGTTCGTTAGAGACAAAACGTATCGCACTTACGTATGTTCCCCCCCCCCCACCCCCCGTGAATTGTAAAAACATTTTTTTGTTAAACTTTCATTACCGAGAGATTTTACACCAACACGTCGAGACGGGAGACATTTTTGTTATAATATTTTGATAAAGCCGAAGATCGACAATTATTTATATGTGTGTTTTCTTATCGTCCTGGCGCCAAGTACTTCAATAGCTTCTTCTCAGCGCTCAAGTATACTGGTATCAATGAAACCATTTTTGACAATTTGTTGAAAAAATAATCGTTTACTCTCTTAATACAAGAAGACAAACATATTGGAATAAGACAATCTCTTGTAAAGTAAATACACTTGACATCTGTGATTGTGTATGATGCTGGCATAGAACGGCCTGCGTTGAATATGGACGTCATTGTGTTCAATGGCCAATTTAGGGTAGTATGAGGCCATCTGAATCCAGTGAGCTCTGATTGGAAACTATTTCAAAACACTGGCGCCACACGCAGTGTAGACCCACGACTTAAGTGAAAATTTGTGTTTTAGAGTTTTATTTTCTGCAATCCCGGGATTTTATAATGCAAAAATTTTTCAACTCGGTCCCAACCAGATTGGGGCTGTGGGCTTTTAGGCGCTCATTAATAACTTTCCTTTTATCCCCACATACCATTATGACAAGGGCGGAACATTCGCAACTAATTATTTTAGTCTCATTTGCGTTAAATTACATAACTGTGTAACTTTAGGAAGGGGTTAGTCTACATTTCTATCGTATTCTTAAGTCCTCAAAACAATTTCACCACCCGGACACTATCTGAAAACAAATGTCGTAAGTAGATAACACCGTTCATTGATTTAAATATTTACAGGGGATAGACGAATGATCATTGCATCGTGTTTATCATCAAAAGATGTTGAGTCTATATTTTTTTGATGTCATAAAGCCCAATGCTTAATGTATGAGTTTTCTAAAAAAGTTCTTTTATAAGAAAATTCTGCAAAAGGTGTATTATATAAGACAAAGACGTACCAGCCAGTAACAAGTATGATTTCAAGGCTCCTAAGAGAAAACCTTCAATATACAGATCACCTCGAAGTAGGTACTTGATGTTTGTATTTTTCGTGAAAACCATTAAATGAGTGTCATGGTAAAAGGAATCAAAAGAAAAGCACTAAAGTAGCTAAGAAAACGTTCGTTGCTTTCTTCAAACTAATATCGGTGAGAAACAAAGCATGATTTATTCTTTATTCAATACTCGTCGAGATGGCTGCTACTTCACATACGTAACCGGGACAGTATATTGGCTTCATCAGCACATGATGAAGCAAAGACTTTAAGTAGTGGTGACAATATTTAGCAACCAATATACTGTTGGATATTAATATACCGTTTGTATTTACACATATTAATAATATGTTTGAAGTGTTTAGAAGATATGAAACGGTAAATGTCATTTAGATTGATGACGAAGAATACGGTTTACCTTAAAGTCCATGATTTTTGAGGAAATTAAATAGGCTTTAACTCAAACAAAAGAGATGAGCCATAACACTGGTGTTGCATGCAGAGTGAGTGAAATCTTGGCTAAAACCGATTCAGATGAGAACATTATAGCGTAAAGTTGCGCATGAATCGATATTTTACGTGTGTAGTTAACTTTGTTCTACAAAATTAAATTTGTTAATAAAAGGTTAACAGTATTTGTTATTCACAACCATCGCAAGACTAATTGGGAGAGTATACAGTATTTGCATTTTCTGTGATTCCTCAACTACAGTGGATATAAAGTTTCATGAAGGAAAATTAGTAACAGTTAGTGAGCATTGTTAGTGACGTCACAATACCTTGTAAAAGAAAACGTAACAGAATGTGTTCTAAGTAAGGAACGTGGAAAGGAAGAATGGACTTGGGATGACTTGCCACAGGTTTTGAGGTTTTGTGTTGGATAAATGACAAACAGAGAATTTTTGCTTGATTTTGTTAGCCTGCATTGAGTTGATTCCTTTCACATATAGCCAAGAGTTTATCCTGGCCTGCCAATTACTGTTTTCATTTATGACTTGACGTAGTCACTTAAAAGTGGGCCATACACGGATCCATATATCAAAAAATAACACTGTATCTCATCTGTAACATTTCATTGTCCTAACGTGGCAAATACACAAATTAACCCATATCTTGTCTTTGTTGTAATGTGGACCTCTTGTGGACTTTGAGATAATTCTCTACATTTGCGTTTACTTGAGAAGATAACTTGCTTTCATTAATTGGGACATGTTTTGACTAAATAAGTTGGAAAGTTGTGAAAATCACAATTGCTCTCACTTACCACCTGGCAGTAACGTGTCATATCACTTCCAAACTTATACTAGGGTAAGAGATTATTTTATTCATTCATTTCATTTATGCCAACATTAGCTCTGGCATTTGCTACATATTTCTAGAGATTTACACAATAAGTGCATTAAAATACTTTGGAGCTCCAGCGCTTTTCGACTTCTTTTCTATCTTTTTTCATAGGGTTAATAGTTCTCCTATTCTACTTTGGCGCGCATAATATCTACTTGTGTCCTGGTCAGATCTGTATAATAGCCTTTACACTCGTTTGTTGAGAAGACTTCGCTGAGATGTTTGACCGGTGGGCTGCCTATTGAGCAGAGCGCTTACCCGAGAAATTTCCCTTGCCCCGGACTTTCGAGCTGGGGATGTGTAAAGCCATGGCCTTACAACCGACAAGACAAGATACGATAATTTTATTTCGTCCACGATATCGTGGAAATTTGTAGCCCTGCAGCAAAACATACAAAACTTTAAAAACGCAATAAAAAATACAGTAAGAAGTACAAAAATACACGTACATACAAAGAAACACAAATATACAATCACAAAGGCAAAACAGAATAGAAATCAAGAACAGTATAAAATCACCAGCTACCGAACAACCTTCAAGTTCAAAAGGAAGACAGAGTAGGTATAAAGGATAATCTGAACCTGTTACTATTAGAACTGGACTTACGAAGTCTGTTGCCTGAACGAAGGAAAACATAATTTGGGAAGTGAGCAATGTCTTTTAATATTTTGTCTGTATTCTGGTGTAACGTATCACTGTAAAGGTCAGAAATGGTCTTTAGACACATTTCATGGCCAACAATACGGCTTGCAGCCTTGAAGATCTTTTCCAATTTCCTTGAAGAGTCTTTATTTAGCAGGTCATATATACCGATAATACTGAAAGTCAGTACGCTTTGTGTTACTAACAAGGTAAAAAAAACTAAGAACAGTGTTGCAGACTTGAAAATATTTCAGTTTTCTCAAAAAAAATACAATCTTTGGTTAGCTTTTAAACTCAGTATGTCTGAACATGGAAATAGAATGACACATCGTGTATCAAGGAGTGCATTCCGTCGCTCCAAAATGTTAAAATCCTAAACATCGTGACTTTTCTCGCCTGTAAGCTACCCCACGGTATCAGTGCACTCACATAGCTGCTAAATAAATATTTCGCTGTTAGCATTTGATTTTGAATACGTTCAGTTTAATGAAGTTATAAGGACAGTTTGCTTACTTACTTTGGCATTCGCTTGTTTTGAAACACTACCTTGAATTTAAAACAAAATTGTTGCAGTGTGCCCCTATGCTGTTAGGACTTAAGGCGTATCCTTTTGGGATATAAACAAGTGACTTAACAAATCGGCATCTCCATAGGCGTGATTACGGGGGCATGCGGGGCACTTGCCCCCCACTTTTTCCAGACCTTAAAAAATAAAAATAATAAAAAATGAGCAAAAGTAAGTAGACCAGAGAAATTACAAGAGAATTTTCAATAGACTATTATGAATAAAGTTTGCAATGTTTAATAAAGGAAAATATTAATATCAAAAGCCACGGAAAGGCTACAAAAAAATTTTCTCGGTGCGCTTCGCGCGCACCTCCCGAGAAAATACAATTGAAAATTTTGTCTGGCACTGTAAAATTTCTTTCCTCCTACCCGCCACAATATTGTGACTTCAAGCTCTGAAATAGGGGTTCACTGGAAGTACCAATGTAAGTCATGAAATGCATCATGGTCCTTACAAAAAATTCCCAAGCCCAAACCACGTGTAGGGAACCGCAGTTCTCGAAAAAAATCTGCGTGCTTCGCATGAGCCTTATATAGATCAATGTCTCATTAGTACTGATGCACTGCTGTTCGTAGGAAAACTTTGGTGGAATTGCCTCGTAATTACCTCCTGCATGAAAGCTTGACTAAATTACCATTTCCAAAACCCTCGCTACATCTCCCGCTGTTCACTTTCCTCACCAACTACCACCATCCTCAACAAATTGACTGACGGTTACTATCTCAAATTTGCGATCATCTTATGATAACTATTTCATTAGCATTTCAAATTACACCTGAGGAAAGCAGGATTTTCTGAAGAAATGATCTAGAATGGCCGCAAAAACCCTCAAATTAAAGAAAGATTTCTCGGGGAGGACCGTCGGTCCCAGCCTCCAGTTTCGCACCTTCGGAGATCCCGGTTAAAGGCTTCACCGGTTAGAACTTCACAAGATGCAGCCTCCAACAAAAAATACTTCCCTGGCACTTTAAATGCCGATGCCCTTGACAATGTCCATGTAAAAACTACCCACAAAAGATTTCATTGACTTTTTTAACTATCACATAGTCTGTAACCTTCAAAATAGACACAACCTATTTTTGTCCATTCAAATTCCGCGATGTCCATTTTCTTGCTCAGCATACTTTTCTTTCTAAGCATTTCTATTACTCAAATTGCTAAAAAGTTTGAAAACTGCGATTTTTTCAGAGCGCGAAAATACTAGAACTCCCATTCTTAAAATTGTTCCAAACCTCAAGGAAACCCTGAAAATAATCCATTCTCTACTACTTCCTCAAGCCCTCAGCAATATCGATCCCATCTAACTGTTAGTTACATGGAGTAAAAATATTATTGAATAAAGTCAAATTGTGATTTTTGTGGATGTTAATTGCCCACCTTATGTCTTTGAAGCTGAAGCTAAAATACATCATTTTAATGCCTACAGTTTCGTAAATACTCCAGAGCTTCCGGGGGCTTCGTCCTCCGCCCGGGCTCTGCCCCTGGACCTACGCCGTTAGGGGAGCGCTTCGCGCTCCCACTGCGCCTTTCGGTGCCGTTTGACAGTCCGCCCTGTTTGCCCCCCACTTTCAGACACCAAATCCCGCCCTGAGCATCCCAAAAAGTTACCCATGAATTTGAAGAGCTGTGTACGGTAGTGCCTTCGAATACGGACTCAAGATGTACGTACATATCTTAAAGGGTTAAAGCAAAAAATATTTTCATTTGTGATGGAGGAATTAAATCTACGCAATTTGGTGAAACTTTTATTCAAATCGGAAATTTAGTACTAGAGATATCAGCAAATGAAGTTACTACATTTGTGACCCAAAATGAGCTTGAGGCAAGCATACGTTATATCACTTCCTCACATTGATGAAAAATGCTATGATCCTTTGTTTTTTCAATGTGTTGTGTTGACCTTGTAGTTGATAGTAACAGAAGCTCCTCATGGGGATTTGAAGTTTGTAAAATCCCCATGCCTCTCATGCATTCACATTCCGATAACATGAGATAATGGAGGAGAAAATTGGTTGTAAATTTTAAAGAAAAACACAAAAGTGCTCATTAATGTGAGGTTATTACGTCATATGTGCTTGATTCAAGTTCACTTTGTATTGAAAATGTGACAACTTTAACTGCTAATATCTTGAGAACCACGCATCGGATTTCAATGCAAATTTCACCAGAATACTAAGAATAAGTACCTCTATAATATTGCTAAGCTACATTTGAGCTTAGGCCCTTCGTTCAATTAAACTTACTGCTTAGGACTTTAGGAAATTATCGCTCCTTTTGCAGAGAACATGTGTCTTCCCTCTTAATTTTTACTTAGTCCTATTAACCCTATGGTTGACTTTCCAGCTAATTAACAAAATTACAATACGCCTATATCTTGCCCTGTATTTAGCTTTTGCTCTTGGAGGGGAGCCTCTAAATTTCAAACTGTGTGACACCATCTCGTGGAGTTCTAACACTTGCTAGTGTACAGCTTGCAAAGAAAATAGCATTACAAGTACCAACTGTATTGGCAGAAATGACACTAACTAGGCCTTGCAAGTAGCCCTTTAGATATTTTAATATTAGTAGTTGCTTCAGTTTAATAACTCTCGTCCGAAGATAGGCTGCGCTCTCCCCCTGTATAAGCTCTAAATTTTCTAAAACCAGCAAAATGCTTTAATGCAACCGCTACGCTAAATGCTAAAGGTCACAAGGTTATTGAGGGCACAGATGAGGTGAGGGGGTGGGCTTGGCAGACAAGTGCAAAGACCAGACATATGCTCGGCTTTAAATTAACAACTGTGAATATTGCACAGCGTTCGCATATGCACGTTTAATGCTATCAAAATACATATAAAAGTATATTTCACTCACAAATACTCAAAAGTACATATATTCAATAAAACAATTATTAAAATATCACTCCCCTATATACGCATTATCTCAGGGGTGGCGCTACATGGGGGCAGGAGGTCATAGCCCCCGTCGGGAAAGGCTGCCACACCCCCGGGAATTTTTACAGTTTCTTCGAGGAGTCTTAAATCGATAAGATAAAGGATGCAGTCCCCTATGGCAACTAGTCGCCCCACTGTTTACCTGTTTTTTGCTCTCAAGATGACAATTTCTCTAAAAAGAACCCAAAATTCCGGGGCGCTGCGCGCGTTGTAGAGTCACTCCAGTTTCATTAAAAGTTTTATTCCACATAGCTAGATAGCACAAGTCCTATCCACCATAGCAAATAACATGTAGAGACAAAGTACAGTTTATGTAGATGCCTCGTAAATTTCATCCCATATCGCAAAGCCTGGCTGGTTGCTGTTCTCTTGTGTGCGTCATGCGGTACGGTCACTTGGTGAGCGACTCACGGTGCAAAATTTGACTATTCCAACGGGTAGCCCAGCTGGTTTCTATACAATGTACGTTATCCCCAATACAGTCTACAAACCCTACAGTTTCTTTTTTCCTTTTGTTCTTAATGATAACATGTTTTTTGTATAAGCCTACCAAAAACTTTCACGCGCTTCGCGGGCTTTGCAATTTCACGTTATAGATTCAAAAGAACACTATCAGTGCGCATCTCGGCTTTTGAAGTGTTAAGTAATATTAATGCAAAAGATTCTGTCACCACCCATTATGGTTTTACTTATTTAGGTTTGCAAAAGGGTCATTTCTCCGATAAAACCAAAAATTCTCGGTATGCTTTGCCCACTCTTCCTCACTTCGTTACTCATAGCTAACTATAGTACAAACCCTTTTCACCTTTTTCCAAAAACATAATAAGTATAATACATGGATTTATGTGAATGTCGGGAATTCCATCTCATTTCGCTAAACTTAGTTAATGTTCTCTTGTGTCTATCGTGCGGTATGGCTCGTGACTCGAGGAGGGAAGTACAATGTAAGCTATGCCCGATAGGGCCACACTGTCCCGACAATTGATCTATGCAAGCTTTAAATAACTACAGGCTCTTTTAGTGTAACTTAACCCAAAAAAATTTCGCGCCTCGTACGCTCGGCAATTCACAGTTTTGATTCCGGGAAAAACATTAAATCAGCCCGGAACTATGTTCCTCTAGTAAATACAACTTTTATGCAATATATGCCCCGCAATGACATGGTTTATTACACGAGTTTTCTTTAAATCCCCCTCACAACCCCTCGACGGCATTGGGGCTATGTCGGGGCTTCGGGTCGTGGCCCCCCGTCGGGGAGTCTGCCCCCTGTCGGGTAAATCCTGACGCCAGCCCTACATTAGCTCCATCCGAAAGATCACTTTTTGGCCTACCCCTAACACTTTAACTCGGTACCCCCGCACTTATCAGTTGTCACGCTGCGGGAGCCTACTTGCATACAACGCGACTCCCTGGGGTAGTGATGGTGGCGTTTGGAAAGTAAAAGATCGTCGAGGTATGTTAGCTTCCGGAGTGAGGCTGTCCTCTCAGGCTAGTTCTTGTTATTGACACAATGGGTGGTGGCCCTCTTGGGTATTGGGTACGACGGATGGCCAATACTTGTTCCAAAAGCCCGACCCTGAAACGTTTAAGTAGTGACGTGGTCAAGTTCTAACATAACTCTCTTTGAGCACAACTCAACCACCCACAATATTTTGAGAATAATTCAACCACCCACAATGTTCCCCACTTTTTCCTGGCAATTTTCAGAAACCCCCGCGAAATATGCCGATAAACCACGTTTTGTGTGATATGTGCGCTCTACGACTATGCTTTACAAACTTGACAGACACGCATCGTTAACTGTATGCTTTTTATTTTAAGCTGATTGAAATTCGAGATTTTTACTGCAGGCAAAAATTTCACCAAAATTACAAAAACTTATACCCACAGATAAACACAATATAACATCGGGACTCGTCAAATACGATACCAACTTATTTAATTTAATAAACAATGACTTTAGACTAATTATAAACCACCTCACTTTGTTCTGGCAAAAACGGGGCCAAAATAATTGGATTAGAAATGAAGCCCCTTTTTCACAATAATTTCTGGTAGAAAAAGGAGCCAACGATACTTTTTAAAGGCTAGAAACGGAGCCTTCCTTCAACTTTGAGTATAAAAAGTAGCCATTTCAAACTGTTTGGGACTGACACAGAGCCTCTCTAGAACACATGTTAGTATACAAACTAGGAACGGAGCCTCTTGACGGGTTGAATTCGGTAAGACTAACTTCTTTTTTAACGCACACATAGATCACAACTTTAGGCAATTCCTCACCCCTCACTAAATAATATAGTAATTCAGCAGTGGGAATCCTCCCCTTTGTTATCAGGAAACCCCTTCTTAAAATTCTTGCATTCCCACAATACAATTTGCATCTTTACCAGGGAACAATGACTTGTGCACGTGCCTTCACGATAATAGGAAATACGCACAAAGATTACAGTAAGTTATCCCCTACACCTTGAATATTTATGAGTACGCGTAACACAATCACTGAATGGTATGGGAAGATCGTGTCTTTCCCCTCCCCAAGAGCTCTCATTAATTTATGAAATTGAACCATGTTTACTTATTAAACTTTCAAGACTAAAATATCCTGCTGTTGTCGCATTGACCGACAAACCCAGATGTAAATCTTTCAGAAAACAATTTCGGTGTAAATATCAGGTAAGACTGTTATTAACAAATGCAGTCTTGCTTTTCACATGGTTTATTTACATTTTCGACTGAATAACAAGTGTTTCATTATTTAGCTTTTTCAATAAGAAGAGCTTCATAACTCTGAGCAAATAAAAATTCTTTTATTTATATGATTGTTACTCTCCAGAAAACACTCGCTCTATCCTTTCTGCAAGACTGTAGCTGAAACTCATTTTTAACAATATTTCAAATTTTAGCGACACCTATGGGTTCCTTCGACGGATTCCTTCGATATTTCACTGATTACATGCTCATATGGATCCTTACTGGTGTGATTCCATTTAGCCAAGTCCTTTAGAGGCAAAACGTATCGTAAATACGTATGCTCCCCCTGTAAGTTGTAAAACCAATTTTTCAAACTTTCATTACAGTGAGATTTTACTCCAGCATATCGAGACGGCAGACAGCAGACATTTATTTGATATAATATTAAAAGCCGCAGATCGAAATTTAATATGTGCTCAGTTACCGTCATGGCAACAAGAAGTTTAATAGCTTTAATAGCTATATACTATTATCGATGAAATCATTACTGACAATTTGTGGAAAAGAGCATCGTTTACTCTTTAACGCAAGAAGAAAAACATAAAAGAATATGACAATCTGTCTGTAAAGTGAATACAGTTGACATCTATGATTGAGTATGATGTGAACATAGAATGAATTGCATTGAATATGGACATTATAGTGTCCAGTGGCCACTTTAGGGTGGTAGGAGGCATCCAACCGCAATTAGCCCATAAAATTGGCGCTACACGCATTGTAGACCAAGAAGTTAAGATGAAATTTGTGTCTTAGCGTTTGATTCTCTGCAACCTGGGGCTTTTATAACTTTTCTTAACTCGGCCCCAACCATAATGGGGCTGTGCAGGCTTTGAGGCACCCATTCATAACTACCTACCTTTTACCCCTATATCCCATTACGACAAAGGCCGATTCGCAACCAATTAGCAGATTAGTTTGGCCCACTGTATAGAGTACAGTATTATGTGACTAGGAAAGAGGGTAGTTTACATTAACCATTATATTCTTTAAACCTCAAAACGTTTTCGCCATCCAGAAACTATCTAAAACCAAATTAGTCATAAGGAGATGACGGCATTCATCAGTTTAAATAATTTCAAGACAAACGAATAATCAGTGCATAAAGGTTATCATTGAAAGGTAATGTGGAGTCTTAACTGTTTTGATGTCATAAAAACAATGTTCAATGTATGCATTTTCTAAATAAGTGTTCTTGTAAAAAAAATTTGTAAAAGATTTATTGCACAACACAACCTTTACTTGCCAGGAGCAAGTATGATTTCAACGTTCCTTAGAAGAAAACCATCAATGTACAGATTACATTGATAAGGATAAGTAGGTCCTTGATCCTTATATTTTCATGAAAACAGTTGAATGAGTGGATAGGAATTAAAGAAAAAAACACTTAGACAGCTAAGAAAACATTTGTTGTATTTTTCAACCTTAAATTTATGAAAAGAAAACACATGATTTATTCTTGATTCAATGCTCATCTAGATGGCTTATGATCAATGCAGTGGCGTAGCTAGACATTTTTTGTGTGGGGGGGGGGCAAAGCAAAAAAGTTCCGACAGATTATTATCTTGATAGCTGTTCGAAATTCTGGGGACCTCTTTTTTTTATTTCTTTTTTATTTTTTCTTATTTTTTTTTTTCTTTTCGGGCAGTTTTGAGACCGACTTTTGATTTTCACGTTGACATATCGGTGTGTAATTCTGCTTAAATGCATAAGAAGTATTGTAAGTGTTTCAAATGACTTGTTTTTATTTATTTCCGACAGAGACTAGAAATTTCCGACAGAGGCCTTGTGGGAGGACGACCGCCCCCTGCCCCCCTCTAGCTACGCCACTGATCATCGATGCCCATGTAGTTCACATATACCAGGCGCGGATCCAAGGGGGGCTTTCCCAGCCTCAGCCCCCCCCCTTTTTCTCCACATCAACAATAACAAATACGCGAAAATTAGCATAATGTAAATCTAGGAGAGTATTCAAGGGGGCTGTCAGCCCACCTCCCCCTTTTTCGAAATTTCTGGATCCGCGCCTGCATACTGGTAGTTACAGTACATTGACTTCATCACCACATGATCAAGCGTAGACTGTAAGTCGTGGCAACAATATTTACCAATCAATATTCTGTTCAAAATCGTTTTGTATGTACACGGTTTTATACGTTTGCAATGTTGAATACATACCGGTATGAAACGATAAAATGGCACTTTGATTTATGACGAAGAATACCGTGTACCTACCAAACAGTGCGGTTTGTTTAATCAGAAAAAAACATTACTAGTGCAGTTAACTTCATTCTACAAAATTCAATTCGTTGATACATGTTGCATAGGATTTGTTGATTACAACCACCGTTAAGACTAATTGGAAAAGTGTATCCCTACATACTTGCATTTTCTGTGACTTCTCAACTTGAAAGGGCAAGTTATTCTAATTTCATGAAGGAAAGTTATAGTAACAGTTAGTGAACATTGCAAGTCACATCCAATACCTTGAAAAAGGAAACGTAACAGCATGTGTTCTAACTAAGGAACTTTGGAAAGGAAATGGACTTGATATGACTTTCCACACATTTTGGATTTATGCTGTTGGATTTACAGAGAAATTTAGCTCACCTCTGTTGGTTTACTTTGAGTTGATTCCTTTCACAATTAGCTGTGAGTTTACCCTTGCCTGTCAATTACTGTTTACATGTATGATTTGACGTTAACACTCGAAAGTGGGAGTGGTATGGATCAATATATCAAAATATCAACTGTTCTTCAGCGGTAAAATTTCATTATCCTAGCGTGACAAATACACGGATTCATCGCTATCTTGTTTTAGTTGGAGTTACCTTTCGAATGGGGACCTCGCGCAAACTTTGAGATAACTCTTTAAATTTTCGTATCCTTAGGAAGATAACTTGTTTGATTCATTGGGGCATGTTTTGACTAAATAATTTGGAAAGCTGTGAAAATCACAATTGATTTTACGTACCACCTGGCAGTAAGTTTTCATATCACTTTCAAACGTATGCTAGGGTACGATATTATTTTATTGCTTTTTCAATAATGTCAACATTAGCTCTGTCATTTGCTGCATACTTCTGGAGACATACACAATACGTGCATTAAAATACAGTGGGGTTCCAGCGCTTTTCGAAAACTTATTTTCTTTTACTTGTCATAGGGCTAGTTGTTCTCTTATTCTACTTCCGCGCATAATATCTACTTGAGTCAGGGTAAGATCTGTATAACAGCCTTTACACTCGTTTGTTGAGAAGACTTCGCTGAGATGTTTGTCCGGTGGGCTGCCGTATTGAGCAGAGCTTTGCCCCAAATGATTTTCCCTTGCCCCGGACTTTCGAGCTGGGGTTTTCTAAAGCCATGGCTTTACAACTGCATGTCTGAACATGGAGATAGTGACGCATTGTGTAATATGGAGTGCATTCCCTCCCTTCAAAATCTTCCAGTCCCAGACATCGTGACTTTCTAGATATCATTGCACCCACATAGCTGCCAAATCGAATATTTCTTGAATACGTTCATCTTAATGAAGCTATAAGAACAACTGTAGCATTTGTTCCTTTAGACACTCCACAGATTTTCTACCTATTCACTTATCAATTAGTTCGGTTTTGGTGGGAACGCTCACATCAAAACCGAAATCTGCTGGGTAGTTTTGCGGGGTGGGAGCCGCAAAGTAAATGGCTTGTACGTATTTCTATGGAACCGTTCACACTGAAATCGCGTTGTGAAAAACGTTTTGCGGGAAACGCGGCGGCTCCCGCATCGACTTATTTCTGACCAATTTCAAAGGGGGAACCGTGCGATTTTTGTTTGGAGAACAATGGCAGCTCGCCATTCAATAGGGTTCTTGACACACAGGTGTTTTGATTTTTCATTGTTGTTCAGAGCAGACTGCAGAGCATGATGCCTGAGAAGGATGTTGGAGCAGGGAGCTGTCATTTGAATGAAGATAGCTCGCCAAAACTTCCTTTGAAGTGAGGTTTGCGTATTCAACACTCTAAAAACAAAAGAGTGAAATTCACTCCGAAAGAGTGTGCTGAGGGACCACTCCTGAGTAAAAGTGCATTTCACTCAGAGTGGAGTTCACCTTAAATGGAGCGATACGTCATACACATGGCATAAAATATTGCTCTATTTGGAGTGAATTTTCACTCCATTCCGGGTGAAATTCACTCTTACTTAGGAGTGGTCCAATTATCTTGCTCTTTAGATTTCTAGAGCATGAGTAGAGCCATGGCAATTTTTCCACTGCCATGGCATTGCCAGTCGCCTGAAAACTAAGTATATTTTCTCTGTATGGTGTCGCTTGGTGTCGCGAATGAGACCACATCGACTTGATTTTAAGTGAAATCGTGAACCTACATTTATGTCCGACTGATTCAGGAAACTTAAGGAAACTTTTTAGAATGTTGTAAAAGAATTAGGCTTCTGTCTCTTTAGCTCATTTGCATATGGTCTCTTTACAAGAAGTAGGGGCATTTGTATTGATCTAGCGTACGTATCCTATGTATGATAGATATGTTTTGTTTCCAAAATTTAGGCCAGGATGTGCTGCATTGTCCCCCCACACTCTAGTAAAGATTGACGCCCATGCCTAGGCCTTTCCATAAAAGTCTCACTAGTGCCCCCCCTTCCCCAGACCTCGCCTGAATCTTTCATGAAAATCTTAAATAATTAGTTCAACTTGCTTGAACTTTCCAAAAAAAGCACCATTTTGCATGTATGCCATCCTGCATTAACGTACTAGTAGTTTTCTTAGAAAGAACTTGAAGGGGTAGACCCAGCCCAGTGTAGACCCACCCCACCCTTACTCGAAATCCAGATATGGGCCAGATATGAAATTCCATATATGGGCCAGATATGGATTTCATATCTGGCCCATATCTGCTGCAGATATGGGATTTATATCTGGGCCAGATAACAAATTGGGCAGATATAACCCAGATCTACGCCAGAACCAGATCTAAGCCATATATGGCCAGATAAAGTTTTATCTGGATCAAGTCTTACTCCCGAAGGAGTTCTGCTCCCCGAAGGAGTAACAACGTCCCCAAGGGACAAACTTTGACTTAACTGACACCACCCGACAGTGGTCCCGTTCTTGACTGGCTGAATAGAACAGATCCCACCTGGGAGCAACACCAGCAAACAATGTTTTAGTGCTCCATGAAGAATTTAACACCAGCAAACAATGTTTACGTGCTCCATGAATTAGAATTTAATGTAAGTATTGGGTTGAATTGACTTAAGTACATAAATTCAACTTATTTCATAACAGTGAACAGAAAATGCCTTGAAATTTCCTATTTTATGTAATCACAGTGATATGGGCTTCTTATTTTAAACTTTATTACGTATTTGACTCTAAATTTTGTTTACTGCGTAGTGCATATTTTACTTTCATCTTCCTAAATCGTGAAAAATGTAGGTTTAGATACAAGCTCCGCCCAAATATGCAAATCATTTGGGTAAGTTCACTCAGTACACTGCGGTATTAACAAAACTGTAGCCACTAAATAACTGCAATGTCTGGGAAGGTGATGCTGAGTATCCAAAACATGTCTTAGTTTGTAACAAGCATAATCCAAGAATCAAATCAAATAAATAATAAAACAAACTAACAAAATACTTATTTGCATATCTAGCATATCAAGTTATATCTTGCTTGATATGGCCATATAAAACTTTATTTGCGTAACTGGAATTGCATTGTATCAAGTTATATCTGGCTTGATATGGCCATATAAAGCTTTATTTGCATATCTGGAATTGCATTGTATCAAGATATATCTGGCTTCATATGGCCATATAAAACTGTATTTACATATCTGGATTGGCATTTCATCAAGTTATATCTGGCCTGATATGGCCATATAAAACTGTATTTACATATCTGGAGTGGCATTTCATCAAGTTATATCTGGCTTGATATGGCCATATAAAACCTTATTTGCATATCTGGAATTGCATTGTATCAAGTTATATCTGGCTTCATATGGCCATATAAAACTTGATATAATGTATCAAGGCAACTCAATCTGGCTGTATATCTGGTTTGACATGGCCATATAAAGACTGTATTTAGCCAGATATATCCAGATATCAATCCATATCTGGATTTGGAGTAAGGGCAGTATAGACCCATCCCCTCTTACAAGCACAAAAATAAGACATACTAAAATGAGATTTTTTTAAATAAAATCACTTTAAAACTGTCAAAATAGCATACACCATTCTGCATTTTCGTCACTTTGTATTAGCAAAATTAGTTACTCAAAATGGAGGGTGTTATCCCCTCCCTCTAGACCCCTCCCAGGACGGCTTTTCTTGCACTGGGTGACAAACTAAAGGATTCGGCAGACAGTGCTAGCCAGAGTCAACCGATACGAATGATTGCCACAAGACATGCAAGACAACAGAACGCTGTAACTCACTTTGTTTTACATTTTGTACGGAAAACTGAACGCACACAGTGTATATGATATCTGGCCATAGTTAACATTTGGCTCCAAAATGGCGCCCATGAAATAAGTTGGCCAATCTCTCCCACTATAGGGTCTCTACTATACATCAAAGCATTATTCAATTCAAGCCCCTTGTAAAAGTATTAGTGGAGATGAATGATGTCGCAAGAAGATACTATCTTCTTGCGACAGCTTTCAATTTGATGAACTATCATAGTTCATCAAATTGAAAGCATTAAATAAAGTGCCTAAGTCCTTGTAAGCCTTATCAACAGTAGTAGGTGGTAATCTTTTCACACTTAAATAGGACTTAAAGTATTAACATGAATTAAACTTCTCGTGCTATCTCCATTCAGATAACAACTCCCTGGCTGGAGAGTTTAATGTTTGAAAGTCGAAACTAAGAGGAGAAAAATCCGAATTTGTGAGGCAAAATAAGTTCTAAGTAGGAACGCAATTATGCTTTTTAGGCATTACATATAAAGTGAAATAGGAAAAATCTTAACTTGTTAACTTGATTAGGCTACTGTACTGTACTGTAGGGGTGCACTACCCACACCCCTACACTATATGATTTGCCATGTACTTTTGCGTGCTTATTTTGGAGAAAAATCAAATCATTTTCATTGTGATAACTTTTTGGGCAATAATTTTGCCAAACCACTTATTGATGCTGCTTCACAGACTTTCCGTAATAATAAAAAAAAAATGAATAAATGAATGGGTACGGGTCGAGTGGCAAATACAGGGACCAGGCTGCCAGGGGTAGTAGCTTGGAGAAGCTCTAAGATATTCCCAAAGTTGCAAGCATTAGAATGACCCTCTACAGTGCTGGAAACGCCGGGTTTCCCGGGGTGGGAATCGCGGTTTTGGTGTGAACGCACCTTACTTCCTCAAGGACCCGGGAAAAGACTTGAACAGATACTTGTGTCCAAAAGCCATTTTTCACGTTTTACAATTTAACACGATATTCATTATCAAAGAGCGTAGTGCATTCTCTAATCCTTGCTAAATTTGTCAAGTCATAGTTAAAAATCCCAAGATGATAACTGTTGTGCCCATGAAGTGCTAAATCCTGTAAGTGAATGAAAGGAAGAACATGGTTATCATTTCTGCTGGCAAAGAGCGTAGTGCTCGAATCATGGTCTTTGTTTTTCTTTTTTTCAATAGCCACCGCACCTTGTGTCGTAATGTTGTCAATGTCTTAGTGTTATAGGGTGACTTGAATATACGAGTCCTCTCCAGACTGCATACTCTGCAAGAAAACAGCAAATTTTTCAAGGTCACCTAAACATTGTTATATCAAAAAGAAACAAGAACAGGTAATGTGATATGGAAAACAAGGACATCACAAACTATTGCGAAATCGACTGTTTCAAATTAAGTGAATAAATTTTAATATTTATATCTCAGCAACGGAGTAATTTATGAAAATGGGAGTTGGATGGATAAGATTTATTTTCCAACCTCTAAAATATATATTCTTGTAATTCTACACTCTATGTGATACACTTTAACCAAAAGGTTAATTTAACTTTACTTTTGTAGATGCACAATGGAGTTTCAGACAATCTTGTTGCTTTTACTTGCTTGCGAAAGTTCGTCAAAAGGTATTGCTATTCCGAGTTACATCATTCGGGTACAAAACGTTCGTTATTTTTGACTTAGCAACACCCACAGAGTTAAGAGTAATTATGAATACTTAGGATGTCTTAAATGTACATTACTTTTAAAAGTTAAGTAAAAATATAGTAAACTGAAGAGACATCAAATTATAAAACGAAAAATCCGGAAACGTTTCTTTAAAGCGTGTGAAATAGTTTAATATACTCTGGAACACACTTAATTCTTGTTGGTTTGCAGAAACCTGTCTTATTCTATTTAAGGGAGATTTGATCGGTACATCTCGGTTAGGAAAATTTTGGGCTCTTTCTGACCAGAGATGGAGAAGATTTTAACAAAAACTCACAAAAATCGGATGGGAATTCGATCCGAATTCGTTGTAGTGTGACCGCGGCTTAAGAGTTGTTTATATATTTTACAGTCAATATAATGGTTTCGTTGAAGACTAAAATAACGCTAACCGAAAATTACGTAAAACGCTTTAAATTATCTAATTCATTTTGCCTGCATCTTATATAATTGAGGGTTTACATTTTATTCCTTGATACAGCATTACCTTACCTTATGCGATAAAAAACTGAAACAGAACTTAGTTGAAATGAATATCCTTTTCCATAAAATCAACCGTAACTAATATTGACAGTTAGGTGGGTGGATCCACCGTTTCAAGGTCACATATTTATACAGATGAGGAGATGATTAGTAATGATAATGGTGATTGTAGGAGGTGATTAATTGAAGTTACATGTGAAATTCAAACCAATACACACTGGTAACTTCCGCCAAATATTGGTATGAATTTGTCGTTTTAATAAGATCATTAGTGAACAGACTAAGTGCAATTTTCATGTTACTGGAAACAAGTTATGTTCAGGATAGTCATGACACAATAATAAGGTGCTTTAATGTTAAAACCACTCTTACTGATACCTTTTCCTACAGCAAACTCACTGCAATTTCGTGTCATGCCTGGTGTCAATTCAAGAAAAGGTAAAGTGACTGAAAATTTTAATTATCCAATTTGCTTATCTTTACTTGATACCATGATGTACTGTTTACATCAGAGTTAGACACCTATGAAATGACACATTCTTCAAGGTATACACCTGAAACGTTTCACTCTGATGAAACATTGTAATATCTTGTTATAAAATGATAGCGTAAGTATCTATTCAATAATTATAACTTTTATCTAAAAATGCTTGAATTATCACAAAAGTCAATATTTTTCGATATCTCTTGACATTTTCTATATTTATCTCTTACTATTCACATATCTATAAGTGCATCGTAAACCTTACGTCATGTAAACATACATGAAGGCAATATTATCCTTTTTAAATACCGTACTCAAATTATTCATCAACTTTTGCTAGAGTGATGTTTTGTATTATTTCAGTCAGCAATCGAGACGCTCAGCCGTTCCATTGCACCAATACTGCTGAAGGTAAGCTACAGGTTTATCATACTTCAAACACTGTGAGCCTGTTTGTTTTTATGCTTGTTACTAACTTTATGACCCTGACCCGTGGTAGAACAGAAACAGTGATCGAAAATAGTTATCAAAATGATGAAATAAATTGCCATGCCCTTGCCTTGCCTGGCTGTATTCCTGCCCATGGTTTCTTCCTTTGGTGAACTGTGTTTTGTGAAATTTCCCCAAAATTCCATTTACATGGAATAAGAATAGATATAGTACATACAAGATGATATTACTCTCCTGTCGTATTTAGTTTCAACAACAACCGGAAAGATGGCTACATCGCCTGATTCAACTCCGAACAGGGCAGAACGTCAGTCACCTAATAACCGAACAATTGCTTTGTCACCTACACAACGTTCTACTGGTCAGACGAACTATGATAGCCAGCCCACTTCGAATCCACCAACAACCAACCAACTGAGTGAGACAACCACCAAAATGCCACCCTCGACACAGGTCATAAAGATGATTAGCACAAACCAGGATACAGAATCACACAATAATCAAACAAAAAATGTTGAATCAACAATGAAACAAACTTATGACCTGCTGAGTCAGTGGCAATCCACGACAGAGTCACCAACAACTCCAAACATAGCTTACTGGGGGCCAACACCTAACCCACGGACCACCAAACAGAGAACATCGACACCATCTACATTGCAACATGAGCAAAAGATTTTCTCTGACTTCAAGACCGTCTTCCAACTGACCTCCGAATCGCCAACATCGCCAACTGGACGGGAGCTTACCTCTGACCAACAAACAACCAGCCAAGTGAATTCCACAGCACTCACATTACTAACTGGGCGGGAGTTTATCTCTGACCAACTGACAACAAGCCATCTGACCTCCACACCACTTACATCATTGACTAGTCAAGAGCCTACCCCTGCCACTACCCCTGACTATCAAACCAACAACCAACCTATCTCGACGATACCTACATCCCGAACTGAGCTGGACATTACTACAAACCAACAAACTTGTGAATCTGGCACGGTGTTGAAATCCTGGTGTGACGGTGTGAACGTTGATCAGGGTTCAAGGACCTGTATCTGTGCTGGACATAGTTTATGTTGTTGTGTACCTCCTGTCTCCATGGAAACTTTTGAATGTGTTCCAGAACACCAATGCTTTTACCATGAAGATGGCCGTTTAACACCAGTAAGTTATTCTTTTTCCAAGGATTTTTAAAGAACATAGATAAGTGAATTACTTAAAGTTTTTATTTATTAATTTTTATCATACATCGATAGGTAACATATCAAGAAAACAAAAATAGCATACAGGTATGCATACGAGATTTTAAAAGTATAAATGGGTCTTGATGACGTTGTATAATGGGTCTTGATGACGTTGAATATGTAAACATAACATTAAATGGACATCTTGAGAAAGATAAAAGACCAACCCACAGCAAAACCTGAGAAAATCAATTGAGAAGGAAATAGCTTTCCCGTGGTTCATAAACAGTCCGGGAGATTCCCTCTTTAGGGAGAAAACCATTCTACCCCCAAAAGGAGAATTTGTATTAAAAAAGCATTATGAATAAACCAATCGTTGCTTTCAAAACAGTCGTTTCGTAAGCACACGCGAGTGACGGGGTAGAACGAACAAACATGGTTGTGTGTAGTCTGTGTGCTGGTTTTCACGTACAGTGGCGTTAGTAGTCCTGACAGTGGTAATTATCCGTGAGTTCTAGTACGCTAGCTGTTGTGTCATCATTTGAAAAATGCATAACACAGTCCCTAGTAATACATAAGAAACTCTAGGCCTGCATCGATTATATAACAGTTAACCACGTAGGCCGTCGTTCAGCGAACGTTTGCAGGCTGAGTATGTGCACTACACCATGAACGTACTCATTTGTCACTATGCACACGGATTGTATATACAGTGAGAGGCGACTGTGCAACGTCTAGTAATGAGGCTGTCACAAGGTCACATGGCGTTTTATACGATTTTTGAAAAACTCGCACCGTGGACTACCTTTCACTGCGCGGAAAAGGCGTAGATAATGTAACCATGCAGCTATATGAATATGCAGGTTTCGAACTGCCCTTTGCAAGGACGAATTTTCCAGAGTGATTTGAAAAAATTGACCCTTTGTTGTTTCATTATCCAAATGGTGTGGCATTGTGGGTAAAATGCAAAATAGTGGTCAAAATTGTCGCCCTTTCGGAGAAATGATTTTCCCACAAAAGGGAGAATCTCCCGGACTGATAAAGTAGGCAATTGTGGTCATGTGTAAAGTAGTTAGAAAAATAATTTAAGAAGTTGTGGAGAGATCATTTACTCGAAGTTGCAATAATATTATTTATTTTTCAGCAGTGTTAGTACTTCAAGTCATTTTTGAGCTCACTCTAACTTTACCCATACTATTCTAAGAGAGTAAATTTTCCGTCCGCTTTGGCCATTCATTGGAATCTCATTCTTGAACATCGTTAATTTAGTGATAGAACATCATATGTAACAAACTGGCACATTACTACTCTTATTTACACGTAAATTACTACCTTTAGAATTCTGAAAGTGAACACTTTCCCCTTTACGTTGAAAACATGCATACTATAAAGATGTAAAGCAGTAAAACACAATATGATTAGCTATTCAACAAGATTAAGCAGAAAATGTCCAGAGATTTGACACGAGTCCTAAAGCATTAAAACACGTTGCAAAGTAGTGGCAAAGTGTTTTCGTAGAAGTTCCATGGTACAAGTATTTAATGAAATGTTTGTCAAGTAAACGACAGTGTTAAATGAGTGTATCACTCATTAAATACCGCCTGAACTTCTGTAAAACAAAGATACAGAACATGTTCAAAAGGTAATGGACTGTTGGAGATTTAGAAAAGTAGTTCTCCTGTTTCTTTAAATGTCTCATAACCCTTATTTTCTATTAAACATGTCAAACGGAAGGTAACATCTCAAGTTCTCCCCGAAAAATCATGCATTTTTTAAAGTCTGTACGTAACAGATTTACCCAAAGTTTCCGACTTTTCGAAAAAAATTGCCTTTTGTATGGCTCTGACTGTGAAGCAGTAAGTGAAATTGAGTTGTATCATGCCTTCAGAGCATACTGGTGGGGAAACGTGAAATTACAACATTCATTACGACTAAAATCAAACTTACCCCACTTAGTACACTTCGAGTGTGTTGTATTATAAAGGGGCTCATTGAGTTGATATCGATTATTTTGTGATGACTTAGAAGGAAATCATTGCATGACAATGTTTCTAATTAGCCTCATTACTCATGTATCACTTCGTATAGTTAGCAAAAATGTGAGAAATTGTAGTTTTTGTGGACAGAGATTGCACATGAGCAATACCTAATGGTAAAAAGTGTCTGGTCACAAATTTGTAATAAATTATTTGAATCTTTAAATACCCTATCATTGTCGTTTCAGTTGTGTGTTAGATGGGCAGAATCTCTTAGTTTGACCATTTACCATCAAGATGTGGATTAAAATCAACAGGTGTAAACAAACATCACGAATTTTGTGAACCAACTCAATAAGCCCCCTTTAAAGAGCCTACGAAGTAACGTATGAAGTTTTTTCAGGTTACTTTGTAAAATGTACTTCAAAAATACAATACATAAATGGGCATTACAAAAAACTAGGTAAGCCCTGTACCTCGCTTGACCTCAAAAACAGCAGAGTAATTAATAGGCGGTGGGCTAATGGTCAAAAAGTGCTCTATTTCTTGACTTTCGTAGTCCCCCCCCCCCGGGAAGTACTTAAAAATGACCTAGGTACAGTGGGAACGATATCCTAAGACATATTTTACATGTTCCCACTTTCCAAAGTTGTTTATTTATGAGTAATCACGGAAAATCTACTATTTTGGATGCTGGGGAAGTTTTTCCCTAGCAACGGTAGCTTATGCGCAGAACAAACACAAAATTCAAACTTCTAATGATGGGAATAGAGAACAAATACCACTTCCTTTTCAAAAGAAGAATCATTTGCATATACTTTTATGATTTATAACGAAAACACATACTGTTGCTAAGGAACATTTTCCCTTGCAACAGTAGTCGGAAGCAGAATAAACACAAAATCTAAACTTCTAATTATGAAAATACAGAAAAAAGTCGTTTTCCTTTCAAACACTAAAACAATTCATTCACATGTTTTGAAATTAGCATAAATAATACACTTTTCTGTTGCTAAGGAAAGTTTTCCCGAGCAACAGTAGTCCGAGCAGAACAAACACAAAAATTATAAAAATACTGAAGAAATGTCATTTCCCTTACAACAAGAAAACAATTTATGCACAAGTTTTGGAATTATCATGAAAAATACACTTTTTTGGTTGCTAAGGAAAATTTCCCTAGCAACAGTAGTCAAAAGTAGAATACATACAAAATCCAAACGTCCAATTATGAAAATACAGAAGAAATGTCATTTACCTTTCAAACAAATACAATTTATGCACAATTTTTAAAATTATTGTGAAAAATACACTCTTTGGTTGGGAACCTTCGGAAATTTCCCAAGCAATGGCAGTTAAAGCCCTGGGAAAGAAGACAAGATGCAAATTCCCAACAGTAGGAGTGAAAGATAAATGTCTCAACCTTTTCCAGAGAAATCAAGAGAAAACACCTCAAGTGAAAATGTCTCAATGACAATACACTGACTGGTTGCTAATGATAACTTTCCCTAGCAACGAGAGTGCAAGCACAGAATAAAGACAAAGTGAATGCTTCAGATTGTGCGAATAGGTTTTTCAGAGAATAAAGAATAACATTCAATTGTTTTTTACTTTTCAGGAGAAATCTACCAAAATGGTGAGGATTCAGAGAAAACTCAATGTTTTGGTTGGTGGGCATAATTTCCCATAGCAACTGAAGTTACAGTACTCACAGGATAAAAACAAATTGTGACTGATGTTAACAAATAATATTAGTTCACTGAAATTTGAACTTTAACATCTCTTATAATCAGGTTGCATGCACTACTCAAATGATGGTAGGAGGTTAGGAACATGCAACTAAACCAATAAACACTTAACAAAACTGTTCTATGTCATTTATCTACTAGCATTTCATCAGCCCCTTTTACATACAGTACCTCTTAATGAAATGATGAACCTTGAAAAACCTTCAGACAATCAAATTGAACCCTGATTGTGACCTTCCATTCCCATATGTACATTAAGTGTAGAGGGTACAATACCTGAATGACCTGAATATGCTACTCCCTCCTTCCCCCTCCCCAACACATTCTCTCACTCAGTAACTGTGCTATTCCACTCTAGTCTCTTCAGAGACTGCCTACGTCCATCCTAATACTGGCCCTATCTAAAACATAAACTTTAAGAAGTAGAGCCTCAAGCAGAAGTGATAGCGCACCAAGGAATACAGTAAAATTACATTTCAACCTCGCCATGCCTTTAAAAACTGGTAAAGTAGTGTCTGGATTTATTCAGTATTCCTACAGATATCCAGTCTCAACACCACATACCCTTCACTCATAAAAGAACTGCCCACACAATAAATAGCTTACATACATAGCAAACTGCAATGTTCATTTAACTAACATCCACATTTCAATTGGGTTTGTCAGAAACAACAATTCTGTTCTTAACATCCAAACCAACACATGGTTGAACATGTGTCTGGTAAAAGATCACATCATTTTTGATTGTTGCCTAATATTTTCCAGTCCAGCTAGTTTTGCTGTAAGATACTCTCCCATATTGTACAAACTGCAGGTTTTTCGTGATAGATATATGAGTGCCTGTAAGTGCCAGTTCACAGTAGTTGGTGGATTCTAGGAGTACACCACGTCAATTGGAACGTTCTACCAATCTGAGAGGGTTTTTATTTTTTTTTCACTGCTTCATATTTCACGAATTGAAAGCATCACATCTTCACATCGTCTACAGAAGTGTATGACTATATCATGGCATCTTTGAGTCCCTAGAGTCCCCAATATTTGAAGGAAAATTGTTCCTCTTCAAATCTCAAACTGGATGGATACAAAAGGATGAAATATAAACAGATCATGACTACCTGTAGCTCCTCCTTCTTAAATTCTCAAGTGGTTGCTCACTTGCTACACTAGGCATTTCACTCCCAGCAGGTGTTTCGGCTTTTGAAGCTGCAATTAAAAAAATTACCAAAAGTCAATCTCCATACTACAGTTACAGAGTTACTTGTAGACAAGACTTGTTTATGACATTTTAGGAACACTGGTTCTGAATATCAACATCAAAAAGAATTTGTAGTTTTAAACAGGAAGTTGTTGTGGGAAGGAGATACATCGCTTTGAAGTGAGGTTTGCACCGCTAAGGTCACGCAGTAATCTGCTCCTTGCACTTTTCTCGGCATTTCTATATACAACTTTCACTGGATTAGGTAGTTCATACAAAAGGAATTTGTCGTCTGCTACATCTGCAGTAAGGCTGGGGGTTTGTCGCTACTGCCATAGCATTGCCAGTTGTTAGAAAATTAAAAAATATTACGTCTTTTTTACGCTAGGTGACGCGGATGAGAGAATACCAATAAGGCTTTATGTAAAAATATGAACACGATTTTATACCTAGCCATTTCAGGAAGCTTCCGGAAACTTTCCGAATTGTTGTGACAAAAATTAGACTTCTGTCACTGCAGCTCATTTGCATGACGTTCGTTCTATAGGAAGGGGAAGACCTCATTGATTCATATCAATGAAACAGTCGTTTCGAGTTTTGAAGCACCTGCCCCTAAAATGGTGGCGGCGAAAACCTACTCATCAAAGCATTTTGCCCTTACTAGACCTGAATGATGTTACTAACATTTTGATATCAAATTGAAGCAAACGAATAAAAGAAAGAATTCCCCATCAACTGTAGAACTAGCTTATCACTGATAATCTCCTCGGAATTTAATGGGTCTTAGAGTATTTGCATAAATTAAAATTTCCGTTAAAACTCCTTCCGAATAACAACTCCCTGTTTTAAATAATTGTTACAATCATATGGATATGACACATGAGAGGGAGAGAACACTGTGCCCTGAAAGTATTTCGAAAACCCCAAAATTCAGTCAGTAGGACTTTGGGCACAATTCTGCTTAAAAAGGCCTAGAGATTCGGGGCAAAAGAAACTGTGCCCTCTCCCAAAACAAATGGGCCAAAAAGCTTATGATTTAAATTTATCTGGCTCTTGAATTACCACATTTCTGGGAACTCCAACAGTTAAAGGAAAACCCATTTAAATTGGTATCTGTCAGACAGCAGCTGGTGAGTACCTGCTTGAGCCAGATGCATAGCAAAGGGGGTCGTGTCCCATGCAAGTCTTGTGCCCTTCCCACCAGGAGCCTCCCAAATGGAAAATTCAAAGGTGAACTAAAAATATGTTTTGTATTTGAAGCTCCTTTGTGGGATGTTGGAATGTTTCCCCACTTACCCCCCATAAAAATTTTCTGACAATGCTACTATCTTCAGTTGTTCATAGATGCGCGGAAACAGTCAAGGGCTAGTTTGCATAGTCGGGTTTTTACTTTACAAATGGTTTATATGCCTAGTTAGTTGGTTGGTTGGTTGGCTGGCTGGCTGGCTGGTAGGTTGGTTGGTTGGTTGGTTGGTTGGTTGGTTGGTTGGTTGGTTGGTTGGTTGGTTGGTTGGTTGGTTGGTTGGTTGGTTGGTTGGTTGGTTGGTTGGTTGGTTAGGATATTTTACGACACACCAACACGAATGTGTTATATAGTGTCAACCAGGTAAAACGTAAAGTTAACATACAGTTTCAAATACAGTTTACAAGTTCAAGTTCAGTTTCAAATTCAGTTCAAATACGGTCCAAGTCCTCCCCTTTAGTCGCCTCTTACGACAGGCGTGTAATACCGTGCGCATATTCTACAACCTCCTGCCCACAGGGGATGACATGCCTATGAATCCATGTAACAGTTCAGTTTAACCTGCAAGGAAAATTTACCTTCACTGATCAATGTTTACTTTGACCGACCTTATCTGAAAGCCAAGTCGACTCTGTGCACTTTAAAATGCAGTGTTTTACACACTTACAGTAAACACATTTCCATGGAGTTACTGTAATTACTGGGTCTGCCTAAGGCAAGTTATAGGCTAAAGGATGGACCTAGCATTAAAATTCAGATATAACATGCACGATCTTGACTCATGATAGGTTTACTTCAACAACTTGAAAAATAGAAATGGAGTAATGAAAACTGAAGCTATAAAACCTGCATCTCCAAAGACATTTAGCAGTACAGCCCTCAGACAGGGCTTTGCATTATGTTACATGGATGTCAATTAAAGCACTAGCCTAGGTATAGGGCCTGGGGAGCTTCAAGCAAACAGCTGTCGATCATGGCACCGTTCTTTCAGACTTGCTTAGCACAGCCTATCCTTAAGCAGTTCTGTGTATTTCATCTTACATTTAAAAAAAACAATTACAGAATACCCCGTGAGATGTAGCTCTGTTTTTTCACTGGCTGCAGAGTCACTCCACATCCCTGTAGCCCCTATGAGACACAATTTGAATCCTGATTGCGTACCTGGAGGGCTTCATAAAACAACTGTACTTCTATGTATCTTTGAGCCTCTCAAAGACAAGTTAACCTTCATAGGCTACACAATAGGATGCTGCCTCGAATTTTTTATGGTGTATCCCCTGTAGCCTCTCAAAGATACCACAGTGAGCCTGTGAGGGAAACTGAACACTTAGGCTACTGAGTATCTTTGTTGCCTCACGCAAAAATAAATTGACTTTTGAATGACTGCATATCCTCGTAGTGTCTTAAAAATTAAAGTAAGTCACTTAGATGCCCCATTCATAGCCAAAGTATTGAGGTATAAGAATCTTGTCAGAAACAGGCGGGTCATTTTCCAGTCACAATTTGGCCTAGAATCCGTCACCTTACCTTTTCCCAAACAGAGTTTCATATGCGGGGTATTCTGCAATTAGTCCCATTTAAATACACTGAGAAAGTCAACTTACTGCACTCACTGCTCTCTGAACGTTACACTTTATACAGTGAAGTGTGCATGTATTGCACTCACTGTAGACTGAAGGCTGTAAAAACACCCAGCATGATCTAGCAACAGGTGAAACATTACGTACTGGTTTAGCGAAATGACTGGCGAACATGACCATTGCTGCATCATGATCCTATACCTGCTACGGTCTCACTACACGTAAGATCCTTTCAAACAGGGCCGGATTAGCGTTGTTTGGGGCCCCGGCACTTTCTATAGCGGGGCCCCTTTTCCAAGTTTAACCTCCTTCCCCCTCGCCCACCCGCTTACACAAAATTAATAACACTCAACATTAAATTTTAGCTTTTAACCGCTAATAACTAATAGTTGCTTTTACACATTATACAGTGATACATAACAGTTATTATACATTATATGCCAGATAGTGTTAAGGCATGGCAAAAGTGCACACACATGAAAACGTAAGCCCAACAACCAGTAAATCAAAATAATGTGGGTCTCAATTCCCGCGGGGGCCCCAAAAGCGCGGGGCCCCCGGCATATGCCGGTTCTGTCATGGGGTTAATCCGGCACTGCTTCCAAATAAAACGCAATACTCGACTTTTTCCAACAGGCTTAGAAATGGGCACAGTTCACCCTCAAAAGTAAGCTCCAAGTATCCCATTTTTAATGTTTCTTCGTACAGAATCTTGCGAACTAAGAGAGTTCAGTAACTGTGTTATTGCGGGTGTATGTACATAATTCCGTAATGTTTACATTCCATCAAGGTCATTTGGTACTTTAGTTGATCTGCTCTTGGTTGCTGACACGAATTCTTGCGCAATCTTATGGCACGTTCGTGAACAGCAATGTTTAAAAATTTTGGCTATTTCACATAATATCCACAAAATGTGCACCTTCTGCGCGTGGGAACATGGAATTTCATCTTAGTTATATATTTTTACGATTTTTGAGCTATTCTCCAAGTAATTCCCTGAAAGGGATCACGAAACAAGAGAATTTGGGGCTTCGGTCCACCGTTTTTGAGAGAAAATTATATTGCAAAAAAAGAGTGATACGAAATTGACAAAAAATTCGTAAACTTGTAGTTTACAAAGTGTTGAGTCATACATGCATTAGCACCATTTAGGAAATATGTGCACAACGTCACGGGTGAAAGTAAACTAATAGTCCTTGTTCTACAGATTCGTCATTTCATTTGAATAGTTCAATTTTCCCTGAAGATAAATGTTAATCAAAAACTGCAAATACTATACTGCAACTGAATTATGTTAGGAATTATGTTAGGAAACGTAAACGAGAGGTTACGGTAAGAAAGAAAGTAGCTTACCATATCTTCCTTTTATACAATAAAAATTTACTTCACATATTAGCTAAGATCTCAGTCATTATGTGTCGTCTTCATACATTAGAACCAATTTTTAGTTTCTAACTTAGTGAAAAAATAAAGGATAAGATGTCAAGCTGCGAGGTGTGTTTTCATTGGAAAGTGTTAGTCATAGAAGTTTACCCTCCAATGTCGTACTACCATGTTTGAACTGTATGTTAATCAATATATTATACAGATAACATGACACCATCGATTACTGGCGTTAACATAACACTACTCAGACTTGCCAAAAGTCAGGTGGAAGGTAATTGGCCCATTACTGAAAACAATTCCATACTTAAGTTAGGATGGAGTACCTTGCCACTGAGGTGTAGGCACTGCGATTTTTGTATACACTGCTTGATGTCACGATGAAAATTTTGGGGCCTAGGCTTTGCAGGCAGGAGAAATAAGTGGATAAAAATGCAATAATAAGAACGTGTTCGTCACCCTTTTCTTCTGCCATACCTTTTTTTCCCTTTCTTGACACGAGGTACCGTTTTAACCTTGAGCGTTATGGAACAGTACCGACCTCGAAGAAAATGGCTGTTTGTCCGTTGATGTCCTTGAAAAATCAGGGTTCATCGGTCGGATTTGTTTTTACAGTGGTACAATATGTAATAAAACAGAGGAAATAACACTTTCAAAAGCTAGATTACAGATCAGAAGACAACTCAACTCATATTTGTGCCATCAAGATACTACATTTGAAGAAAGTTGACGTGCTCTTTACATATTCTCAACATCATGCAAGAAATGTGTTGAGGGCCTAGATCCTTCAAATGGGTGGACTTGTTAGACAGGACGTAATTTACTACACAAAATTGCGACCGAATCTTAAAATATTTGGGAACATTTTGTTTTAGTGACATTAAAACTTGAAAGTAGCCTTTATAGAATGAAAAGTGTAACTTCATTCGTTTTACTGAAGGCAAATGAGATAAACTTGTCTTGGAATTCAATACCGTGGCTCTGGTACCTAAGCTGACTGGAGTAAATTCTCCGAAGCCAAGAGAAACTTAATCTTTTGAACGACAGAAGACGTGTATTTTTTAGCTGAAGATAGCTTTACAAGACTGTAAACGCTATTAGGATTGATACTACAATTAACCTTCTGCTCCTATTTGGCTAAAGACGTCAAATTCTTCCTCAAAATTTAGAATCTTTCCAGCAGATGCCTATGCCTGCTATTTCTGAAGGAAGTATTCTAAGTACTTACAGATCTAAAATATTTCAAACTTGTAAACTGCAATAGGAAGTAAAGTGAGAATTAATGTACTGAAAATTGTTGTGAATCTCAGGAATTGAGTTAAAGTCCTACATTGTAGCTGACTTACAATAAAACAAATGCTGCTTCCTTGAGTGGAAACGTTATTGATGTTTCCTTTTCGATTTATTCCCGCATTTACTGGCTTTATAAAATCAGCTTTACATGCCAATGCACTTAGTTGTACTAACTTTACGTACAGTTGAACTAATTTTGTGAGGTATTTTTCAATTACTTTTCATAAAGATTCTCCTGTTTCTAAAATATATTGACGGAATGACAACAAGAAGGTATCTTTCGCTCTTCTGAAATAAGTGTTTTCATTAAATATACAAAACACTTTAAAAAATCACCACCATGTAAAATATACTTTCGTCAAAGTTTTAATCCTCTTTTTAGTGGCATGCATAATAGCCTGTATATTGCAAAACAGATGAGGTTGCATTCAGGAATCTCCCAAAAAATATTTATTACTCTAATTCGTGGTAAGAGTAGTATCAATCTTGAATCAATTACGTCATCAACTGTAGCTACATTGGATTAGTTTTAATAACAACATATATAGATATCAGATGTTTACTGAGTATGAATGTGTCTGCAACCTTAAGTGGAACTAATAACATTGACAGAAAACATCATCTTTCTGTACATTTATCCCCCAATCACTATTGCATAGGGTGTCAGTGCTCCGACATACATCAACCATAATTGCTCAAAGAGGTGCTCTTGTAATAACAATCGAACCAGTTGTAACCCCGCCTACTCATGCAGTCCTTATGCAACATGCACAGTGAGAAGCGATGTACGACGATGCTATTGTAATGACGGCTATGTAGGTGACGGTGAGACCTGTAATCCGTGTTCTGATTGCTACGATGCTTATCAAGCTGGACACAGGCAAGATGGAGTATTTACCATTCTCCCCCAGGGATGGCCAGGATCCCCATTCAGTGTATGGTGTGACATGAATACGAGTACTGGTGGATGGACGGTGAGCAACTTTTCTTTGTATAGGCCAGTAACTTTTAGGCAGCGCATTTTTCGTTATATTAATGCAAAGCATCGGATGAGGTAACTTCAAAAGTCCTAATAATAGAGACTTCAATGACACCCACTAAGTTGTGAGTGGAAATGATGGTGGGTTGTATTTTAATGGATCTAGGCCGGCTGATATCAAAGCAGCTTTTTGTGGTTGCCTCCAAGGGATATACCGACTCAGCGATTGCTACATGATGAACATTTCGCTTTCTACATATACTACCTACCGTATTTTTAAAAGAGTTCCAAAGTGAATTTACAATTAAAGTCCCAATACGAGTTCCCTGAAAATTTCAACGGCAAATAACAGGCGGTGTTTCATGTTCTTCAGACAAAAATATAACCAGGAGAACGCTTTTTAGTGGAAAAGAGCTAGTTAAAAGCAGGGAGTTGCAACTCCCTGTTAAAAGGGCATAAAACAAAAACAATAAAAAACAGTAACAGTAATTCAAACAACAGTGTAGAATACATAATTTGTTTCCTGCGTAGGCAGTCATTGGCACCTATGAATATTCATTGATCAGCTGCTTCGAGATCACATCATGTCGACGACTGTCCAGCACGATGCAGGCAGTGTACATCTACTGCATACGCACTAGCTTACGGTATTTTCATTGTGCACTAATGAACAACGAATGTTAGGTTGCGGTGTGCTTGATGCACGAAAAATGTAGCTATAGGGCCGTAACACACAAGTAGTCAACTTGCGTGACATTGGCGGCTGGACTGCGGCTGTGCATGTTCGTATAGCCTGCCTGTATTTTGCCTGCTATGCCAGGCAACGTTATCTTGCTTACGATTTCAGGTGAGGTTTTCCTCCTTTTTCATGTTAGTTGTGCAACAATTTTGTTGGCTTGGGTAATTATTTCTAAGTACAATTCAGTTCTAACCCCACGCTAACCTGAGTATAGTCCTAGGCTGTTTGTGTAGTCCATCCGTCGAATATACAAGCAAATGCCCTGCACTGTTTACGTGCGTACATTTCACTACAGTTGAGCATGTAGGCACGGCACCTATACTTGTTTATTCATGAATAATCATAAAAAACAGACTTTCATTGGTCCATACTCCTGACTGATAGGCTCATTACGAGGAGAGAACTCGAATTTCAGTTGGCAATCCGAATTCAACATCTGCATTTCGGACAAAAATTACTCCCGAATGAAGCTAAGACTGTTCTTCTTAATATTTTAGAACCTCGTAAACTGTTACCAACTTCATATATCTGGCTCTCGTGCTATCACGACTTTTGGCGGTTTAAGTATTTCTTTATACAATGTCGTATTGGGGCTTTAAAACTTTTTCCATGTCGTTGTTAGGGAGGGGTGTCCTGATGTGTTGACTTTTTAAACCAATGTCATCTTATTAGCTCACCTACTAAACGTTGGTTGGTATTATATGAACTTCAAGTTTGTTGACATAAAAATATCTTGGTTTATACTTAGGCTATATATTTCTGGCAAGGTCTAACTGATGGTTGAACAAATTAAAAAACATTTCCATTAAAACCTGAAAACTTACTTGTTAGTTTTGCAGGGCTGGATGACTCGAGACCGGTCTTGAGTCCCGATTGTCGTGACTCGTGACTCGGACACGGACACGGCGTTCAGGACTCGGACTCGACCGACATGACTTGGGGACTCGGGCCGAGACCGGGTACGAGACCGACTATTTTTCCCACGACCGTAAAACTCAAACTTCGGCAAAAAGTAGAGGCTGGCTTTGTGTGTGATCAGGATTTTCATTCTGACAAGCATATCTCGGCCACAAACTTAAACCAATGGCTTTTGCAGTGTTCTGTTGTGTGAACCATGGATGTGTAATTGCACAAGCTGCAGTATCTATTACTACAATCAAAGCCAATTAACAGGTTTACAACAAAAGCAGTTAGCTTTTCGGAGTCTGAAAGTTTCAAAGAAGGATTACACAAATATCCAACTACTGAAAGATCCAAGGAGAATAGAACCTATACCTTGAACCTACCAGCTCCATTCATTGGTATAACAGTTGGTCCAAGGTGCTTATTGATGTTCACACACCTTGCACATGCAATCAATGTACAGGTCTGTGCCTTACCTAGCAATATATTGTCAGTGAGCTCGAATCTCCCAAAAGCTTCCTATTCGAACCATGAAGTTATGGACTCAAAGGAGGGGACAAATTGCTGTTTTAATTGCTTCCTGTGTGTCTAAAAATTTTATATAAAAAAAAGCTACTGTGAAGACCGCTACATAGTCAAGGAAAGCTCAATTACCTTCTACAAAAGGGCTTCTAGCTTTCATAAGTCATCCTGATCGGATGTGAATTAACTGCATGTCTAGTAGAAAAGGTAAATGGTTGCTGCGGATCTGCCTACAGGAAGTTTGTTGAGTAATTATGTACAGATAAATCATTTAGTCATGTACTAGCCCTTGAACAGTGTTGTGTGTTTCCATTGCACTCCTAGTCATGCACACGCAATCTAAAAACAAAAGAGTGAAATTCACTCTAAAAAGAGTGTACTGATCCAGGGACCACTCCTAGTAATAGTGAATTTCGCCCGGAGTGGAATGAAAATTCACTCCAAATAGAGCGATACTTCACACACATGGAATGAAGTATCGCTCTATTTGGAGTGAATTTTCACTCTACTTAGGGTGAATTTTCACTCAAGTTAGGGTGAGTTTTCACTCTTACTAGGAGTAGTTCCTCAGTACACTCTTTTGGGAGTGAATTTCACTCTTTTGTTTTTAAAATGTGCACTCACATTGTAGAGCTTGAATTTCTTTTTAATTAATTCAGGTGAATATTGCGCGATTTATTTGTTGATGTGGATGCGTAAAGGGGGAGACTGGGTCGGGATCAACTGAGTGAGTAGGCCTTTGTTATATTGTCCACATCAGTCACAAAGTTTGGGTACAGTTAAAACCAGTCTCAGATCTGACTCTAGTTGATCTAAGCCTACATTAAATGGTACTTAACTACAATCTCTACATCACACTGTACAATGGTATTGTAGGCGACCATACTCTGGCTGAAGAGCTGTTTTATGCACTTGCAGTTCCAACGTTATTTAGTGCATACATACCTAAATTAATAATAGTATGACGATTCTGTTCTATGCTCCAGTCCTAATGTTTACTTAAGTTTAGTTCATGTGGTACCATTTCTGCAAGAAATTCCTCTGCAAAAAAAGTTACACAGTAGCGCTCGTTCCTACCTTACCTCGGGAAGAAACTTCACTGAAAGCTTTCTGGCATGTTTCAGTTGTATGCTTACTAACTTTACCTTGTGGAGCTCAACTCTTCCATGGAAGCCACAGTATGAGTAAAGAGCCTTAATGAAATTTTCGGGATAGAGCTATAAAATAGTTAACTTTAAAGCTGGTTGTTGTACGGTAAAAGCATGCTTGTACGTATGAGCGGCACTTGCAAAACCAGCTGCCGCAAAGGGCTGAAACGTACAACTTGCGAGACTGTGCTTTAAACAGCATAAGTTAGGCCTAGAACTTCTGATCATGCTGGAACTATATGTGCGCTGTTACATGTTGAATGGTGTGCATGCTATCGATGAGGTATCCATCTGCGTGGGTTGCCCTCTTGTTTTTTTAAGTTTTATATTGCGTTCACATTGTACTCATAGCCGTTAACAGAAATACGACGGCAAAGGAGCAACAGGCTAAGCAGAGCATCATGACCATTTGGGGTTTTGTACCAAGAAAGTTGCCAAAGGTGATCACAATATTGCCAGAAATGGTACTTTCCGTGTCTTATAAGTTGTATCTAAAATCGTTTGGCAGTTTAATCAAAAACAGTTTTAGATATCAATGTGATCAAAATTTAATTTGAAAATGCCTAGGGATGGAGGCCTTGCTGAGACATGTCACAACCACCCACCCCCTTCCTCTTCTATGTATGGCCATGATTACATCAACATGGCAAATACACACAACATCTTGTATCATTTTTAAACCATTGTGTCTATCAAAAAATGGCATTAGTTTTATTTCCCACAAATCCTTTCCATAAGTGCTTTCAATAATTACGAGCAGGCAGCTTCATTGTAAAAACAATAGCAGGTCTAATGTTAGAAGATACATGCTCACTTCATCAAGTGATCAGAGAGTAAGCTTTCAATTTTTCAACTTACTCGTTATCAGTTGTGGTTTAGGAAATTACATGTAGACCGGATCTACGTTCTGTTCGTCAACGTTAAATTTGTTATAAAGAAGAGTATTCTATTCTCCTTTTAGATCTTACAACGTCGCCTCTATGGAGGAGGTTTTGGAAACCTGAACTGGCAAAATTACAAAAATGGGTTTTACTTTAACGATATTCATGGTAACTACTGGCTTGGCAACGAAAAAATCTTTTACCTGACAAACCAACGAAACTACAAACTTCGATTTGACATCGTTACCTCTGAGGGTTCAGCTAAATACCAAGAGTATTCTTTATTTAAGATTGCGAATGAAAGTGACAACTACCGACTGATTAGCCTTGGGAACAGCAGTGGAACTGCAGGTTGGTTGGTCTGTTGGTTCCAGCTTTCTGCTACTCATTTTATCTTCTGGAGCATTTATTAAATACAGTTTTATAACCTTTGGTAATTGATTTGTAAAAGACCTCCTGAACCCAAATTCCATGTACAATTTTTACTTTAGAAACTGTAGAGGAATCATGGTAAAAGTAGACTAAAGATTAACGATGGAAATTCCTTTGTAATAGTACTACTAGCATAAGAAGTTTCTCGGAAATGAAACTCAACCAAAACGAAAAACTCGCAATTTACGTTGGTGAGAAACTTCAAAGCAATTGCCCTGTTTATGTTTCATGGGTTGCAGACAAAAGACGTGTGTATGCTGAAACGATACTCACATTGAACCCCTTTGGTAAGGATAAATCTATAAAAAAAAACTGTATCAAGCAAAGCTCGTTTTCCAAGTTTAAAACTAGTCTTTAATTGAAAGAAAATGGTCGTTACGATAGTTCTGGACTAATAATTTAAAGTAGCTGGATGGACGACTGGGTGGGCATCAAATTTTACCTCGCAGTTTTTCCTATGAAGAGATTGAACAATAGAAACGTCTCGTCACAGAAAATGAGGACCCTCCTCAAAAGTCAAAGTAATCATACCCTGCCCTTAAGCTAGAAGAACGTATCTTTAGGTCTGAATCATAAACAGATTTTAGCTTAAATTTCACGGCCTATAAGCATCAGCTAAATAGAAAACACTATTCGGATTGCAGTTGACTCAAGTACCTACTCCTTTATTTATAAGATGTATAACTTCCTAGTTGTAAGTAGTATCCATAGCCGGGACCATATTAGGGTGAAACACGACCAAACGAGAACTTAAATGCCCCTTGTAAAGACCCTGGTGGATTCAATTCGATGTTATACTGCCACATTCTAAGACGTTGGAAGTGAACAGTTTGAGTACGCGGGAAAGCGTACAAATGTTGAAGCATCAGTTTCAAACATTAACGATTTTTGACAAGTCAGTATGTTTTATCAGGGAACTCGCATATAATGGGATTCAATAAAGCCTTGAGGGAGTGACCAGTGTGTAAATTACCGCATATTACTTCTATGGCAGGTTCGTCGGGAGCACTAGGTGTATGTGCCTAGCATATCACTATTTTTTTCGTTCTGACATCTACCACCAAACTGTTTAATATGTCTAACTCTTGGGATAATGGGAACATGTAACACCGTCTGTAGGGTGTCAATAGTCCATCCCTACGTAGTTCGGTGAGAGGCTATACAGCTCAAAATTTCTTGAATAACGCATGTTTCGAAGCTACGTGTGCTTATACCAGGAAGATGTTATTTAGAAGGAGATACATCGGAAACTTGAATTTATGGTAATCTGATTAGATCCACCTCATCGTTTGCGTAGTTTCAATTCATTAGTGATTATTAGAGCTTAGGGTACCCACTTCTTTTGTCTGATCCTTTTCAATTGGTACATGATGCCCACGTAAACCTTTTATACACCTACTTTTACCGTATGAATAAGATCAGGAGGAACAATGATTTGATCCGAAGGTTTTTACCGACAGTCAAGTAAGAAACACTGTCTAATAAATCAAAACGACTGTAATTCCTAAAGAGTCTATAGAAAGACTAACTTAAAACAGGAAGGGCTTACACTGGAAAAATGCGTATAGGACTAAAGAGAGGTGCAAGACTATAATTTGTTTTAAGATTATATTAATTTCCGCAAACTTTCGCAATTTCCGAATTGTAAGTGCATGATCAACATGTTACATGAAATTTAACTAGCCTACTGTGATAAGCGTTGCATCGCGTTGGGAGCTGCAAATTAATTTTCAAGGGAAGCAACTGGCAATGCTATAGCATATAAACGAAATATGTTGACATTTTTTTCAACGTAGCAGACGACATGAACCATTTGTTATATACTAACAATAGCTTTAAGCTCATTGTATCTTCAAGTGCTATACAAAGCAAGTGTGTGACCTTGGCGGCAACTAGGTGGGTACAAAGGGGAGAGCTGTCGTTTTTATCTCCTATTAAATAACAACTCCCTGCTTATACCGAGTTTGTACAATGCGAGGATCTCTGGACCAAACTGTCACATTTGCGTTTTTACCAAAGTTCATGCACTGTTAAGTTCTCAGTAAAACCTACTTAAATATTCATAGCGGCTGGTGTATAACCTCCTGAATCCTCATGGGACGTTACCAATAGACCCTTCCACAAGGCCTTTAATGGAATGAGTCCATGCTTAAACACACAACGGAGACTTACATGATGACAAGCTATTCCAAACCTTAAGAATGGGTTTTGAAAATTGCTTTGAAAAATCAGTAAACTCTTGCACATAACTGTTACAAACAAAAGGTAAAGCAAGGAGTTATTCCCCATGAATTTAACAATTTAATAACAGAAATATTGTCATATAATCAAAAAACCATTCATAAATTAGGATGACTGGGTATATTAACTCTGATTTGGGTGACTGCATGTTCTATTTAAACATTTAAGCTTCCCAAAAGGCGGTTTCCCCTTTTCTAACCATGTAAGCGGTTACCCTCATGCCCCAGTAATCAAGTCATAGGCTGCATTACGGGGGGCAAGAGGGGGACTGACCGCCCCCACTTTTTTCAGAATTTAAAAGCTAAACATACTAAAAATAAATGACCGAAAGTAAGTGAGACCAGAGAAATTATAAGAGAATTTTCAAAAGCCTATTATGATTAAATTTGCAGTTAAATGAAGGAAAATATGAATATCAAAAACCATAAAATTGCTAGAAAAATTTTTCTTGGCGCGCTTCGAGCGCACCTCCAGAGAAAACTGACTAATATAGTTGAGCATTTGTGCAATCTAATTTCAAATATCCTTCTGGGGTAGAGTGAAACTGTCTCACTGTTTTCTTACAGGAGCTGAGTAGCCGCCAAGGTAGTATAAATTCTCGGACCCGCCGACTTCGTTACGTCACATCCGGTTATGCTTCTTGGTTTATCGATTCGATCCGATACCGATACTTATCAAATCCATGCATGCATTGTGAATGGTGTAACAGTACACCTGCTACTGTCGTTAGCAGTACTAACGTTAGCCTAACTTAGGCTAGCGTAGTTAGGGCCTAGTTCTACCACGAAAAACAAACTCATTGATCGAAAAAAAAAACAGTTTCAATACCTGCAAAATCCACAATGTTGTTCATGAACCTCCTGCAGATGATGCGCGAAATAGTCGTGTGCCTTGCCACTAGTAACGCTAGTATACTACATAGTGTACGTACGTTGTAAGTTGTGTGTACTACATGCCTGGGTAGATGCATCGATTAGAACCGATACAAGTGGAAACGATTCAAAATTGCCGGTGCCAGAAGAAAAAGTAACGAACTAGAAATTCAAAAAACAAATTGTAAAATATCTTGCAAGTGTAAAATCAAATAACCCAAGAAATAGTATAGGAACGTTATTGCAAAATTACTTTGCGAGATCATTTTAAATGAGAATATAAAACGCATTAGGATTAATACTTTTAAAATTACCCCCCCCCCCCCCCACAGAGGGTAATCATTTCGTTTGGTATGATGTATTTTTTTGGAAGTACGCCTCTACTCAGCTGCTTTAATATGTAATTGAATGCATTACTGTAGTTTCAATGATTTTATCACATTATTTTGGGTATATGTGATAACTCAATTGTAAAATTACGTGAAAGTAATTTTGGTTGGCTTAAGTTTCTTCACTTCCTTGTCCTCTGTAGGTGATGGTATGGATGGTTCGTTGGGACAACAGTTCAGTACAAAGGACAGAGACAACGATGGATATGACAGCATCGACTGTTCAAAGGAGTATACACAACGAGGTTGGTGGTATTCGAATAAATGGAGTAATGAATGCTGTACCCCTCATGAATTGACTTGTTTTAATCATTCATCGCATGACTGCAATAAACGTTGCACGAAAGCAAACTTCAACGGTTTTTATGGACATTCTGAAGTATACAAGGGAATTTTCTGGAATAGTTTTCATAGTATCACTTCAACTGAGATGAAAATTCGTCCTGCGAATACAACGGAAGATACAATGCATAGCTCATCACAACACAAAGATGACTTCTCAACTTCGAATGACTAGCAATGAAATTTAAGTATTCATCAGAGTCTTTACAAAAGGAATCGAGTAGAATTGCACTCCCTAACAACTTTACTTTTAGCCCCTCCACTAATTTAAAGGGCATATGGCAACCTCCAAACCAGGGAGTTCCTAGCAACTTTCTGACCAAACATATTTAGGAATATCTCCAGAGTTCTAAATACAGTTGATAGCTCCAGCCTCCACGTTGATTGACATTAATTCAAACAATACAGTTTCACTTTGGTTGGTCAACAATGACTTGTACAGTCTGTTGTGTTCCCAATTAAGCTCACACACACTGTGCTTGACAATATTGCCTCGAGCAATTAAAGGTCAGTGCAGGCTACTGTGGCTCTGTCTTAGAGGTATACTACACAGGAGGCTTGGTTTAAATTAGAGGAGGGGCTAGAAGTTAACTAGTAGGGAGAATTGTTACTGTCTGAGGTGAGCTTAGAGAGCCTTTAAACAAAAACTACCTGTTTAGTACACCTCCAAGCTAAGACAGTGCCACACTACCTAGCCTGCACTGAGTTTAATTTGCTCCATAACATATATATTAACACACACTGGGACTGGGTGAGCTTAATTATTGGGAACACGACCGACTGTACAAGTCATCGTTTGACAACCAGAGTAAAGCTGTGTTGTTTGAATGAATGCCAATCAAAGTGAAGTAATCGAACGTATTTAGACCGCTAGGGCTATCCTAAATATGTTTGGACAGGGAGTATGTTTGGGAGATGCAATAATTAAGAAAACATTCTTTCAAAAGAAGGAACTAAACGTTTTTACGCTTTGACCGATAAACACAGTGTAGTTGTTGCGCGTGCAGTAAGTTTGACATCCAAAAGTCCGGTACCATTATGACGTCACTTGAAGAACCTCTAATAGTCCCGGTTTTGCCTGCACCGCCATTTTGGACGTTGTTACAGCTCGACGTATAACAAAAAACGCCAGTAACAGCAAAGATCACAGGAAAACGAGATTAAAATTCTGTTGATTTATAATTTCCCCCTATTCTCCTTAATTTTGTACAATTACTAAATCTTAGCTTAGGTCTGTCTAGTTATTTCATTAATATACTAATCTCTACTCTTGGCTGGTGATGCGTAAGACTTCTGTAACGTCTTTACAGTAGTAGTAAATTTGGTTCCTGGGATAAGCGGATAGGATACACTCGATGGCACGACGATGAAAGTAGCTGGATTCGTTGGCGGTTATTTAATTGTCTCTTTTGAACAGTTCAAGAATAGCGTGTGCAGTTTTATTCTCGAACGAGCAAACTGTTCTCCAATGTAGACGAAGAACTGGGGCTTTTTAAGTGCACAGAAACGGACACTATCAAACAGGAAGAACCAAATCCGGACCGGCAAGAACACAACCATGAACTACTTACAATCATTTACAAAGTTACCTTACCTAAGCTAGCAAAACAATATTTCTGTGGCCAGCATATACGACACCCCCAGCCCCCAGCCCACCCACCACACAAGACCATTTACAAACAGGAAAACAACACACGCCAGAAGGCAGCAACACACACCCGAAGGCAACAACAAACGTCCGAAAGCAACAACGCCCGAAGGCAACAACACGCCCGAAGGCAACACCACGCCCGAAGGCAACTTCACGCCCGAAGGCAACAACACGCCCGAAGGCAACAACACGCCCGAAGGCAACAACACGTAAAAAGCACAGGGCAAATACAGGTGCACCTTGCCCAAGGGTGCCCCGGAGGCAGTTGTGGTAAAGGGTAACCTCATTATCCCCACGCTTAAACAAGCTCCACAACCGGATGCAGTTTAAAGTGCTACCCAGGACGAAGAACACAGCGGCAACGATGATTGACCAAAATTAATTTAGTAGTTACGGCGAGTGTGGCCTCCGTAGTAATAACGTTTTACTGGCAGTAAGCTACGTCTAATTTTATCTCTCAAACTCATTGTCGCAAGGGATTCCTTTTATACTCAACAGCCATTGTTCGAGAAATCTCTCGAATATAGCGATTTCTGGAACATTCTTGCCGATACTTTCATTTCGTCGAAGGGAAGGTTCCAGAGAAGATAGATACTAAATCTATGGACAATTCCTTCCAGAAGGAAGTCGAATCTTCTCCACGTGGAAACATAAAGTAATTTCTAGCAGTGTCTCGATCATAGACGAATAGTCTCGAACATAGACGAATATTCTCACCAAACTGAAGATCCCTGGAGCTCAGCGAAAAATTTCGACCACGATTCCTGCGATGCTGTTCGATGCTGTTCGTTCAACGTCAAACTTTCAGCCCGCGCAATTTAACCACGATGTACACACACAGTATCGGTCAAAGCGTAAAATGTTTTGTTATTTTGCTTTTTCCAAAGAAAGCCTTCTTAACTAAACTGTTATGGATTGATTGTCCAAAAGTGTGCGTGTTTGCCTGCGCGTAGACCACATGTGTTGAGTTGAATAGCTTTGTAAAGATCACATAGAAAATACTGTAGTAATACCTTTAGTCTGCATAAGTCAGCACTGCAAAGTCTAGCATGTGGACTGCAGAGTTCAATATTTCTTCTGAGAATTCCAGGAACCCATTTAACTCTACGTTTTAAATTTGTTGGAAATCGATCATCAAGGCGTAGTCCTTGTGATTTTTCTTTACGATTATGCAACAAATTTTCCTTATGAAAAATGGTTTTAAAAAGAAGTTACGCAACATTTTAAGCTTTTACCAATACTTTTGTACACAGGGTACAAGATGGGAGCAATAAAGTTGACGTCCAATATGGCAGACTTTGTTGTTGTCACATTTCTTTGTGACGTAAGAGAAGAACCTCTCAGAGAAGTTCATAGAAATAAAAGTAAGAGAGAATGACGTCTGCCGATCTGGACTGAAGCCATTGATTTGGCTAGGTTGTACGGCAACAGAGCACCTGCGTGTAATACAAATATCACGTCGTTGCTTTTGCCCCAAGTATTGGCAAAGAAACTACAAGTTTTCAAGTCAGGAGTATAAAACAAAATACTTAAGGCACCAAGACTTATTGCTGTTGTGGAAGTTACTCCTAATCTTTTGAAAAACGGATAAAATAAGCTATAACTTCTGCAGCAGAATGCACACTGTACGTACGGAGACACACCAATCAACAGGTCTTTTGCCTTATAACGAAAGCGCCCTCACAATTTTCGTGGCTTCACCGGTTAAACATGCATGGACGCATTGTGTAAGCGTTCTCCCTTCTATTTCTATGGAGAAGTCTTAATCTAGCTGTAATCTAGCTGTAAGGAGCGTGTCAATGTAAGACGCGCGTCAAATTGTACGCAGAATTAAAGTAAGGTGCCACGGGAATGTAGTTGTATGGAAGCTGTAATATTTTTATGAACCAGAATACGTGCGCACATGTAGGGCTGTTTTTCTGAGTAATACTCAGTATGGGGGCATTGAGCTTGCCGTTACAAATGAACGCTCTTTACGTCGGGAAAGCCACGCTCTGGATCCGCTACTGATCTTTCCGTGTACGGTACTATTTAAGAGCCTAGAAACTTGATACTATCTTATGTAGGTAATAACCAGTAATGGATTGGCTAAGAGGAGTGACTTGGGGACGCCTTCGAGGATATGATTTGTCTTTCCGAAATACTGGGCCCAGGCTGGCTTTTAAATACCTTATGACGATGTTAACTTGTAGGTATAGGGCTGTGCAAAGATAACAAGGGAGAGGGCTGACCCACTTAAAAGATAAGAAGTGGCAAATGTAATATCTCAAGACTCCAGGATCAGAAACTACCCATGTTGTTTCACCACTCATTACATGTAATAAGGACTACCGTAGCTATCTATAATTTCTGTACTACATTTGCACTATAGTTGCTCATTATGCTGATCTTGGGGTTAGTTCCATGAGAGGATATCTGAAAGGGGCAACCTTAAATTCAAACTACATCGTTAGGGCCTGAGACTCTATATGAACTAAATATGGCTTTAATCTGGCTCTGGAGACTGTATCTAAGAAAATTGTTGAATGGCAAATTTACTGGTAAACATTCGACCATACACGGTGTTCGTAAGGTTGGACAACAGCTGCTGTCCTCTCACAGCATTCACACTGGATGATATTTAGGCTACTAATGTATTAGGACTTGAAATGGCTACGATTAACTCTTGAAATATCATCATACTTGCAGTACGTGACAGTAATTTCACCGTTAAAAATTTAGTGCACATTCCTGCGTGCTTGTTTTGCAGACACCTCATTCTGTTTTGCACATCTCATGTGGCACCCAAGCTCTTTTCCAGTAATGTGCATGACGGACATAACTGTTAACCTCATAGCTTGCATTTGTAGCCTTTTTTTTGGGGGGGGGGGGTATTTTCATATCACAGCTGTGCACAGGAAAACATGGTAATGCCATGCATTTGAAAAATCCTTTCTTTAATGAATCCCTTAGTGATACACCGTCAAATAGATCCTATTTTCACATATTCATACTCTGTACTAAATTATATGTGGAAATTATTACAAAAGGCTGCACATCTGTTCCTACTACTGGTCCAAAGAAATATTCAGCTTTCATTAAAATCTGTCCCCTAAATTAAATCATTGATTTTAACTCATGTTGCTAACAGTTTCAGTGAGGATAAGAGGTCTCTAATGTTCCTACTTTGATGACTGGCATTCCAAGTTTATGGCTACTGAAATTCATGACTAGCCAAGATTTCATTTTAGCTGACACATTTGACCAGTTAGATCTGAGGGCAGTAAGTTTTATGCGGGCCCGTAGCCAGGCGGAGTGGGGTAAGGTAAAGTCAGTGTGTAATCCCCAAAGACCACCAGTTGCTTCGACGAACTTCTCAGTTTTGATCTTAAGAAGTGCAGATTCTTCAACAAAACCCCAAAATTTTACAACTTTCCTTAAGAAAAACCAACACATTTTAATTTTCTTCAATGGAGCCCCAAATGTTTCGGCGCCCTTCGCTCGCCTAAAATTTTGAAAGGTGTAGCGAGGGTTTTGTAAATAGTAATTTACACAAACTGTCCTACAGAAAGTAAATAAGGAAGCAATTCCACCAAGTTTCCTTCGCACAGTAGGCTACTAATAAGACTTCAATGTATATTTGGCTCATGCAAAGCACGCCGAAAAATTGATCGAGAGTTGCGATTTCCTATACATCGGTAGGGTTTAGGATTTTATTTACAAGGACCATGGTGCATTTAATGACGTACATTAGTACATCAGTGACCCTCATTTCAGGACTTCAAGTCACAATATCGTGGCGCGTCGAAGACGTCCATACTTTGAAAGAAATTTTACGGTGCAGATAGAATTTTCAATTGTATTCGTCAGTTTTCTCTAGGGGCGCGCGAAGTGCGCGGAGAAAATATTCTTAGGATTTTTATATGGTATTTGACATTTATGTTCTCCTTCTTCTCTGAACATTGCAAAATTTAATCATAGGCTATTGAAATTCTTTACAATTTTTCTGGTCTTGCTTCCTTTCGCTCATTTTTTAAATTTTTTTATTATTTTTTAAGCTATGGTAGAGAGCCTCCCCTTGCCCCCCCCCCCACCCCCACCAAGTAATCTCGCCTAGTAAGGTTCGAAGCTTGGCAAATGTAATGTAAATGCGCAAAAAGTTTTACACCATACACAAAGCATTTTCAATACTTTCAAAGACAAGTTTCTACTCTGTTAATATTTTGATAGACAAAAATATGTTAGTTTTTGTGGTAGTAATTCGTGGTATCAAGTCGATATTGTAGATATTTCATCTCATACTGGACACATCAGAATACTGTTTGGGTTTTTTTTTTATTTTTCTAACATTAATGGTAAACCAGGGGAACCTAAAAAGTGCATCGGCGTGGAATAGGGGAATATGTGCATCATGTGGGATCCTTGTAAGGGTGTAAGCTTTTTCATCACTTAAAGACACTTCCAAATTGGCAAGATGAGCAGCAATCTATCTTGTGATTCTTAGAGGACCAAAGAAGTACTCCAACGTGCTACTCTTGGACCAGGCTCATCATTTGTTTATTTTTCAAAGTTAGGACAGGAATGCAAATATGTGTATAGTGAGTGAAAACAATGTTTATGTAACAAAATGTATTAATAAAATAAATGAATGGACGTCCACGGCTCTTACACCAAGGGCAATATCTCTTCAAATGAAACTTCGATTATGGTACATAGCTTGAGGCCATACGAAATCTATAAAGAAAGCTATTGACCGTTTACACCATGCGTTCCAAGCCATAACTTGGTCACTGCCTTGGGTCCTACACACTTGTTACATGACTTCCACGTTTGAATGAAATTGTATTTTGCCGACATCTAATTCCTCCAAAATTGTTACAGTCCGGGGGGAGTTAATGTTTGGAATGCCATAGGCTATTATTGTAAAACCCGAGAGAAGTTAAATATCTGTGAAAAATGTGTGTGTTGTTGATATTGATTTTAATTTATAAGTGTTAGATGTATTAGATGTATTATTATACACATTCTTATCTTGTAAGTCCTGAAATATATTGCTTGTTTGTGTCGAGTTATTAGTAGTTGCAGGATTGAAATTGTGCTGAGCTGTCATAAGCATGTGTACAACAAGATAGCGTATATTTTCTTGTCAAATTGTGTCTGTACCTCTACTGAAGCAATGTCGGCGAAATTACAAGGCTTGAGGATTGACGGTATGTACAGGCCTTTCAAAAGACCTCACCCCTGTAAATATTCAGTAGTATTAGGTTTGCGAATGTGGATGTACATGCAATGCCTAACACCTCAGAATGCACTTTTTAAAGACAGATTTGTATCACCCCAAGTATGACTTTTATTTGGGGGTTAGCAAACTTCTCAGTTCGTGACTACTCATTGATTGACATCAGAGTTACAAAATTCAAAAGATGCAGAGCAGCTCATACTACACAGCATGCACAGAGAATGTTTTGATTACACATGGGGTGTTTTATGCTCACCAGGATGTGGCCTTGAACAGTGAACTGTTTGTGTCTGCACAAGGAGAAGCAGTAAAGACAATTATGGGCGGGGCTTACCACCAAGTAAAAGTCATACTTGGGGTGATGCAAATCCCTCTTTAAGCAGCCTTTTTGTGAAAGAATAGTTTTGAGTATTTAAATACTGATAGAGTGTCCGGATATACCTTAAAGAAGAGATGGAATACGATAGCTGTAATTTACTTCATTAATAAAAATTTGTTATATTTAGATGTTTCATTATTTAGATGTGTTGATGCACATATGTTTGTATAGATATATAATGAATAGATGTTGATGTTTGGTATGTAGATGTATAGTCTTTAATATGTTGATGTTAAATATATAGGATAGGCAATTTGTTAGATGCAAAGATATCTAGATGTGAGAGAAATAAGTTTATGTGAAATTTAGATGAAAGCTGTCGTATGAAGGTAAATTATGGTGATATAGACTCAAGTAAGATTGATCAATTAGAACTCAAGAACAATTAGAAATCATCTACACTGAGAACACATCAGGTCAGTCGTAGTCCACCAGAGTGGTATCCTGAGGAATTATATGATATAAGCTTGATCAAGTAGTTGTTCAACAAGTTTCAGTAGTTAGTACTCTTGTTAGTTTCCCGTCAGTTTGGTCATGAGTTTAAAAAGATTTCATAACAGAACAAAGTTACATATATTTAAGAATACTTTATATGAGTTAAGTAAGTGCTTAGAAATGTAATACATTTTGATGTAATTAATTGCGTGCCTTTTTTAGGCAATAAAATCCATTTCTTTTAAGAATGATAATGTAATGGTCGACATTTTCTTTATGACCTACAAAAAATTGGTACGGCTTAGCTCTGATTACAGGACTGTCTGATTTGAACTATATAGTATTCGATGTACCATAACTTTAGAGACTCGGGGGAGTGACGTGTAGTGCCAAGGTCCTTAAGGCTAATTGGACCCGGGAGGAATGACGTATAGTACCAAGGTCCTTAAGGTTCATTGGACCCACCCTCTCGGGAAAGTGCTTCTTGCCCCCTAGAGTCATTTCAACTTGAAACCCCTGCTGCCTCCGTAGGCGTAAGGAGTTGGAATTAGGGTTAAAATGTTAATTTCAGAGTTCTTGCACTGTTTTTCTGGGGGGAAAAATTTCATATCGTGACTGTTAATTAATATGAAATATTATCAGGGAAACACTTTCCACCCCTTTTAAAAATACATCTATGCACCTTGACCTGTTGACGGAACCGTTGCTATGCACGGGAAAACATAGATTGGACACCTTTGAGAATCGCTTAATATTCATTATATTACGTATCTATTTTGGCCCATCCTACATACATACGTCACCCCTGTGGTGAAATCGGAGAGAACGATCCAGCAGGGTCACTGCACTGCGTGTTTGTGCAGATCACACGGCACTACCTGGCAATGCAGTAGAACCCCAACGTGAAATAAGGAATTTACAGGTTCCTCACGGGAACCTAACTCAAAAACTTTTCTGGGAGCTTTGCTGTCTTCACGAAGGTAGTTTTATTATTACATGCAGAGCACATGGTGTTATAAATTTTGAATCAGTTATGTTCAGTAACCTTTTCTTACGAAACATTTCTTCCTCATTATTTAAACTGACGGTACCAGCATCAGCTGAGAGTATAAGTATGCCGAAAAGAGGTGGCACTTTCGACATTCGACACTAGTACCTGCTGTGAAGGTATACTATAGGGTGCCACGGGTTGAAGGGGGGGGGGGGGGGAGAAGGCGGAAATTAGCTGCCAACCTGAATGTCCAATTTATAGTATTGGGGATAACACCTTCCCTTTTGAAAAAGTATATGTGGGGCCCGGAGATAATGGTGTAGGCTTGTCATCAGTTTGCCAATGCTTTTAACTAGGTGGCCATTTCATGAACTCTTGGAGGATCTTGTCAATTGCCAACTCATCAAATTTACAATGCTCTGCTTCAATAAACCTATCCCTCACTCCAAATGATAAGGGAAAGCATGGCTGAATGTGCATTTAATTAGAGCTCCATCTGGACGCATTTCCCATGCAGAACAGGCAGAGATTATAGAAATCCCCCTTAGATCTTTTGTTTTTCAATCAGTGGTGCCACCAGAATCTGGTGATGGGGAGCACCACAGATGACGTCGTAATGCTACCTCAGTTAAACCCCTAGGTCTGCTTAAATTGTACCTTTTTGAGCGTCCCTTCGATTGTATACAGCAGTGGGATATCTATTACCCCTCTGTCCACCATTAAATAAACGGTGTCCCGTCCAGGAGGAGGGTTCTAAGGGGAGGTCCCCTCCCCTTAAATATTTGGGAATTTTTTTAACTTTAGGGTTGCTATTAGCTGCAAAATGGTGCTATCTTTGGGATATTTTCGGAACTGCATGATCATATATGGTTGGAAAATGTCCACACTTTAGTAAAGTTTAAGTGTTTGGTTAGGTGAAAGAGGGGAGTATGTTGTCAACAAACTTCCCGAAGCCCCTCCCATTTGGCTACTTTACTGCTTTACTACTGCTTTACTACTTTACACAAAATAAAAAAGTTCGTGGGGTCCACAGAAACATTCTTGGACTATTACGAAATCCACAGTTGTAAAAGGGTATCTAAGGCTGATAGGCACAATACAGGGCCCCCTGGAAGCCCTCGGTTAATCATATATATAAAACGGGGCACTGCCGCACTGACATCAGGGGCGTAGCTAGGATGAAATTTTTTAGGGGGCCTAACCGTATCAAATGGGGTGGGGGTTACGGCATTGATCGCCGTCCTTAATCCTTACACGTTTTATTAGGACGCAAACATTGGGGGGGGGGGGCTGAAAACATTTGGAACCAATCCCACCCCCGTATCCACGCGCCTGATTGACATGCTGCTTATTACCTGATATCCAAATGATACTATAGAGTATGACTTTTACTACTATCGTATGTTTACAAATTTTGAACGAAAATCGTAAAGAACAGCTTCCAGGAATTGGTAATGGGAGGGAGACAGAGTATATGTGCAGGGAGGTGATATTAGACCGCCCTGATAGTTACAGCAAAAGGGAGTGAAAAGGCTACATAAAGTAATCAGAAGACCCCTATATATGTACACACTTTTGTACACTGCAGTAGCACAACATGTCCCCTAACGGTTATCGAGTATATGATATTTTCAATGCATAAGACCTACTTCCATTTTTCTTTGAATAGTTCCTCTTGGCCTTGTTGATGGAATTAACGTTAGAACTAGATTAGGCACTACGATCAAAGAATGTAACCTTCACATTCAGTAATGAACTCTTAGTCATTTCTGGTCAAGAGCACATAAAGAAATAACGGAAAAACAATTTTTGTGTGGAGTAACTTGTTTACGTCTGATAACTTTGAATCAGTACAAAGGTATCACGATAGGTAAAGCATACAGTAATTGTCAGCATGACGAAAGTCTGAACCATTTGTATTATTTTCTCTTTCACACTGTTTCATAGCAAAGACACACTCAACGACACCACCTTCCTTCACGGAAGGTTCTGTCAGATTATTATACGGGTCATCTAGGAATGAAGGACGTCTTGAAGTCTACTGGAAGTCAAATTGGTATGCAGTTTGTAGTAAAGGCTTTGATATGTTTAAACAGGATTTGGTCTGCCGGCAGCTTGGATATTCAGCAGCAGACCCACAAGTGATGCGATTCGGTTACGGTGAAGGTGAAATCCTGTTCTCTGTAGTAGTGGATAATACTTTCTGTACCGGATATGAAAGCTCTTTACTAGACTGTCATGGCGTCGGTATCCGCGAGTATGAATGTTCCAGATATCAAATAGCTGGTGTGACATGCTCAACATTACTACGTGGTAAATACAGCAGAAATATTGATTCATATTATGTGGAATCAGTCTTACACATAAAATATATATTTGAAGAAACATCGACTATCATTTTGCAGTGATTCTTGTTATATAAACACTGACGATTACATTTTTAACTGTATCATAACAATTTCAAAGACATGTATCCTTGAGAAAATTAAGTTATAACCCACACGTGTTTGTAGGGATGTGCATGTCAAACACAGCATTAGGTATTTAAGTTTTGAAGGTTAAAGAACAGAGAAACACAAGCAGATAATATACACGATCAAAAGCACCTTGGCTTAGACACACAGGCGTACGGGACTCTTCCAATGGGGGGGGGGGGGTGGGCAAAAATTTTTTGCCCGAATCTCAAAAAGTTGCCCGAATTTCGTTGCAGTTCAGGTACATAAAATAGACCACCAAACTGCTACATGCGCGCTAAGCGCACGAAAAGTTTTGCGCTTTTTTGGGCAATCGATCAAAAATTCGAGGACTCAGTAGAAAATTAGGGTAATCTTTTCACTTTTCATCTTTTCATCTAAAGCGGAATGTCAACAATTCTGTGCCCGAAGTTTTGTTGTTTCCTGCTCGAATTTTCGACCTCTGAATTTTTCTGGGGGCAGTCTGCCCCTAGCTTCCCCCCGCCTCGTACGCCTATGCTTAGACAGAACATTTTGACATAGTTTAGTCTAATTGTAATAAATTTAGAGTTGGGTTCCGTAAGTACTATATTTGGTAAATTCAAAGAAAACTCTAAAACGATATTAAGGAATTCTTTTGATCTATGGGAAAATGAGTTAAGTGTAAATTTTTATGCCCAGAATTAAATATCATAAAACAGGGCCCAGCATATTCTTAGCAAAGTCAAACGAAGAAACAGTAACTAGTCTACAATATAAACCAGGAATATCATTAAGTACAAAAAATGTCTAGCTCAAAATTTAAAGTTAAGTTTACTTGAGCTATTTGATCAACTCTGTTTCGTCCTTATAGAGAAGACAGTACCACATAACTTAGATTTGCACCGATTTGTCACTAACAACTTAAATGAACTGTAACGCTGACTACTTAAAACAAACATGTCATGAAAATTTAGCACTTCAAATACCTACCGATATCAGCTAGGTTTGATTGAATAATCAGGTTCCCGTTTAAGGTAACATGTAAGCCACTTGGCACTGATGCATGACTATAGGTTTATTTATTTCAATCAGTGACAAATATTCTCTTCCATTTCTTAACTTCCAATGCAAGATGATTTCCCGATAGATTTTGTTTCAATTCAATAGCTAGGATCTTTGATGTACAATACAATCATTGGCATATGTCGTGCTTGTAAATACGGAAAGGTGCATCAATAAGCGAGTTCGATAATTCTTCTGCAAATCTCACATCCTCCAAACCGCCCGGATAAATAAAGCACACGCGTACCTACAACATGTCTTACAAAATTTGAGTTTACTTGAGAAATTTGTCGAATCATCCTTTTTCAACCCATCCGCCTATCGCAAATAGAAAGAGGGTTCTTACTTGTGGGTTTGTGCAGTGTACTGCATATAAACTGCCTATTTGGTGTAAAAAGTGTATTTTAATCTGCCGTAAAGTAGGATAGAGACCCTTTATTCGTGCAGTTAGGCTAGCCTTACTATAATTAGGACTTAATTAGTAAATGTATGTACTGCACGAAAATTGGGGATGCACGAAAACAGAGAAGGCAGTACGCTATATGCTGAATTCGGTTTGTTTATCCCGTGTGTTCTCCACAACTCGCTTATTATTACTTAAATCCAAGTAATTTCGATAGTAAGGGAACGATGCATTTTCTTCTGTGAAAGTTGAGTTTTGTCTTGAAAGAGGAAAATGCTTTCCATCTATAAAGTTAATCCCTGGAAAAATATCTGGAACAACTACAAGCAATGGCTTTCTTCTCCAAATTTAAAAAGTTAAACGTACATAACAACACAAAAAAATGTGTAATAGAGGCAGTTTTTTTTTTCATTTAGAGTCAACCATTCCATCCAATACTGTACGACTCGTGGACAGCTCACTCCCACACACCGGAAGAGTTGAAGTTTACTACAACGGGTTTTGGACATCTGTTTGTGACACAAACTGGCATTACAAAGAATCAAACGTAGTGTGCAGACAACTTGGTTTTGTCGGTGCAGACAATTCTTACCACAAAACTTCGGTGGGACCACGAATTCCCTATCCAATTTTGGGAACATTACAATGTGATGGTACTGAAGTGCAGTGGACGGATTGTTTAGCTTACGACTGGAATGTAATGAACTGCGGCTCAATCGGCCACGCTGTTGGAGTTAATTGCATACTAAAGCAAGGTAAATTAATATGATTCAAGAGACAATTAGTAGAAGTAGTCGCATAAATCGCCTCCCAAAATTATAATGGTAATGGTGAAATAGCCATAATTAAGAAGGATTTTTGAACAATAATTCGTCCTGCAGTGTAAAGTGAAGTAAAGCTAAAAAGCCATTCAAATGCTAGTTTTAAGGAACTTTCCGGGCATCCACCATATGCGTAGCCCGTCCAATTATTTTTCAACTTAGGACATCGGTGACCTAGATTATTGCAAACTCAGTTCCACCTATATCCTTTGTCAAACCTCTGCATCACGAAGATATCAACTGACCTCTAGTTGAATTAGGCTATAATGCATAAGAGCAAACTGAGACCCTTAGGTCTGTTTAATAGATATTCATTCCTACCTGTAGATATTTAAATACTATGTAAAAAGAAGGAAGCATTACTAAAATGTCACGATTATGTAATGATATTTACGGCATTCTTTGCGTGCCTGTACCACACACCTTCAGTTTCATTGTAACCTCACGCTTCGCTTGCACCGTCTTGTGAGCTACCCTGAGTGTCTTATTATAACGTACCGTACTAGGAAAAAATAGAATAATTTCTGAACAACCAGACAGAACCTCTGCAACATCCGTTCAAGGCACGTGGCCATGAATGGGGTGTGCTGCCCCCCAAATCGCTCTTGTGCTCCATTAATTGCCCCCTGTATCCGAAGCCGAAGAGGGAAGCACTAAGCTCTCAAAGGTGCCATCTGGTCATTTGCAGGTTTTCGGTCTCAAACTCGAATAAACAAATGCGCCCCTGATGTGAAGCAAACCTAAAGGCAAGATGTAAGATGTAAATGGAAAATCAGGACAAAGAAAATTGTTGCATTAGTTCATTTGCCATTCTTTTACTGGACGGTATATGTTCAGATTTACATTATTCTAAGATGGAGTTTGATAGGCTGTTGATACATGGAAACGTAATTGAAACAAACAGATGTAATGCCGGAGCTGTACGTTTATCTCATAGAAATAGAAGTAAGCCGGGACGAACGATGCCCTACGATCTGGAATAAAGCCACTAATCCAGCTGTTTGTACGGCAAGAAAGCAACGGAGCGTAATACAGATATAACGTCGTTGCTTTTGTCCCAGTTATATGCGGAGGAACTACAAGTTATCAGAGTCAGATTAAAAAACAAAAACTTTAAGCGCCATGCCTTATCTCTTTTGTGAAAATTGGTCCCAATCTTTCGAAAAATGGATAAAATTACATTTAATTTTCTAAATTGAATAAACAACTGTACGTATGGATACGTACGAATCATCTCGGTTTTTGTCGTACAGCAGAAGCGCCCCTCACTAACTGCGCACTCAGCGATACGTTGTGTCAACGTTCTCTCTTACTTCCAATTTCTATGGTTTATCTCCAATGTTCTGTTTCCTTAAAATCTTACGTCCAGTTGTCTACTGCAATGATGAATTCATACCATGATTTTATCGTGCGTCAAAACTGTGAATACATCTGGTAGTACTATTTAATTTTTGAACGCCACGTGCACACAACCATGAGGAACAATGGCGAACTTATGTAATTTAAGATCATGAACATTCGTTGAAATACAAAAGCTAAACATTGGTAACAGATGAGAATGTTTATATATTCTCCGATATATCTGGTAAATTTCAAGAGCTTGCTCCAAGTTTTCCTCGTTTAGAAAAAGAGAAATCACAGCAGCCCATATGTTAAGAAAAAAGAAGAAAACTACCTGTAATAAAATTGTTTCCAAAACTCTGAAATAAAGTTGCTGTCGTAAAATTCCAAGGCAAGACTCATATGAACAAGGAATATTAAAGACAAACGTTCGGGACTTTTGTTCTTCGGATTTTGCTTTCTAAGTAAGAAATTATTGTTAGTTTTTCCAAAGAAGCTGGAAGCTCTCTGGTCCTTTTTACTTCATAGGTCAAAATATTTGAATTTCTGAAAGGTAACATGATCATTGACCCCCACCCCCTCACCATGAAATAGGGGTAAAGAAAGATTTTCAATCGGTTCATAACTAATATAGTTATTTCGTGACTGCAGGAGAAAAGTTCCAACCTTGCTCATCCTTTCACTGATATTCATTGTGGTTCCTTAACACTTACCGATACACAAACGGTATAGGAAATCAGGGACAATACAAGTTAGTGACTTTAAAAGACATGGTAACAAAAAGCTGCAGTTTCTATATTTGAATATTCCAGCATTTTAGACTTCAGTTATTATGCTAGCCTTTCTTTCTTCCAAAAAAAGTAATTGAGAAAGTTTTAAGATGGTTCAACTTGCATTAAATCATCATTAAATCATCTCTGGCATTAAATCATCCCTGGTGGGGTCCACGGGCAAAGCTCCGGTAGGGGTCCAGGGGGCGAAGCCCCCGGAAGCTCCTGGGTTTTAGTATTTCAGAAGCTGCAGAAAGATTATTTCGAACGGAAGTTTTTTCGTGTACTGATGTGCTTCTGTGCTACTGATGTGCTACTGATGTGCTTCACGAACCGTGGCACAAAATGCAGAGATAGACCGCTCTGGCCTAGATAAGGAAACGAAGTGAAGGTATAACTAAGACATGTCTTAAGTGTTTTCGACTGAAAATTGATTCGTCTGCGCCGGGTTCAGCTTCAGATGATATTCCATACGGCCTTGGTCAACAGACATTCAAATATTATGTCAGTTATAGCCTATAATTGTATTGTTGTCATGTGTTGTTATCAAAGGGATGTCAAAAGAGACCAAGCGGCGAAAAAAATAAGTATTGCTATTCACATTTTTAGGGGGGCAAAATTAGGGATTGCCCTCCTTTTTTCACTTGAGGGGGCAAAGGCCCCCTTGCCCCCGGGATTTGCGCCCCTGAAAAGAAACATCCTGTGCTGATAAAAATAGCCTTAGGTGATGTGGTTTGTGACATGATATACCTAGGTGTAACAAAATAAAGGTGGGGTTTGAAAGCAGTTTTTTAGGAGGATCAATTCGTCATGACTAGGAGAAAGTGACGCAGAAATAAACAGTATTGGAATAATTTTTGCACGCTTTCGAAAACAACAATACGAAGAAAAGCACCTTAAGCGTGTGTATTTGCTGTCTCATATATATATATATATATATATGTACAATTTAATGACATTAGCTAAAACTTGCTTCCTTTCATCCACTTCACATAGCCAACGAGAGAGAGGGTGATATTCGCCTGGTTGGTACGACATCAGAGAATGTCGGCCGTGTCGAAATTTATCATCAAGGGCAATGGGGAACTATTTGCGATGATGGGTGGAATATTAATGATGCTGAAGTTGTGTGCAGACAGTTGGGATTCCCAGGAGCCGTCTCTGCCCTAGACAATGCCTCTTTTGGTCAGGTAAATTGGGTGATCTTGCTGGACGATGTGTCTTGCATTGGAACAGAGCATCACCTACTCGATTGCAGACATTCAGGATGGTATCGGCACAACTGTGAACCAGGCGACGAGGCGGGCGTTCGATGTAATATGCCAGGTAAGATGCAATACCCTTTTAGAGGCTTATGGCCAAGCACAGCTCTTGAACAGCTTCTGCGCGGCATTCAGGCAGAGTAGGTAAGCACTAAGTGCTTTTGGAAGAACACGAAAATTACAAAGTACCAGCAGCAACAGAGATATGGAAGTATAGGATTATGAAGGAAAGATTTACTCATAGAAATAAAAGTAAGGGAGAATGACGTCTGCCGATCTGGACTGAAGCCATTGATTTGGCTAGGCGATACGGCAACAGAGCACCTGCGCGTAATACAAATATCATGTCATTGCTTTTGCCCCAAGTATTGGCAAAAAAAAAACTACGTTTTCAAGTTAGAAGTATAAATCCTTCTAATCCTTCTAATCCTCCTAATCTTTCGAAAAACGGATAAAATAAGCCATAACTTCTGCAGCAGAATTCACACTGTACTTATTACGGAGACACGCCAATCAACCGGTCTTTTGCCGTACAACGAAAGCGCCCTCAGAATGTTCGTAACTCTACCTTACTTTTATTTCTATGGATTTACTATCTCTCGAAACAGAAGTCAACAAACAGGCACTCTAGTGAGTTGATAATACTATTCTGTAAGGTCATGATAGTACTAGCAAACTAGTTATTCTGTTATCACCATTAAAACATTAGAAACATAAGACATAGCTTGCTAATGGTTTTCGCCAAGGGGTGGCTTACACAGTATGGTATAAAAAATGAAGGAGGTTTGCCCCTGGTCCTTGTTGTGGAATCTCTTGGTCCAACCCAGGCCGGTACGCTATGTAAGAGTGTTCACTTTGAACCTGTCATCTTCAAGATCATGATTTACCAATAAGAAACTTCAATTGTATTTGAGGTTCTTTACTTCAGTAACAGACTACCCCATCCTCTACGGGTTCCAATTCTGAAGACGTTTCTTCACATTTTAGGAGTAGTTTATACAATAGGCGTCAGTTTGCCCTCAATTGACTTAAAAGTGACCTTGTCACATAACTCTGCAGTACTTCGAAAGTTGACTTTTTTATACATATGAATTTGCTGAAGCACATTCCTGCATATCAACTTGACCATACGTGGTATAAGGGAAGTTCATGTGACGTCACGTGATTGGAATTTTCCAGTACTTGCCGGGCACAGCACACGCGCAGTAAGCGTATTTACAGCACACGCGCACGGAACGACCGTAGATACCACAATCATGACAAAGTGGACTCTGGCCCGGCAAAATGTCTGACAACCAAAGAGACTCGCGATCACGTGACGTTTGTGAAATACGTCCATAAACTCTTTGCATTGACCTCATCACCTTTTGAAAATGTTCCCCTCATTTTGCACTATAATAAAACTTGGTCCGCTGCCAAGGGGACGGGAGGAACCCTTCTAAAAGGTTTTAATTTCTGGAAAATGCATTTCATGCCCTGCAGAAGAATATTTCATCCCTGTAAGATATTTCTTTCCCTTCGTAATCTTGGCCCTGTAGCTACGTTCCTGTTAAAAAGGGAGATTAGTATTGTGTAAAGCATTTTAATAAGTTTATCCTTAAGATTTAAGGGTTGTACTAAACATTTAGCCATGACTTTATTTTATCTTAATAACTATGACCAGCCGTAGACAAGCATTGGACCGATTAAGTCCTTGTTGGTATTGTTAGCATGATTATAACTTAAAATTATAAACTAATCTCCCAGCAGTTGCCATAATCATTTATTTGTGCAGACAAATTCCATTGTGTGGTAGACAACTACTCAGAATAAACTTCACATTAACGGAACGTGTTGCAAAGTGCTTGAAATGCACATTCTACATCCACACTGGTTTTCATCAGTACATAAGTCAAATGTCCCAGGAGTCAAGATTAAAAGCAGGAAAACGCTTGCAAAAGGTAAAATGAGGTCATTAATTTCATTATCACATGGTTTGATCAACGTCACTGTTGTTTTTTTGAAAATGGAAATAAACTTTACCAACTCCATACAGCTAATGTCAGTTAACTTGCCTGGAAAGGATTCCTCACATCCTCGTCGGTGTACGTTATGGTACAGAAATTTGGAACTTGGCATTAACCTTGATCTTAAGATAAAATCCACAATTTTAAAGATGAATCAAAGAATATAAACTTTTTAATGGCTTTTCATCATTGGTGTGAGCAAAAATGGAATACCTCAGAACTGAAGCACTTTTCAGTACGTTAGTTAAAGAACCGACGGTACGACTTTTGCTTCCCGTGCATTCATATGTGCAATGTTTTGGGAAAGTAAGGAAAGTAAGGATAAATATTACTAATTCATTTTGTAGTGGGCTGTCTTTAAAACAAGTTTATTGACCCATTATTGCGTACCTCGAAATGTTTTTAATGGTGATCATGTTGGAGCTAAATTTCGTCGTGATGTTCCTCATCTACCAAATCAGTTCAAAGGATGTAGGTAGCTATGTCTGTCAAATAAACCAATGAAAGTAAGAACTATATTATTTGTTTCAGCGTTTTCATTTTCTTCTTATATATTCAGTATAAGACGCCAAGTGATCTGAATTTTTATTGTGCAGTTTGCTATTTGTTCAAATGTGTAAGGCAGAGGCCTACATGCTTATGTAGCTGAAAATGTCTCCATGGGCAAAAGCTATCGGAAGAAGGCGGTCTTATTTTCTTCCCAAAATTGGCACAGAAGAACAAGAATGACAGAATGAGCCAAAATTCGAAAGGAGCAGTAGTAAAGTGTGGCCATTATGATTAGTAGCACTTTTCCCAACGAAGCAGCTGGTCTCATTAATAAAATAAAAAAGCACAAATGAAAATTTCGTAGTAGAGAGCAAATTAAATCCAAAATAACCTGTTTCAATAGACCTTATGCATTGACATCACACTGACGTCATTTTGGGTGAAAACAATGAAGCACACGTGCACGAACGGCGTGGATTCCGCCGCACGTGTAGTAGACTTGGGCGCGTATATACGATTGGTTGACAAATCAGCTGTCTGCATTTACTGGTGTAACTTGCAATGATACGCGCTTTTCCTACATTTTCCTCCAAAAGAGGGGGCATTTTCTCCTTTGTCACATCATATGCATAAGGTCTATGCCTAAGTTCAAGCAATGTTAAATCCTTAAAAAACTGACGAGGAAAGAACAAGTCAAAGGTCAAATGGAAAGCTGATATAGGCTAAGCCAGTTTTGTACACGAGAGTTAGTCAGCCTAACGTTAGGTAATCTGTATTTGTTGGTGAGAGCAAATCTTTGTCATTCTACTTAATTTGAAAACCTGTTCTTACTTTTGTGGCAAACTGCATATTCAAGACCTTTTCTAGAAACTAATGTTGAAATGAAATACTGAAAAAGTAGGTGTTTGCTTAAACTTTGATGAAGAAACAACATATTGACGGTTACTTGCTTCCTTATGACCACCAGCATACCTTAGCTTTTAAACTGACGTAGTAAGTTTTCACAATATAGCTTCTGTTAATAAGTGAGTTCGGAATTACCTACAGCGCAGGCGTAGTGACCTTTCAAATAAGGTCAAGTGAGGGGTTTTCATTGTTTCAGCAGCGTTTTATATTTCTACTTTCATGGAAATCTCCTTTTCATAAAAATAACCTTAGTGGATTCCAGAAGCTTTAAAAATGGTTTCAAAGGTTGAAAGAAATTTCAGAAATGAAAAGACTTTTTGAAACCGCGCAAAAATTGGAATATTTTCTAAAATGAATGGAACTTAGTGTCTGTTTCAGGAAATTTTATTTTAATACATGGAATTGTAATCAGACATATGTGGAGTATCTTCTGCATAGCTACCGAAGCGTGTACTCTTTTCTCCCTCGTACTTCTAGTGCAGGGCATTTGCGTATGTTATGCACAGCTACTTCATTATATCCGTTATAAGCATATATATTAGTATACGGCAGATATTATAATAATGCTGCAGCACACATATGCACCGGGGCCGGGTGACACTAGAGAACTTTATCAAGGACAGCCTACAAGGTTAGTGAAGGGAAATCGTGCACATGCATTTCTTCTATTCTAAATGGAAATGTTTTGTAGGCCTAACGGTAGCGTTTCGAGTTCGTGCATTTTCAGTGTGGCAAACACTAACGTTAACGTTAACGTTAGAATAATTTAACGTTAACGTTAGAATAATTTAACGTTAGAACGAAGCTAGTTTAAGTCCCCGTTTTCTCGACTCGCCATTATCGAATTAAATGTGTAGATACATCATCATCTTCCATAAATCTCAATAGCCTAGATTTTGTGAGCCTAACTCATGACAACCTTCCTAATTAAACTGCGTCGATAAAGTGATCAATCTGAGTACTGTGAGGCTTATAAGTCGAGTAGCAGCTAGCTACCTGTCTGCACAATATAACGCTTTGTACGTGCACAATCATACAATTATGTGTACAGTATATATGTATACACCATGCGTATCGCGTAGCTTCGTACGTACATGTAATTTTTGAATGTTTACATCCCGCCATCAGCCGAGTGTCTGCGTAGCGGCTCTCATTGGCTGTGTATATGCTCTAGCTTCACAGTGACGGTCGCAAAAAGTTCGTTCGTTCCCTGCAGGTGCCCCTCATTTGACCTTTGACCTTCGCTCCTTATGTTAATGCTGAACTCGCTTATTGTGATGGTTGCAGAAAATCGTGAACTAAACGCAAATAGCTAATCTTGTTAAAGAGTCCTAAGTTACAGGTGATAACAGTAAGAAGACCAGAGAGAAATTGTTAAAGTGTTTTGAAATGATGACTAACATTTGTTTACAAGTTTAGTAAACTATTTAAGAGAATGTCCTAAAATACTGGTAGAGGGGGTTTTGACACTTTTCGCGAGCACATATCGTAACACTACATTTATTACATTGGCGTAACTTTTGTGACCTGAAAGCCCTGAATCATAATACCTAACTTTATAGTGGAATTCAAACAATTTATATTTTTGCGAGTTTTGGTAGTACAAAATACAAACAGGAGTCTCATTATTACTGCTTTCTGCACTTGTGTGGAATTGCCTCATTATTACTCTCAGTAGGATGGATGGAGAGCAATTTTAGTTTCTAAGTATTTGCAACAAACTTCTGTTTCCCATGACACTTTCCCTAACAAAAGCTATCACCTATATCAAATGGACCTGCCAGGGGTGTATGAACTGGGTGGGGGCAGTACGGACACGTGCCTCCACTGTTTGTAAAATGGTAAAATGTGCCTCTCTTGAAAATAAAAAATGTCCTCGCTGCTCCTTTTGGAACATGAATATTTCAATCAGAATTCAGTAATCTTTAGAATGTCCTATTAACTTACACAGATGTGCTTTAAGTTATTCTTTTTGCAAAACGTTTTTTATGTTTTTATTAGTAAAAAGTGTTACGGCTTGTGGTCGCAAGTCAAACCAATAACAGCGAAAGATCACAGAAGAACGAGATTAAAATTCAACAACTTAATGATTATTTACAATCCCCTTATCTTACTTAAATTTACAATGATTAATTAGATTTACTCACAATCCTTTACTTAATGTTATTCTGGTCTGGTCCAAGGGCTGGTAGTGCATGCACGTCGACGATGGTACAGTAATAGTAGACCTTCAGCGTGCTGTAGCGTAGGAACTGGTTCCACGAGCGAATAACGACAAGGCTAGGCGATGATGGATGATAACAATCTCAATACACAGTGTAGAAACGGCGTAAGGCAATTTATCACAAGTGTGCAGTGTCAGTGGCTGGCACCACGTGATTCTGTCAGAGAATAACAACAGCGTTACGATATCTCTCTCCCACAACAATTGTTGAACTGCCTTTTATACGCCAGGCTTTTAATCGAGAACTCTCCAGAATTTAACAGAAACTTCTAGTGTACACAGTCGAGCAATTACGAGAACGTTCCTTAATAGAAACTTCCAGAGCACACAGTCGAGCAATTACGAGAACGTTCCTTGCATGCACGGTACTAAACAAATAATGTCAATATTTCTTAGAAGTGTCGTCAGGCCGCGTAAACAGTTCTCACTTCTAGACAATTCTAGAAAGGCTGCGTTGAAGTTGAATTCTGTGGAACTTTCCATTCGCTCGTCGATGGATTCAATCCGGTGTTCCTGACGGGTCGTCTTGTAACACTCCCCCCCTTGAAAGAGTTTTGGACGTCTCGGACAAAACTTAAGTTACAATGTTTACAATGTATAACTTTACAGTAATAACTACAGTATATACAGTATGTAGCCCAATATTCAATGGAAGGTATAACCATAACATATAACTTGTCTTGCAAGGTGATGATACATGAATACAGTAACATCATCAATACACATTGTGTCATAGTTAACACAAAATTTCAAAACTTACAGTGAGATTTTCAACATACTGCATCAGATCAAATTCTTGACAATGAGTCTGGTACAACATTGTCTTTCCCTTTAATGTGCTTAATATCTACATTATATGATTGCAGAAACAAACTCCACCTCATCAATCTTTGATTCTTATTCTCCATCTTAGATAAAAATGTCAAAGGGTTATGATCAGTGTATACAGTGATAGGGAAACTAGTAGTTCCCAAATAAACATCAAAGTGTTGAAGACCAAGTATCAAAGCTGATGTCTCTTTTTCAATTATTCAATCCGGTGTTCCTGACGGGTCGTCTTGTAACAAAAGCACATACCTAGCAGAATAGGTGTATGAGAAGAGAGACGGGGACACTGTGCACTCCAGTTTTGCATAACCCCAAAATCTGGGCAAAATTTGTAGAAATTTGGGCAAAAGGTTGCTTTAAAGGCACAGGAATTAGGACAATCCATGTGTCCGCAAATCGAAATGATACCACACTTATGCCCAAGGGATTGTACCATATGTTGCTTTTGCTGATAGTAAGAGGAAGAGTGTATACAGTAACTCCACAGTAACTCCACTGTCATGGTAAGAAGATACTGAATAGGAGGAAGTTAACAGCTTTAGTTGACCCATGAATATGATTATGTGTCGTGTGAACCATGTTCGGCGAGGTTCCCAATTGCATGTGTTGTCTATATTTCATTGAATTTAAAGAAGGCTGTGCACAAAACATTTCAAGCTGTCTTTGTTTGTCAAAGAACAAAGTAGCATGCAGTTTCACGGCTTACAAAGGGAAAATTCTCACCACCGTGCCCCCATATAAACAAGCGCAACAATGTTGCCGAATCTCAGCTTTTCCTGTTGACTTAAAAGTCTGCAGTCAATACTTTGGTTGGGTCTGTAACTCACGTTGTTCATACGTACGTTAGAAAACAAAGAGATAAATATAAATGCAATGAAATATGTATTAAACTCCCGAAGTCTCTGAAAGACTAAATCTGTTACACAAAGTTAACTTTATATACTGCACAGATGTTAGTAAACAAATAATAAATGTTTATGTGTGTGCTGCTTTGTAGACCTCATTTGTTTTCCATAATTAGACCCAGATAGTAACTTGCGATAAAGAAATTTTACAAATGGTTAAAGGTCTTAAAAGCGATATTTTGCCCCAAAGATATTCCTTGAACTTGTCCAGGGACAAACGTTCAAATGCCTGTTGCCACTATGATTTGGAAAAATCAAAACTGCTCAATTGCTCAATATAAAGGGATAATTTCTAAATTAAATTCTTTACGCGCCTAATTCTGAGTACTCTTGGTCCCGTTTTCCCCTACAAAATTATTTTACTTCATAACATTTTTATATTGGGATCTACCAGGTATAAATCGTCGATCGCTTTTAGGACCGGTGAATGTGTCGCAACAGGCCGGAAGGTAACTACAGTTCGTAGAGAGCGTTGGGAAAATATGCACACTTATACCAAGTCTAAGGCTATTGAAATATCATCCCCCATGGCTTCCCCTTAACAACTTGGAGAGGCTTTCGGCAACGGAGAACAAGACTGGGGCGGTTCATGCAGTGTCGAAGCCCATGTGATTGCACCAGGCTCGTAGCCTGACAAGGTACTGAACGGGGGCGAAATGGCTTCCAGGGGCTTACAAATGTTTAAGGGGGCCAAATGTATACAAATGCCATTAAGCCAATGGCAACTGGAAAACTTGCTACCGGGCGTACAAATTTCAAAGAGCGATTCGCCCCCTTGGCCCGCTTGACTAGAAGCCTGAGCTGCACAATTCCTGCAGGCTCCGAGACTGACATATGGCACATGCCTTCAAAAAGTACGTTTTCCTTTTCAAACGGAAAATTGTTTTTGGAACGTTAGCACAACCGTCAAGCTTAAACCATATGAAGCATTGTATTTTCAATGTTCTTTGTTTGAGAGAAAGGGGTGGGTTCCTCTTTCCTCTTACGACATTTCCTAGACAACATTCACCTTAACTTGAAGTAGTGTACCCCGCGCCGGCATCCCAGTTCACGAGTAGCTTCTTTCCTTCATGTGACAATATAAACTAATTTGCTATTAAGGAACGATAAGTCATTTTTTTACCTCTTATACTAAATATTTTTTGTCCAGAAATGTTAAGAAGAATGTTTGTAAAGGAGATACAAGAAGATTTGAAAGATGTTTACAAATAACTTGAAACTTGAGGCAACGAGATATATTCTCTTTAAACTTTAAGCCAAACTCCAAAAACCATTCAGATATCAGGCTAAGTTGAATACTTGTTTCTGCCTCAACACAAAACTGTGTAGGCCTAACTTATACCACTGTTTCGCACAAGGCGACATATTCGGAAGAACTTGCACAACTTTCAAACGTCCGGTATCAGGTATTTCTTTTCGAGTAGGCCTAACCATCCAACCAATTTCGCTAGTCTATTATTTAAACCCCTGAATGAGATCAGCGACACATGTTCACGTAACTTATTCATTGTAGGCTGTACGGTATATTCCTTATTCATGTCATATCCCTGGTTTGGAAAGCAAAGAGCTGAGCAAACATAGTCTGACATAGTGGGGTAGCCCACGTACGGGATTCAAAAATCGATACACTGCACTTTGCGTAAACACTTCCACGAGATTAAGCACGAGACGTCCTGTACATTTATATATATATATATATATATGTTCAGTATACTTTTGTACCTCGTTTCGTTGTACATAGCCTCTCAAATGATAACAACTGGGATTCTCGATGTATTCCCGAACATGAGGACTTTGCCAGAATTTGTTTCAAAAAGTGCTGTTTCCATGCCTTTAATGATCGCAGAAACGAAAAAAAAAATTAACTTTTGTTCAGCACAAATTGAACTATCTATATGAAACATATTACCAAGATTGGTGCAAAACTGAAAGAAAAGTAGGGAATTTTACGTTTTCAAACAAAGCCCCCTCCCGAGGTCAAATAGCGGTCAAATGAATCAAAAAGAGTCGCAGCATACAGATATCACTTTTGCTAACATCTCTACTAAATTTCAGCCAAATCTAACGAAAAACAGCGAAATGTCAGGCACTTAAACGCAAATAGTATGGTGACAGACGTTTGCCGTGCACGACAGCAACAGCTCAGCTGAAAGCTTTCAGTTGAGCTAAAAATCGATCAAAAATAAAAAAAATCTAACTGTGAACAGTGGCCCTAGCATGCTTCCAAGCGATTATTGACCAAAAGGCGTTTAAAAATGAACGTAATTTGTTATCTGTAACTGTTTTTTTTTTTTCAAAAACTTCAAAAATTTCGAGCGCTTCGCGCGCTGTAATCTCCAGTTCTATTTTGGTATGACAACCACCTTGATTATATTCCCTTTTCCCTACCTCTTGGAAGATTCTTCATTCAGATTCGACGTCGTGGCAAAATTACTTTGTAAGAAAGTCAATAGTGCCTCAATGCTGAGTTTAGCTGTGCCGGGGGGGGGGGGGCCTGCGTCCCTTTTCAGTTTCGAGGGAGAACTTAAAGGGTAAGATAAAGTAGGCTATGCCATCCCTGACGACGACCAGTGACCCCAAAGAATTTCGTGGGTGCTCTTAGCCCAAGGACGGCAGATTCTTCCAAAAGAGCCCCAAATTTTTCAACTTTTCATAACATGAACAAGAAACTTTAAATTCTTCTTCGATAAAAACTCAAAATTTCGAGCTGACCATCCTTTCGGCAATTGTAACGGCTTGTGGTCGCAAGTCAAACCAATAACAGTGAAAGATCACAGAAGAACGAGATTAAAATTCAACAACTTAATGATTATTTACAATCTCCTTATCTTACTTAAATTTACAATAATTAATTAGACTTACTCACAATCCTTTACTTAATATTTGCCTGGTCTGGTCCAAGGGCTAGTAGTGCATGCACGTTGACGATGGTACAGTAGTAGGAACTGGTTCCACGAGCGAATAACGACAAGGCTAGGCGATGATGGATGATAACAATCTCAATACACAGTGTAGAAACGGCGTAAGGCAATTTATCACAAGTGTACAGTGTCAGTGGCTGGCCTTAGGTGATTCTGTCAGAGAATAACTTCTCAACAGCGTCTGGTCTCGATGATGTCTCTCTACCATAACAGTTGTTGAACTGCCTTTTATATGCTAGGCTTTTATTCGAGAACTCTCCAGAATTTAACAGAAACTTCTAGAGCGTTCCTCAATAGAAACTTCCAGAACACACAGTCGAGCAATTACGAGAACGTTCCTTGCATGCACGGTAGTAAAAAAACAATGCCAATATTTCCTAGAAGTGTCGCAGTACGTAAACAGTTCCTTCGAGAAAATTCTAGAAAGGCTGCGTTGAAGTTGAATTCTGTGGAGCTTTCCATTCGCTCGTCGATGGATTCAATCCGGTGTTCCTGACGGGTCGTCTCAATTGTAACACTCCCCTCCTTGAAAGAGTTTTGGACGTCTCGGACAAAACTTAACTTACAATATTTACAATGTATAACTTTACAGTAATAACTACAGTATATACAGTATGTAGTCCAATATTCAATGGAAGGTATAATCATAACATATAACTTGTCTTGCAAGGTGATGATACATGAATACAGTAACATCATCAATACACATTGTGCTGTAGTTAACACAAAATTTCAAAACTTACAGTGAGATTTTCAAAATACTGCATCAAATCAAATTCTTGACAAAGAGTCTGGTACAACATTGTCTTTCCCTTTAATGTGCTTAATATCTACATTATACGATTGCAGAAATAAACTCCACCTCATCAATCTTTGATTCTGATTCTTCATCTTAGATAAAAATGTCAAAGGGTTATGATCAGTGTATACAGTGATAGGGAAACTAGTAGTTCCCAAATAAACATCAAAGTGTTGAAGACCAAGTATCAAAGCTAAAGTCTCTTTTTCAATTGTTAAATAATTTCTCTGGTGTTTGTCAAATTTCTTAGAGTAATAACAAACAGGGTGATCAACACCATGCTCATCAGCTGGAAGCAAAACAGCTCCTATGCCATTGTCACTGGCATCTACTGCCAACTTAAATTGTTTTTCAAAATCTGGAGCAATCAACACTGGTGAACTCATTAGTGCCTTTTTCAATAATTCAAATGCTGCTTGGCAATCATCTGTCCAATCGAACTTTTCATTTTTCTTTAATAATTTTGTCAGTGGTGCAGCAATGTCAGAGAAATTCGGACAAAAACGTCTGTAGTAACCAGCCATGCCTAGGAAGCGCATGAGCTGCCTTTTATCAGTTGGGGCAGGGAATTTGTCAATGCCCTCAACTTTGGCCTTAATTGGTCTAACTTTACTCTGACCAACCACATGCCCTAAGTACACCACATGGGCACAAGCAATCTCACTTTTGACCAAATTGACAGTCAAATTAGCTTTGGCAAGCTTGTCAAATAATGCCTTAACATGTTGTACATGTTCATCCCATGAGTTGCTGTAAGCAATAAGGTCATCAACATATACTTCACAATTTTCTAAGTCTGACGTAAGGTTATTTACTAAGCGTTGAAAGGTCATCGGTGAATTTTTTATACCAAACGGCATAACCTTATACTGAGATAACCCATCTGGCGTCACGAATGCCGAGATTTTCCGAGCCCTCTCAGTGAGTGGTATCCCCCAGTACCCCTTCAGTAAGTCAAACTTTGATACATACGTAGCTTTCCCAATCCTATCAATACAATCATCGATACGGGGTATCGGATAGGAATCCGTTCTTGTGACCGCATTCACCTTTCGGTAATCGGTACAAAATCTGTACCCACCGTCTGGCTTGGGGACCAATATACAAGGGGAAGACCATTCACTATTACTAGGTTCTATAATGTCATGGTCCAACATGTACCGAACCTCATCCCTGAGATGTTGTCGTTTTCGAGGGTTAACTCGGTAAGGATGCTGCTTGATTGGTGTAGCATCTCCCACATCAGCATCATGTTCAATCAAACTTGTCCTAGTAGGATCATCTGAGAACAAGCATGCATATTCATAGATTAATGATTTCATTTCTGACTTTTCTTTGTGATCCAGATGACTTAATTTCTGGTCGAGATTTTTCAACACATCAGAATTTTGTAACTTAATACACATGTCAGGAACATTATTAGCCTTGATCTCATCATTACTGAGTTCATGATCAGCATTGATAATACACACTTGATCACCTGTATCATTAGTGTTACTATTTACATTATGTACACTTTCATCCTCAGAAATGTCACAATCTTCTCTTTCATAATATCTCTTCATCATATTAATATGACATACTCTTTTAGATTGACGCTTGTCAGGTGTCAAAATGACGTAGTCTGTGTCACTGACCTTTCTCTCAATGACATAAGGTCCTTGAAAGCGAGCTTGAAGTGGCTGACCAGAAACAGGTAAAAACACTAGCACCTTATCACCAGGCTTAAACTCTCTTTTCACAGTGGTCTTGTCATACCACGCTTTCATTTTCTTCTGAGAGTGCCTCAGATTTTCCTGAGCAAGTTCACATGCTCCATGAAGACGATCTTTAAAGCGGGATACATAATCAAGTAGATGTATGTCTTCACCTGGATCTGATAACCACTTCTCCTTTAACAATTTCAATGGTCCACGAACTGTGTGTCCAAAGACAAGTTCAAATGGACTGAACCCAAGTTACTTTTGTATAGATTACCTGGCAGCAAACATTACAAATGGAATGCCTTCATCCCAATCTCTCTCATTATCATGACAATATGTCTTTAACATATTCTTCAATGTTTGGTGAAACCTTTCTAAAGCCCCTTGGCTTTCAGGATGATAAGCCGAAGACTTAATTTGGTCTATGCCTAACTCATACAACATCTGTTGGAATACAGTCGACATGAAATTAGACCCTTGATCTGATTGGATCTCTTTAGGCAACCCAAACAATGTGAAAAATTTAAGTAAAGCTTGTAAGACTGTCCGAGCCTTAATATTTCTCAGAGGTATTGCCTCTGGAAACCTTGTAGAAGCACACATAATGGTTAATATATACTGATGCCCTGCCCTACTCTTAGGTAGGTGACCTACACAATCAATGATGACTCTACTAAAGCAGGAATTGGTTTTTAGGGTGCAGCCGGAATATTCTGATTCGGCTTCCCAACCATTTGACATGAGTGACAGGTCTTACAATATTTGGCCACATCATTTTTAAGTTTTGGCCAATAAAAGTGATTTAAAATTCTGTGGTAAGTCTTATTGACTCCTAGGTGCCCTGCAAATGGCATTTCATGAGCAATACTCAGTATTTCCCTTCTATAGGTCCTAGGTACCACAATTTGATGGTAAATTCTCCACTCTTCATCTAATGGTGCATCAGGTGGTCGCCATTTACGCATCAAAATATTGTTTTTAAAATAAAAGCAGACTGGGACGTCTTTCGATTCATCCTCAGTGAGTGCACCAGCTATTAATGGCTGAAGCTCTTCATCATGTTGTTGTTGGACTGACAACTGGTCCCTGTGGAGTGTGTCAGACATTTTTGATTTTTCCTGTTCTACCCCCTCACTATGTGTGGGGCCAGGAGACTCACAATCCTGACTATCATTAAGATTAGTCATAAATGATTGGCTTAGATCATACCAAGAATCTTCACTTTCATGAATATTTTTACTAGAATCTTTTCCAGACTCTGACTCCTCTTGTGGGAGTGTTGTTCTATTTTTAGGAACTAATTCCTCAATTTTAGAGGGCGGATGATTAAGTTTATCATCCTTATTTTCAGAAATCATACCCTCATTTTTAGAGAGTGGATGTTTAAGATTATCATCCTTACATGATTCCCTACTTGTTCCACTTTTGGGAACTGTATCCTCACTTTTGGAGGGTGGATGTTTAAGATTATCATCCATGGCGAGCTTTTGTGACATAGCTCTAGTGACAGCACAGGCAGGGAATAAGTTTGGAAATTCCTTTTCTAATTGCTCTGTGTTGTTATAATCACATGGTTTATCTGTCAAAATTGCATTGGCTACTACCTTTCCACCAGCTAGGTCATTGCCTAGCAACAGAGATACCCCCTTTACAGGTAGGGTAGGTCTGACCCCTACTATGACCGACCCAGAAACTTAATCTGACTTCAAATTAATTTTGTGGAGAGGGACAGAAATAAATCCACACTCAACCCCCTGAATTAGTACATTTGCCCCTGTGGAAGTAGAGTCCGATAATGGCAAAACTCCATCAAGAAGCAACGACTGAGTTGCGCCTGTGTCACGCAAAATTTTAATTTTGACGGGTGGATGAGCTGAATTCCCATCTAGGGAAATAAACCCCTCAGACACGAATGGAAGGTATTCTTCCTTAATTTGGTCTTTAGAATTAGGCCGTAAAGTCACGACTACCTCAGGAGAGTTCTCTACAATGGCTAAGGCATTGGAGGCTGTTTCAGTCTCCTTTAATTTTGCCAATGTGAAGCAATTTGCCATTGTGTGGCCCTTTTTGTGACAGAAACCACAAATTATGTCTTTAAAGGCAGCTTTGTTTGAGCTGACCTGGTCGTTCTTTTGACGACTTGAATCTGGTTGTTTTTTACCAGAATTTGTTGGAGAGATAGAACCAGACTGAGATCCACTGTTACCTGTTGTGCCACTACTATTGCCATATTTCTTATTTGGCCTACTAAACTGATCCTTGTTTTGAGTCTGACCCACTTTACTGAATTTATGAGTAAGTGCATACTGATCAGCCAAATTTGCCACTTCCTTCAATTTGTCAGCCTTATTTTCCTCAAGGTGAGTCTTAATGTCATCATTCACACACCGTTTGAATTCCTCGACCAGCATCAGTTGTCTTAAGGCGTCAAATGTGGAGACCTTTTTGGAAGCACACCATCTATCGAAATGCCTTTCTTTTTGATAAGCAAACTCTACGTATGTTTGTGTATCCGCCTTACGATACTTTCTAAATTTTTGGCGATAAGCTTCGGGCACCAATTCATAGGTTTGTAAAATGGCCTTTTTAACCTTATCATAATCCATGCTGTCCTCTATTGACAGAGCGGAATACACTTCTTGAGCCTTGCCTGTGAAATTACTCTGGATGAGTATGGACCATTTATCTCTTGGCCACTTTAGTTGCTCACCCAGCTTTTCGAAATGGTTAAAGAATTTCTCCACATTATCCTCCTGAAATTTGGGGACAAATTTTACGTGCTTAGAAACATCGAATCCCCCAGTATCCAAGCCTGTTTTAGGGTCTGAGGCTTTTATGAGCCCTAACTCTAGTTGCTTCAACCTACATTCACGTTCTCTTGCCTCCTTTTCCCTCTGCATTTGCATTTCTCTTTCTTCTTTTTCCTTTTGCATTTCTCTTTCTTCTTTTTCCTTTTGCATTTCTCTTTCTTCTTTTTCCTTTTGCATTTCTCTTTCTTCTCTTTCCCTTTCTCTTTCCTCTCTTTCCCTTTCTCTCTCCATTTCTTTTAATCTAATCTCCTTATTCATTTCCATTTCAAGCCTTTTCAATTCAAATGTGTTGTCAGTTGGCACAGTGATAGCTGTTTCCAATACTGTACTAGGCAGGATACTTTCATCCACAAGATATTCTAGAAAATATTTTTTAATCTCGTCCTTCCGCATTAAAGGCTGAAATTCAATGCCATAATTTTTTGCGACCTTTACAATCTCAGACTTCTTTAATGAATCTAGTTGCTGGACTGAGGGACTAGCCACGAATTTATCTAAGTTGAATGGCATTTTGAAATTGTATCAAGCGTTCAACAAACAACTAACAAGTCTGGACAAACACAGTTGCTAACGATTTACAACAGAATTTCTCGAATTTTCTAGTACTTTTCGTTCCCGGATGTTAGGCCACCAATTCTGTTACGGCTTGTGGTCGCAAGTCAAACCAATAACAGCGAAAGATCACAGAAGAACGAGATTAAAATTCAACAACTTAATGATTATTTACAATCTCCTTATCTTACTTAAATTTACAATAATTAATTAGACTTACTCACAATCCTTTACTTAATATTTGCCTGGTCTGGTCCAAGGGCTGGTAGTGCATGCACGTTGACGATGGTACAGTAGTAGACCTGCAGCGTGCTGTAGCGTAGGAACTGGTTCCACGAGCGAATAACGACAAGGCTAGGCGATGATGGATGATAATAATCTCAATACACAGTGTAGAAACGGCGTAAGGCAATTTATCACAAGTGTACAGTGTCAGTGGCTGGCCTTAGGTGATTCTGTCAGAGAATAATTTCTCAACAGCGTCTGGTCTCGATGATGTCTCTCTACCATAACAGTTGTTGAACTGCCTTTTATATGCTAGGCTTTTATTCGAGAACTCTCCAGAATTTAACAGAAACTTCTAGAGCGTTCCTCAATAGAAACTTCCAGAGCACACAGTCGAGCAATTACGAGAACGTTCCTTGCATGCACGGTAGTAAACAAACAATGCCAATATTTCTTAGAAGTGTCGCAGTACGTAAACAGTTCCTTCGAGAAAATTCTAGAAAGGCTGCGTTGAAGTTGAATTCTGTGGAGCTTTCCATTCGCTCATCGATGGATTCAATCCGGTGTTCCTGACGGGTCGTCTTGTAACACAATCCGTCGCATTTATCGGGGCTGAGGGATGCTGCCCCCTCCCCCGTTGGGGAGGTTGGCCCCTAGTCGGAAACTCTTGCACCATTTCTGGCGGCTGAGTCTGCATACAGGTTTTACCATTGTCAATGATTTTCCCTCAAAATTTCGGCGACCTTCGCGCGCAATACTCACAATCGACGTTGTATCACTTTTGAACATTATAAGCACAAAAATATCAGTGAAGTGCCATATCATGGAAGAATGATCATATTCTAGCCAAAACTAGACGTGCACTCAAAGCATGGAAGTTTCGAGGTAGTACTTCCATCCTAAAAGTTGGAAGGCGGACATTAAAGACAGACTCTTTGCAGCTAAAGGTATATTTTTAGTGTGGGGTATCAAAATTCTCAGTTGATGACAACTCTTTGATTGACAGCAAAGTCTGAAAATTCGAAAGATACAGAGTAGCTCACATTCCACGCAATGCAGAGAGAGTGCTTGGATTACACATTATGGCCTTGTATGCTCACCAGGACGTAGCCTTAAACAATAAAATAGGTTTGTGCCTGCACGAGGAGGATCTTTATACAGTTATGGGAGGAGCTACAAGTTGCATGGTTGGGAGAACTGGAACTGTCTGGGATGACGAGATTTGCCCTTTCAGGTGTATGGCATGTAGCAGTCCAGTGCCTCCACTTGCAGAGCTGAAGAAGCATCGTCATGATCATAGCCTTGTTCCTCTCACTTGTGGAGACTTTCCACGTCTCTTTATCGCAAGAGGAGGGGAAAATTGCCACCAGTGAATGGAAATTTTTCCGCAAGTCGTGCGCATGTGCATATGTGGGACTGTTTTCTTTAAACTATCTATGTAGGGCTTGAGATATCATCCCCTGTGGTTCCCGCAAACTACCATAATCTGGTTGCACAACTGCCAACAATAAATCTTCCCCCACTCGCCTTTGCGGTGTCGGTGCCCCCTATGTCAGAATTCCTGGCTAAGGGCCTGCTAAGGCTAAGTTTCTTTGAACTCTTAAATCAAGGCTTATATCCGCAGACTTTAAAACCTTTAGAGAAGCTTTGAATGGCGGAAAAGATCTTGAAATAGTTGGGAGGACTAGTTGAGAGGCACGTGGGCCACGTAAATACAGTGGAATCTTAACCCTTATTTTGGAAATGAGTGTAGGTAAGGGAGGGGAGGGGAGGGGTACCTCACTTGGTAAGTAAGGTAAGGAAGGGGTACCTCACTTGGAATAAGCCTGTCGTCGAGTTGTGAGTGCCGTTTAGCTGAGGGTTCGTAGCCTCCACGCGTAGAGGGATCGTGGTGCTGGCCGATGGGGCAAAGTAACTGCTGGGTGTAATGAAAGAACCGTTGAGGTCACCTATTCCTTGTCATCGAACCAGGTTTAGTGCAGCATAGTAGCCTGGTTTTGTACTATTGGTTTAGATTTCCTGTCGTACGTGGTGTGGGCCATTAACGGTGAGACGGGACATTGCGAAGAGGACCCCGGGTTATATATACAGTAGCACCACCTAAGAAAGAAAAAACCACTCGCTCATAGCATATTTTGTAGTAATGTAGGTCAAATAAGTTGTAGAGAGGTCCAGTCTCTCATTGTTTCCATCTGTATTTACATATTTATTTAAGTAAAAGCCAAAAAGAAAATGTGTCTGTATTTTATTACAGTCTGGTTCTTAACTCAGTAACTTAGTGTCCCCTAGACGAAGCGTGACGTCATGCAGGTATTTTAGTTTTCAAGAAAGTGCATGGCAATTTCCCAAGTGCCGGTGTTAAGGAGAAAGTGTACGGGTGTCTGGGACACAGTTTCCTGAGGAGAAAGTGTTCGGGACATAATATCCTGGGTTAAAACTGTCTTACCGGACCCGAGGAAAAAGTGTCCGGGACGAAATATCCTGGGTTAAAACTGTCTTATCGGACACATTCTACCTAGGAGAAAAAGTCTGGGGTTGAGATATTCGGTCCCGGAGAGTTTTTGCTCGGAGAAAGTGTCTCGGTGTAAAAGGAGAAACTGTCCGTGTGTCCCGGACCGTTTATCCTGAGGAGAATGCGTCCGGGACAGAAAATCCTGGGTTAAAACTGTCTCGCCGGACACATTCTCTCCAGGAGAAAAAGTCCGGGGTTGGGAGAATCTGTTCCGGACAGACTTTCCAGGAGAGGGGTGCCCGGACAAAACGTGTCCAGGACCATTTCTCCCAGGAAATTTGAGTCCGTGTCTAACTGTACAGCAAAAACGGGTGGACCATAGATAAGTATATTAAATGTGCCTATTTGTTCAGTATCACAAACATCATCAAGAACAGACAATAAGATTTTTAATAAGTTAGCAAATAGGATAGGGTGTTCTGTCAATATGATAAGAAAGCAGACCAAGTAAGTATCATTGATGCCAAAGTGGGATCGCCTGAGTCAACTATTGTGAATTAATGTATATCAGACTGTCAGTCAGTACAAAGGCTCGGGTAAAGCGCGGGTCACACCAGAGCGATAGAATTACTGTCCGATTTTTGTAAGTTTTAGTTAAAATGTTCTCCATTCCTGGTCAGAAAGAGCCAAAATTTCTCAGTCTGTGTAAATATATGATTTGTATCAGAGAACTACGAAAATAAAATGTAAACCAATTATTTGGTGACGTCACATCGGCAGACAGTGTTAATCGGACATGCGTGCAAAAATCAGGCTGATTTTCAAACAAATATCGCTCTGTCGAGCGATGTAACTTATATAATGGTAGCAGAACAGTTTTTTGTAAGACTGACTAGGACCAGTTATCGATAGATCGTGACCATCCTTAAAGGAAAATATTGCGTTTGAAAAAATACCACGACTTGACTCTAATTTAATCTAAATGTGGTCTTTTACCCTTTCCAAACATGGAACACAAATAAGTTGCAGCAGATCAACACTAATGTAACGTGGTTTCTTAGCGTGGGTGTGTAGTTTACGTAACTTCGAGACGAACATAGGTAACAATATAGCAGAGAGGAACAGAGACTGAACGAAAAACGAACTCAACTGTATTCTCTCCAAATCAATTCTCTCCTGAACTCATGAAACACATATCACTGACTGCAACATAGAACTTACTATTACGTAACTTAAATAACATGCAAATAACTCGACAATACAACAACTACATAACATGCAAATGATAAGTGACCTTCAAACGTATCTTATTGCTGAATATTCAAACAATTACCTTTCTTCATTTTGTATCCCGTTTCTCTTACACACCTTACCCCTTCAAAAAAGATCGTCCTCGATCTACATTAATTTTACGTAACATCATTTCTTTTGCTCAATTATAGTTTTATTACTTTTTTGTGTTTTCCAAATGAAAGTAAATATTTACACGACATATATTTTGTATTCCGTACATTGATCTATTAACATTTGTTTCAACAAAACATAATTTGAAAAAAAATATATAAATACTCTTTTATTGCTTTCACTCTCAAAATTACTAAAACAATTCATTCAAACCGTTACCTAAAATTAATATTTATACAACCAATCTCCAAACTTCTTAACCGGTTTGACTGTTCTACCGCTGGTGGTTTTGTAACTAGTATCTTTCATGGAAGTAGGAACAGGGGTATCATTTTTCGTTCTTGACTCCTCTTTCCTGTGGGGCCTTTCAGGAATAATTGGGGGGCCGGAATTTCTTACATTCAAATTAGTTGGTTTCTCATAATAAGGTTTGAGACGATTGTAATGAACGTTAAATAGTCGAGCAGGATTTGCATTATCCTGTATTTCGTATGTAATGTTATCACCAGACCTACTTAACACCTTGACAACAAGGAATGGTCCTACCCATTTAGGTGCAATTTTTGACTTGTCTGCCGCATTGTTCACCATAACCAAATCTCCAGGTAAAAAGGGATGAAATTTCTTACTTAAATCATAATAATATTTTTGCTTTTCTTGGGAACCAGCAGATTGTTCGGTAATACTTTCAAATGCATGTTTCATTTTCTCCTTTAACTTTGTGCAATAAAATGCTGGTGTTCCTGGAGTCGCATTTGTCTGTAGTTCTGGGGGTGCGGTAAAAAGTGTTACAGGTGTACGACATTCCCGACCATGTAATACAAAATATGGAGTATACCCTGTAGTAGAATGACATGCCGTATTATACGCAAACTCTATATAACCTAAATATTCGTCATCCCAATCACTGTGTCCAGCTGCAATATATTTAGCCAGCTGATCTTTCATAGTACGATTAAATCTCTCTATGAGACCATCAGATTGCGGGTGGTAGGGAGTGGTTCTTGTCTTTCTAATGCCTAATGATTTACATAGATGGGTCACTACTTCCCCTTCAAATTGCCTACCTTGGTCAGTGTGTAATTGCTCTGGAATGCCGTGTTGCTTTACATAATTTTCAAAAATACATTTGGCTACAGTAACAGCTTTTTGATCTTGCATGGGGTATAGATTGACATATTTAGAAAAGTGATCCATAAGGACAAGAACGTAAAGGTTACCTTTTGCAGTTATGGGGAGCTCGGTAATATCTGCACAGACCACTTGAAAAGTGCTTTGCATCGGAGCCTTACGCTGCGGAATCGGACTATTTCGTACATTACAGGATTCGCAAGCCAAACAGTATTCCCTAATAGATTGTTGCATGTATGGCCAGTAACAGTTCTGCTGAGCTCTCCGTAATGTTTTGTCAAAGCCAAAATGGCCTGCGTAACCGGACCCATGAATAAGAGGTAATATTTCATCAATCATTGCTTTTGGGATGACAAGTTGTAAACTCTCTCTTCCTGGTAACAACAATTTCCTACATAATAATCCTTCAACTATCACCAGTTTTGGAAACTCCCACCAGAGCTTACGAAGAACTCTACTAGTTCCAGTGAGTTCTTGCTTAGGTGGTTTCTTACCATGAGTTACCCACTCATTTACCTCACTAAGTACTGGATCTGAAGTTTGCTCTTGTCTTATTACAGTGTTATCAATACCTAAAACATAGCTGACTTCGAATTACTAATCGCAGAATGATACCCTTTACTCGAGGAGGAATGTACTTCTGACCCGTCATGCATTTGTATTGTTCCATTTTCTGGCAAAACACTATTTACTAATACGTCATTACATTCGTTATGACTACCAGTTGTACACTGGCTTGCAGTACCAGTAAGTGGAGAAGGTATTCTAGATAAAGCATCTGCATTTCCATTCTTACACCCCGGACGGTATTTTATAACCCAGTCATACAAATCCATTTCCAGCGCCCATCTGGCCCGACGTCCAGTGGGGTCATTTCCAATCGGAATTTTATGTAATCCCACTAATGGTTTGTGATCGGTGTAAATGATAAATTTCGAGGATGAAAGGTACTGTCGGAAATTCCGTACAGCCCAAACGATTGCAAATAATTCTTTATCATACGTAGCCCAGTTCTGTTCGGGTTTTGTAAACGTGTGACTTGCATATGCTATGACTACCTCTTTGCCACTCTGTTTTTGACATAGAACAGCTCCTGTGGCTGTAAAAGATGCATCAGTGTATAAAATAAAACCCTGTGATAAATTGGGGTATGCAAGCAAGGGAGGTGATGTTAACTTCTCCTTGATTGTTTCCCAAGCTAAGTTACACTCTAGGGACCATACAAATGGTACATTCTTACGGGTTAACTCTTGTAAAGGTGAGGCTATTTGGGCAAAATTTTTAATGAATTTGCGATAATATGATGCCAATCCAAGAAATGCACGTACCTCTGTTGGGTTTCTAGGAATAGGCCAGTTCATTACCTTTTCTATGTTTGATTTGTCAGGTTTGATACCATCTTGATTAACAACATGACCCAAAAACTTTACTTCCTTTTGAAATAAACAACATTTGGATGCCTTAATAGTTAAACCAGCCTTACGAAATCTTGTGAGAACATCTTTTACATTATCTAAATGCTGATCAAAGTTTCTGCCCATTATTATAACATCATCTAGATATAAGAGACACTTAATCAAATTTATACCTTTCAAAACCAATCCCATTAACCTTTGAAAGCTGGAAGGTGCATTGACCAATCCCATAGGCATGACCCGAAATTGGTAGAGTCCAATGCCTGTCGTAAAGGCAGTCTTTTCTTTATCATTATCATTCATCATAATTTGCCAATAACCATGGGTAAGGTCCATTGTACTAAAATATTGTGATCCAGCTATCGCATCTAAAATGTCATCAACTCTAGGGAGAGGTTGGGAGTCTCGAATGGTTACTGCATTTAATTTTCGATAGTCCACACAGAACCTGTAAGTGTTGTCTTTCTTCTTGACCAGCACAATTGGTGCCGACCAAGGACTTTGACTCTCCTCAATGATGCCATCTTTGAGTAATTTATCTATTTGGGCCTGTATTTCCACTTTCATTTTGGGAGAAGTACGATAGGCTCTTTGTGATATAGGATCAGAGTTTGTTCTTATAGCATGTCTAACTAAATCTGTTCTCCCAGGAAAATCCTGAAAGACATCAGAAAATTCCCTAAGTAAACCATTTACCTTATCACGCTGTTCTTGTGTTAAGTGTTCGAGGTCAACATTTACCTTAGGAATTTTCCCAGTGTCCTTACCCGTTTCTTTGGGAATATATTCCTCATCTAGAATAACATACTCCGGGTCCTTGGAACCATGTATACTATACACTTGACCTAGAAGACTGTCCTTCTTGACTTGGACTGGAGTTTTAGTAGGATTAACTATAGTTGCTAATAAATGTCCATCGTGAATTTTACTGATAGTTCGAGGGACCAAAATAGCTGGCTCATCAAAATACTTAGGTTCCAATATACCTACATATGAATCAGGTGAAATAATGTAAGGTGAAGTTTCCAACATGGCCCTAATCTGAACATAAGATTCTGGAGGAATGATAGTATGCTCAACAGTAATGAGGTTACAACTAGCTGGGGCATCGTGTCTTTTCCTAAGTAATGGCAATTTGTCATCTCCTATGACTAAAACTCCTTCTCTAACATCTACAGTTGCCTGATTATGTAATAGAAAATCCCAACCAAGCAACAATGGTCGACTGACATTCCTAACCACATGAAAATCATTTTTGCAAAGCTTTGACCCTATGGACAACGTAGCTCTTACTGTACCTACAGAGTCAATGTTCTCGCCCGTCACTGACTTTGCCAAAAAATATGGGGGTTGGTATGCTTGCCTATTCAGAGATGGGATGTGGTTTCGCAATTGTTCACTCATTATCGTGCGATCCGATCCTGTGTCTATAAATGCATCTACCGGGGTATTTTCCAGTAAGACTCTAATATATGGCAACGGTTTGTCCTCGTCAGGAGGAGCATATTCACCCGAAAATTCTTCCTGTAATTTTTCGTGGGTCTTCCCTGCATTTAGAGCTGACAATTGACCCTCATTATCAACTCCTTCTAGTTTAACGGCTCTTCAAAGTGAACCTTATTTCTTGGACTATTACTTGATCTAGGGGGATAATATTTACTGTCATTGCTCCTACGTAGGGGGTCTTCATATCTGTCATATCTATCCTGATATCTATAAGTTTCACCACCACGTGGCGAAGCTTTACGTCTCCTAGGTGAAGGGGATCTATATCGCCTAGTCATAGCAGGAGATGGGGATCTGTTATAACGTCGGTTCCGTCCTGGTGACGGTGACCAACCATATCTTCTACCGGGAGACCGATTAAATCTTTCTGATGAGGGAGCGTATGAAAAATCATCTTGATCATATCTAGTACGGTACGGTGAGTAACCCCTCTGATAATCATTTCTAAAAGAATATCGTCGAGACCTAATCTCAAGAGCGTCCACTTTATCAATTAAGGCCTGAACAGTATTTTCGAGTTGTGCAATTTGGTCCGAATGGACTGACTGAACAGCATTATATTTTGGGTCTACTACAGGTTGCACAATAGGCGAGGCTTCCTTAGGTTCCTTGGGTGGAGCTTCACCAGCGCAATGAGCTGCACGTTCAATTCTACCTGCAATTTCAATTGCCTCTTTAAATGTGGTCACCCCGAATTCATTCACTTTCAATTTTAAATGAGGGTCTATTCCTACTAAAAATCTGCGAAGACATTCACCCTCTTTAGCAGCGACACCATATTTTGGAAACGCTTCATTAACAAGTTTTGAAATTTCCGCTGCATATACATCCAGTGGCTCACCCGGTATGCGGGGTCTAGCCTTAGTGTTGACCTGAAAGTCTAAAATAAACAGGCGTTTTCCGAAAGTGTTCCTTAACTTTTTCTTAACCTTTTCATAATCTTCTTTTACATCATCTGCTAAGCTATCCCAAAAATTGAACGCTGCGCCTATTAATCTAGCTGGTAAAATAGATGTTAGTTCAGATTCACTTAATGCTGGAGATGCCTTTACTGCCACCTCTAGTCTACGGACCCACTGTTCAAAGTCTTGAGTACCATCGCCACTAAAATAATGTGGTAGATCGAGCTTATACTCAGATTTTCCATGAGACCTTGTTTGATCAGCAGGGTGAGACATTATGGCTAAGAATAATATATGTATGCAAGTGATAGCTAAGTGTACCATTGACGGACATACAGGGGTTTTCAAAACTTATGAAGTGAAATACAATTTAAGAAGTTTGAAAACACTAACCTTATTAAAGTCCTTTGCGAAATACAAAGTGAACAGTTTTGAAAATGCACAAAAAGAAATTTCAAATTCCTGGCTGGACGAGTCCAAACATACAATTATGAAAAATTTCCTTTAAATTTGTCCTTTAAACGTCAACTTTTTATAGACCTTTGCAAGGATTTCTGTTGAGGCGATGGGTCTGGTCACCGGGCGTAGCAACAATTCTTCTGTGTTGGCTCTTTCGAAGGAATAAAACTCTGCTTTGTTCACAACGTTAAAGTTAATGGTGGCTATTTCGTAGTTGTAAGATTCTTCTAACCCTTCTTAAGAGTATAAAGTGCCGTGATAAGGATGCCATCCGGAGCAAGGAGAAAGATACGCAGGAATAAAGTGAACAAGTATTTCAGTACAATGGGCGTCCTCTCAGGAGAATTCCAGATTCTCTGTAGTAGTAAGTATCGAATAACCAGGTGATCATGTAGAATTCGGGGCACAATGACATCGAGTAATTGAGCTCTTTGTTAGGTGATTGACAATGAAATGTAAAAGTTACTGTTTCGCCGGTTGTTTGAGAACCAAAAAGAAAACTGAGATTTACAGGAACAGTACTTGGGTGTAGGAACCTAGACAACTTGGACGATGAGAAAGATATATCGGTGTATGAATAGGGCGTGTCCACACAGTGGATATTGTAAAGTTGAGTATTACGTACCATATAACCGTTCGAAATTGGCTGACCAGCTTCGTACAAACGAATAAAATACAAGTAGAATATCCTTCCCAAGTATACAAAATTACTTGTAAAATGTCCTCTTCCAGGAAAACAGAGTAAAATAGTCAATAAAGTCCTTCAAAAAATATTCTATGTCGAACTCTGTAACACTCGCTGCCACCAGTGTAACGTGGTTTCTTAGCGTGGGTGTGTAGTTTACGTAACTTCGAGACGAACATAGGTAACAATATAGCAGAGAGGAACAGAGACTGAACGAAAAACGAACTCAACTGTATTCTCTCCAAATCAATTCTCTCCTGAACTCATGAAACACATATCACTGACTGCAACATAGAACTTACTATTACGTAACTTAAATAACATGCAAATAACTCGACAATACAACAACTACATAACATGCAAATGATAAGTGACCTTCAAACGTATCTTATTGCTGAATATTCAAACAATTACCTTTCTTCATTTTGTATCCCGTTTCTCTTACACTAATCTTACGAAATATGGAAAGAAAGAAGCAACAATTTTTGTATCTAACGGGCTCATTATAGAACGATGAGCCTCGCCCACACTATGCAACGTTCGTACTGCTGCATATTCATGTAGGAAGAGTGGTCATTTCAGGTCATATATGCACCCATTACGCAATACGTGTTGACCTTGCTTACCGTAATTCCAACGACCCTGCTCACATCAAACTACCACCACAGTTTCTGTACCGCCCCGTGCTGTACAGAATATTGGAATTCAAAACTCCTACATGGAGACGTAGCGTCATCTCCCTGGTGAGTGTGCGTTATTAGTCGTTACAGGAGAGTCACTCCAAGAGAGCATTTCACATCCAAATGACTAATTATTTTGCTATTTGCTATTCGCTGTAAAGCGGTAAGGGAGATAGACATTTTTCTAACTACTGGCTCTATAACTACGAAAGTGCCCAACTTGGAGTGTTATTCATTAATCTCTAAACTTGTTTTGACAAGTACATATTTATAATGTTATATAGTTTGATATAAGTTCCACGTAAATTTTGGATGATGACAAGTTTTATTTTTCATTTAATTTTTCTCCTAAAATTAAGACGTCCACTATCCTAGGTTGGCCAACGGATCTAAGCCATGTGAAGGACGAGTCGAGATATGGAACGGAGACCAATGGACTAAACTTTGCTTACATGCAAACCTCCACGAAAATGTAGCAGACACAGTTTGTAAAGAACTTGGCTTCGATGAAGTTGATTTCTTTGAATTTGATGACAGATTTGGACAAGGGTATGGCCCTCCTTCCGATAACGACTACTGGTGCTTCGAGGAAAAAGATTCTCTTTCTCAGTGCACAATTCATCTTCATTATGATAGTGCTTGTACCTCAGTAGTCTTAGGATGCAAGAAAAGTGAGTGTTACGTTGTTATTTGCACACAAGATCAAAATATCATTACAGAAATCAGTTCGGGAGGTTCTCCCTTTTGGGAGAACCTAATTTTCCCCGATGGGGAGAAAATTGGTCATGGACGCCGACGTTTTGTCTACTTTTTATCCACAATTTCACCCGTTCTTTGTGCACATTGTCTGTGGCGAATGGGTTTTGGATATCCCTTGCAAAAGGTTTACGGTCTAATGTAATGGAATTACCTGTATATTTGGTACGAATATTGTCATAGCTAACAAAAAATTACGTCGAAATCGGTGGTTTGCACATATATATATATATATATATATATATATATATATATATATATATATATATATATATATATATATATATATATATATATATATATATATATATATATATATATATATATATATATATATAAACACAAACAAGATATAATGTATTTACGCCCGCATAGTTTCCTCACTTCGATGAGTTTCTCGCGCTTCCGGCGATCATCAGGTGAGCTTACCGGTACTGGTATAAGTTAAACCTTTACCAGTGCGCTCATTTCTGTCTAACACGGCTTGGTGGTTGCGGTCTATTACTGCACTTTATAATTAACTCAGCTCTTTTGTTCCAGCCAAAAAATTCAAGGGGGGGGGGGCAAAATTTTTAGGGGCCCAACTTTTTTCATGGAAAATATTTTACTCCAAGAAAGAGTTTAGATGCTACTTTTCACACAGTGTTGACAAAGGCGTAGCCAGGAATTTGTCAAAGGGGGGGGGGGGAGCCCATAGACAGACTCTCAGCGCTAGCGCAAGAAAATTTGGGCACAAAATGTTTCCCAGATTGCTGGAAATGGCCCTTCCAAGTCCTATTAACCGCATATCAAAAGGGAAAACATCATAAATATCGTAAATATAAACTTTGAAAAATACCAACAATATGCTCGGGCTTGGGGCCTGAGTGTAGATATTTTTATTCAACTCCTGTTGTGAGAGTAGAAATTTACACTGAGTGAACTGTTAAGAAATGTTGATGTTATATTTTCTTCGTTTTTCTTTATTTTTTCTTCGTGTTTTCAAGTATTTGATGTTCCAGGGGGCAAGAGCCCCCTTGCTCCCCTCCGGACGCCCATGGTTCAAGCAACTTTCGGTTCTGCTTCTAAGATTTTCTAATATTTCATCTTGGCACAGATTACAGACTCCCGATCGGCCAGATACTGTATTGTATTTTCGAATTATTTGCCTTTTAGTTTTGTTCTGGTTATTTTTTCCTGTAACTTCTAGATATGTTCTAGTAGAGAAGTCAGCTTTCTTAGCTTACCTTTGTTGCGGAATGACGATTTAGTGTGATTATTATATCGTTCTTTAAAGGGTTTTCCGGCTAGACCAACATAACACCTGCTGCCATTGATCGTACTTATGGTAGCCTTGTATACTATTGCCTTGTATGAGCATTTCCCTTGAAGCGGGCTTGTTTCTGTGACCCTGCAGTTACATACATTGCCTTTGGTCTTCAGGCTTCCTCGAATTATTAATGCTGGAGTTATGCGATGTTATGACTTGACCCATGTTCATCATACAGCTGTAACTTATGTTTACGCTATGCCTATTGAAAACTGTATGCAGTTTGAACAAAAGAGCTGAGCTTTTTATAAAGTGCAGTCATAGACCGCAACCACCCAGCCGTGTTAGAAAAAATGAGTGTACTGGTAAAGGTTCAGCTTTGGTCTGTAAACTCACCTGATGATCGACGGAAGGGTGAGAACCTCAGAGAAGTGAGGAAACTGTTCGGGCGTAAATACATTACATCGTGCATCTAGCTCTGCCAACTCGGTATTGACCACATGCATGCTGGTGATGTCGTTAATATCCATATCATATATATATATATATATATATATATATATATATATATATATATATATATATATATATATATATATATATATATAGTTATATATATAGTAGGTCGAGGTTGGTAGATCGAAGTGAGAATGTGTAGGTCGAAAGGTAAATAGTAGTACATTCGATCTTGAATTTTTATACCAATCCTATATATATATATATATATATATATATACATATATATATATATATATATATATATACACACATATATGTACATATATATATATATATCTGTTTCTGACCTAATTTTTCTCTTTCATATTTCTATGTTTAACATGCTTTTACGTTTCCCTCCTTTATATCTCTCCTTGGTCTTTTTTACTTACAGGGGATTCACCCTTATCCACCATTATACCTGTTTGGGGTATTTCCTTTGGTGCTGTAATCTCTCTTATCTGTTTTATTTGCATCTCCAAGCGATGCAAATTACATCAAAGCTGTAAGAGAACAGACAGCCGTGCAGATCCTAACGGTCAGATTAATGAAAGACCGTCCGTAATATCAACGAACGTAAATGAAGATGCACCTCCAGCATATAACGACGTTGTTGACAGCCACGTTTAACCACTCGATACTTTACTGTGCAGTTGTACCAGCCGTTGAACCTCAGCATCCTTCTTCACCCAATTCAACCCCCTGACTTAAATGTAGGACTGGATATAACATCGCAGCATTGGGGAACCACTTGGTGCAAATCTTTGCGCAACTAGCGCGTAATGGTTAACGGTGCGGGATGCACACGGGCATGGAAAAATGAATCAAAAGTATTGGAAATAATTCGTTAATCGAAGGAGAAAACTAAAGGTCATTGTGAAAAATACTTTAATTTTTCGATTTTGTCTACATTTTGTGTTGATAAATTTTTAGTAATAACTGCACAATTTTGATTCAAAGAGATTTTCTCCATGCAGGCAATGGTTTAAGTACATGTATTTTTAAAGAATTTTTACAGGCTGACACTAGTTGATAACAGGAATGGCTCCAGGATTTGCCCGACAGTGGGTCCATGCTCCCCGACGGGGTCCAGCAGCCCAAAGCCCCGATAAAGGCGATGAGTTGACAAAAAGATGAGGAACACAAAATTTCGCGCGCCGAAAAATATTTGGCTTTTTTTTTTACAAAAATCTGAAAATTTGGGAGTTTAATTGAAGAAATTTTGAAAAATTTGGATTTTATGGAATAAAATTTGAAAAATTTGGGTTTTTAAGGAAGATTGGAAAATTTGGGGTCTTATTTAAGACTGTGCCCTTCCTATGAGCAAAACAAACAGATCGTCGGGCGGCTGAAGGTTATTAGGATCATATTTTATCGTACGGATTAAGGCCCCCCGACGAAATTGGAAAATTTCCCCGACGGGGGGCAGCCTTCCCCGACCCGGGCCCCTGTCCCCAGAGCGCCACCCATATTTGATAATCTTGCTACCTTTACCTGTAATCAACATACTTAAACTCCGAAATCCAATATTGGAACCTAGAAGTTGAGTCAAGAGTTACTAACTCCATAGGAGCAATGGAGTATCTTTTTGGAATTCCCTTAAAGTAAATGTACGAAATGCCCCTAATATTAATATTTTCAAGAAGTATTTAAAGAAACTTTTGTTATCATCACATGTAAATTGAATAGTGTACAATATTACTTACTAGCAATTATTTTGAAGGTTTTTAAAGATTATTCGCAAATGGGAGAGTCATTATCTTATATTTTTTTTTCTTCATATTCTAGTTGTGTATAATGAATACTTCTCTGTTAAGGGGCCAGACTAGAAAAGCTTGTTGCTTCTTTTGGCTCCTTTTTCAATTGTATTCATGCATTTTATATCAATATCAATACTGTAAAATATCCAAGCTTGACTATGTATGCATACAGCTGAAATAAATGAGACGAACGAACGAACGAAAGGTATGTCCCCAGTGGAAACAATTTGCAACAACTTTAAAATCATAAATGTACAGAGTATCAGTTTGCAGTATCAATCATTCACTAAACCTCTTCAATATTCTTTCACGGTGTTCTAAACCTTCACACCGTAAGAGCACTTAAACCATTGCCTGCATGGAGAAAATCTCTTTGATTCACTTTTCGTGTCAAAATTGTGCAGGTGTTACTGAAACTTTATCAACACAAAATGTAGACAAAATCGAAAAAATATTTTGCACAATGACCTTCAGCTTTCTCCTTCGGTTAACAAATTATTTCCAATATTTTTGATTTATTTTTCCATGCCCGTGTACATCCCGCACCGTTAACTATCACGCGCTAGTTGCGCCGGCGATGATTTGTTTAGGAGTAGTTCGCGCCATCTTGTGAACACCAAGTGGTTCCCTACCGCTGTAATACTAAACAATAGCGCGTGTTATATCCAGTCCTACATTAAGATCGGTGGTGTAGATCGGTGACATTTTGGCCTCCATGAGGAGTCAACGTGCCATTTAGGTTTGGAATCTAATATGCTTATAATATCTTGCTGACTACAACAAAATCAGCCATACTGGAAGTCAAACTTATCGAGGGCAACATGTAAGCTGTACAAATGCATTGGTCAAAGGCTCCAAAGGTTAAAATGTTTTTGATGATAGCGAATTTGTTGCATAGTCGTCAAGGAAAATCACAGGGACAACCGTTTTATTATAGATTTCCAAATGTACATCGTAGAGCAAGATGGGTTACGAAATTCTTCATGAGAAATATGGAACTCGGGAGTACGTACTTAAGTGCCTAGTGCTCATTTTATATCGGATGAGCAACTAAAGATATTATGCATGATAAGACGAGTTTTTTGTATTGTGATCGTTATGAAGCATTGAAACCAAACACATGTAGCCCACACGCATGCCTACTCGTACACGTAAGTAAAATCGACCGTTAATAGTTTCCTTCAGAAAAAGTTCTTTGAAAAACAGGAACAAAATGTATCACGCTTTTGCCGAAACTGCGTGTACACAGTGCAGGTCTTGCGTGTGCACTAAGTTTGAAGTTCAAAATGGCGGTACAGGTAAAATTGTGCCATCACGACGTCACGTGAAGAGCCTCTACAGGGGGTGTTGTACATGTTGAAGCTTTTTTGGTGCAATTTCTCTAGTAACCATTTTTTTTCCGATTTCAAACAGACTCTCAGTTTGCCGTTCCCCATAAAATTGCAAAGTTGGGAGAGACACACTCTTCCTAGTGAGTCGTTTTATGTATTTAGTAGGAAAAGATGTGCAAACAATACATAAACATCTATGAAGAGTGGATAATAAAAATGCAACGATATCATAACATATTTCATGAATATTGTTGTTAAGTTTGTCTTAACTTTTTCTGACAGACAACAAAAGTGCACTTTTGGTTGTTTATGTCTTTGACGGTCTGTTTGTAAAAGAGACAATGCTTCATACGACAATTTACTACGTATATCAAACGTCCCTACTAAATTTCAGCTACGTCAACATTAAAACAATCATCTCAGTGACTAGAAATGCCCGTCACGGGGGTGAGCCTTACATTGAGCGGTCTGGGATAAGACGCCAGGACTATAATGCACGTTTTCCAATGCAACGTAATGCTCCTCACAAGTTATTGCATGTACCGTACCGTACATTTTATGAGTTGTTGAATAGTGTCAGAGTGAACGCAAATGAAAACAATGTGCACAAATCAAGTTAATTTTTGGTTACGCTAGAATCAATGTAGAATAAATGATATATTTAATAGTCGTATAGAGACCAGGGCTGTGCAATTCGACCAAAATGGTCGCATTGGTGACCATTTTGTCAGTCTGTGCGACCACTGAATTTGATTCTGTGGCCGATAGCGAGTAATGTTTTGTACATTTGGTCGCCTGAAAATAATTATTAGAGACTCAATACTCAGCACTAAAACTTTCTCAATAGTGAGCACCGATATAATTTCAGACTTTCAGTTGAATGACTTCATTTCCCATGAGCCATCATGTCAACAGTGAATTTTATTTCAGCACCCTGTGATGAACTAATGAACTAATGCTAGTTTTTTCTGCTTTTAGGATCTTGTTATGTTTTAATTATGAATTTCTTTCTCTTTGTAAGGTTTATATGTTTTTAATTTTGACTTGTTTAACGTTTACTAATATTTCTCTTTCAATTTTTAATGTCTTTCATATTGTAACTGAGGGCCTCGGGGAAGATTAGCTTTGGCTAACCGAGTTTTATTCTCTTTTAAGCAAAGTTTAAATAAAAATAATAAAATAATGATGCAGCATGAGATACAGACATACTGTGGCTAATTGTCGGCTTCGGCTGAGCTGGCGACTGTTTCATAGGTTTTTAGTAGCCAGTAAGCTGGGCGAGTGTTTCTTGAGATTTACTGGCCAGTGCCCAGTCCCCACTTGTGTACAGTCCTGATAGAGACTCTATTCCATTGAACCGGTAACATGGACACTTGCCTTATACTGAAAGAGGATATTATTATATGAAAGGAAAATTAGCCTCGAGCAGGACTGGGACTCAAACCAGTGAACTTCCGCTTACCGTGCAGAATGCCCTAAACCTCTGACCTATCGAGGCCCATGTGGAAGAACGCGTTCAACTGAGCTTAACAACCGTCGCCTTAAGTTTTCCATTTTTGGTTTCCCGAAAGGGAAATCTTTGGAGTCACTCTCCTCGACCTGCAAAAACTTGAGAGGGACTGGAATTGTCAAGTCGAAATTGACTATCACAAACTTGTACGAATGCGCAGTCACTGTTGCTTGATGCATTGTCTTTACAAAGAGAAAGCGAACGCCGTTTTTGGTACGTAAATCTTGGGGTACCAGGTGTTTAATAACGTACAAAGTCGTAATTGACTGCAATTGTAAGGATGTTTTGTTGTGCTTGTCTTTGGCTCAACTGAAGCCATAAGCATGTAAGTCGAAGATGGAGGAATTCATTCTGCTTTACGATTATATCAAAGGTAGTCGTTACTATTATTTTAGTAGGGGAATTGTAAATATTTAGATACTTTTACACCATAGAATACATTATAAAAAGTATGCACAGACTTGAGTGCTTAAAAATATGGTCTAATTTAGTTGCGACATTTTATAGCATGTGATCTTTACTACTTTTTTACCGAATTTACAACCGTATCTTCTTTTTATTTTGCCTTACTTTAAGGTCGAAGAAATGTGTTCCTGCTAATTAGTCACTGCTATTATGTTGCTAGGGGTGCTTTTAACTGCAGACATAATTCTGCTTAGAAGTTTATGACGATTAGACAGTACTGCAATTTGGTTTATCGGATAAATAATAACTTCGAATTGAAAATAAGTATTTGAAAGACTGAATGTTTGTATATCAGCCTGTATTGAATTTTCCATTTCTTTTTAAAACCCGTTTCTCACAGTCGACGAATCTTACATTCTTCCAGGGAAGTTGCTATTTGACAATAGCAACTTCCTGATTCTTTAAAGGTTCGTGTCATTATGCAGGTAGGGGTATCGCAACACATGCAACCTAAACAGCGACAATGAAATTGACCGGAATCGTGCTAGACGCTTCACAGAGCAAGTAATGTGGTAGAAATACAATTTTTTTAAGGTGTACTCAGTTTGGGCGTTGATCAAGTCAAAAATTTTATACGCAAATTGTACGTGTAAATCAGAGAGCTCCTATCAAAATTTTTGCTTCGAAAGTATGACCTACAGAGGTCGCGTACCTTGAAAATTTGCATAACAGGAACAGTGAGCTCCTTATGTGTAAACAATCACATCCGGTCGGTTACTGCAGTTCCTTTAAAAAGTATTTCCTCGGAGCTGGGTACTAATTAACTTCACTACGCCGCACAACTAAACTGCTTGAGACCAGCTGGCTAACTATCACTACTACATATATAGACTGCCATGTTGGGATTACTTGTTGTAAAGATTGTGTTTCTCCACATCTTTCAGCTTTTTTAGGACAAAAGGTCATCTCCCACAAGTATCCTTTCGGGAAACATACATAACTGTGGTTTTGATTATGTCATTGGGGCGCTTCTCCTTTAGTATTGACTAGCCTAGGTATGAGAGGCGCAGCGCGTCTCTCCGTCCAACCTAATATGTATATATATATATATATATATATATATATATATATATATGAGATGCATACGCAAATTTGTATCTACCATATGCAACATGCCCTTAAGATGTGGTTTTCACTGCCTTAAAAGGGAATTCTACTACATTATTGGGAAATGTCACTGGCAAATTTGGTTAACAGAATGTTTTACTCGTCTGGACGCTTTTATCCTATGAAATACTGGATAAATGTAAGATAAAAACTATACTTACTTAATGCCACAAAATAATACCGCAATACAACGCTTTAAATTCTCCTGTCATTACATGGAAGCTACAAGTCTAAGTTAAAGCAAAAAAAGTTTCATTTAAGCACTGAGGGCGGTTCCACAAAACGACACATTCCCCAAGCCTTCACACAACCAAAGTCACAGGAATTTTGTAGCATTTTATTTTAAATTTTACACCTAAAGCTTCGATGTTACTACTAACACATGAACAATCAGAAAATTAAGATCGAGTAGTTAAAAAGTACTGAAGTATGCGAGAAGAGTGTAGAAGGTGGGTTATGGATCAAAGCAGAGGGTGTCTTCCAACTCTAAAGTAATAATGAGGCTAGGGAAGGAAATCCAAGATCAAGGTTGGTCATAACATACACCGCATACTTGGTGTAACGGAGATTTTCAATTGTCTCGATATGTGGAAATTTGACTGTGTTGCTGTAAGTTTTACTAGTTATAAGAAATTAAAACTCAATATAATGATTTGAAAAAAAATAATAGTTATCATTATTTATTTACAATTAGAGTGAATTGCTTCCCAAACATTAGAGTTACATTGATACACTGCGTATGCGTACTTGGATCATCATTAATGCTGAGAAATTGCGAATTCCTGTCTGTTAAAGTTATTGGTTTGCAACTGTTTAATTTATTGGTTTGTCAATTGACACCATTTCTTGCAAATCGTGTAACATTAATGAAATTAAACTGGTAAAACATGTATAATTAATCTGTTTCAGGTCAAAAGAAGACAGATTAACCTTTTTTCTGCACACAATTAAAGACAATCTAAAAAATTCCCGTTTGGGTCAAAGGTCAAATTTCTTTACCTTGTGACCCCTTTTGACTTTGTTAATTCAGTGATTAGTAAAATCTGCACATCTGCCTATCACCTAAGTGGGTATTCCTAGATCGATAATTGAAGGGGTCGTTTTCTGCCTTAGGACTACTGGTTGCATAATTATAGCCATTTAGCTTTCACTCACCCCCTAAACCTGTGATTTTTCAGCACTGGTTGCCTTAGCAAATACCCTTTTTACATTTCCTGACCCATCCAAAGATTTGTGTTTACCTCATTTCCTTTTAAAATAATAAGCGGGGTTCGAAAAAAAAAAACAACAACAACAACAGCATAGCATCGTTCATGAACTTTCCAGGTGGCACTTACTTCAATCTGATGTCCAATTTGAAGCTATATATACGTATATTTCATTGTGCTGTTTGTCACCTTGTTAGGTGTAAAGAAGGGCCGAGGGTGAAGAAGGGCTGAGGGTGTCGATATGCACATGCAGATACGTATCTAATTAACTAGCGATTAGAGGGAATGTTTCTATGGATACGAAAATGAACTCGAGATGATGCATTGCCATTTCCGGTCTGTAAAAGTAGGTTTTCTTGAACAATTTTTTCATCAGTTGATTTTTCATTTAACACTAGTGATTCAAAGTGAAAACATTGGATAATCAGTAGCCTAAAACTATGAATGGATAGGTAATTAAATATTCAGGTCAAAGGAAGACAAATAAACCGATATACTGTACATAATTGCATTTTGAATTGGCATAGGCAAGATTTAGGTCAAAGGCAAAATTTTGTACTTTTTTAACATCTAATGACCTTATCAATCAGTCAAGTGATTCACAAAATATCTAAATCAATCGAATGACGATCTCTCGGTTAATAATTTGAGGGGTCGTATGTCACTCTTTGGCCTCTGGATATAAAATAATAATCATTTTACTTTCCCCTAACCCCAAAATTTTTTATTTTGCGGTGCCTTGACTCTTGGCAGATACCCCACTATATTTCCCCAACCCATTCAAAGATACCCATATACGAAGATTTCTGTTCATAGACATGTTAGAAAATCGAAAAAACATGACATTTATGCCCATTCCAGGTGGCACTTACTACAATCTGAAGCCGGACTGTTAGACTTTTACTATCTTAGATTGGCAACAGATCCTATAGTAGAATGAAAGACGAGTCGAAATCTGGAATGAAGACCAATGTATAAAACCTTGCTTATTCGGAACCTTCTACGAAAATGAAGCAGACGCAGTTTGCACAGAGCTTGACTTCGACGAAGATGATAACCTCATCGCTGATAACAGATTTTGACATGGCCACGGCCCTCTTTCCGATGTGGGCTTCTGGTGCTCCGACGATCAAGATTCTCTTTCGCAGTGCAATGTTTTCCCCACACAAGATAGATTTTACTGTTTCTCGGTTGATTTGGGATTCAAGGAAAGTAAGTTTGATTTTGCTGTGTGTACACTGGATGATTAATCTTTCTGTTAATTTAAAACTTACAAACTAGGCGCATGCCATTTTGGAAATCGTAGATATGAACATTTCATGGCGTAAAAGGCCTTGATAGTTGAGAAGGTGAAGATAATTCTAAGGGGTTCCAACACCGATAGGCTTAATTATTCTCAGTCAAGAGCGTATTTATAGACATTTCAATTAAAGGTAGAGTGAAGATGTGTGCCCTTCAACTCTCTCGGCTTATTTGACAAGCAACCATTGTCACAATTGACCTTATATGAGGGCTCCCTCTTATTTTTGTTAACGATGAACTTTGTGCTGAGTGTTTTTCTGCATAATATGCATGTGAATGTGGAGAGCACGAGTATAGCATTCCCAAGGAGATTACCGCTTGGGTCTAAAGGGAAAACAACTATTGTATTTGGTTAACCAAGGAAATACTGTGCCTCGTGTGGTTAAGAGAGCTAGTTACTTGGTTTGCAGAATCTAAGTCGCAACGGCGTGGAATATAAGCCACCGTGGAGAAGACCTGTTCCGACACCCAAGGAGTAGCAAATCGGGCCAGACCATGTCGGCAGCGTTATACTGTGGTTTATTAAGTGTTGTATTTGTCCAAATGCATTGACGGTTGAGAACTTGAGATGGTGTATTCCACTTTTATAGAATTGTCAAGTGTGAGCATCGCTTTGTTGTTCATATTTAAGGTAATTTGAAGGTTGCACCAGTGAAGTGTTAAAAAGAACTTTAAAGAGTGTTTCAGTATTGCAGTTAAAGATGTGATGACGGAATAGAAATTGTTACGGCTTGTGGTCGCAAGGCAAACCAATAACAGCGAAAGATCACAGAAGAACGAGATTAAAATTCAACAACTTAATGATTATTTACAATCTCCTTATCTTACTTAAATTTACAATAATTAATTAGACTTACTCACAATCCTTTACTTAATATTTGCCTGGTCTGGTCCAAGGGCTGGTAGTGCATGCACGTTGACGATGGTACAGTAGTAGACCTGCAGCGTGCTGTAGCGTAGGAACTGGTTCCACGAGCGAATAACGACAAGACTAGGCGATGATGGATAATAACAATCTCAATACACAGTGTAGAAACGGCGTAAGGCAATTTATCACAAGAGTACAGTGCCAGTGGCTAGCTTCGTTTGGAGAATAACTTCTCAATAAAGGATGTCTGGTCTCCATGAAGTATTGTAATCTCTCCAGTGTGACAGTCTGGTCTCGTTGATGTCTCTCTCCTAACAGTTGGTGAACTGCCTTTTATATGCTAGGCTTTTATTCGAGAACTCTCCAGAGTTTGACAGAAACTTCTAGTGCCCAAAGTCCAGCAATTACGAGAACGTTCCTTAATAAAAACTTCTAGAGCACACAGTCGAGACATTACGAGAACGTTCCTTGTCTGCACGGTAGTAAACAATGTCAATGTTTCTTAGAAGTGTCGTCAGGCCGCGTAAACAGTTCTCACTTCTAGACAGTTCTAGAAAGGCTGCGTTGAAGTTGAAATCTCTGGAACTTTCCATTCGCTCGTCGATGGATTCAATCCGGTGTTCCTGACGGGTCGTCTTGTAACACCCCTCCCCCCCTTGAAAAAGTTTTGGACGTCTCGGACAAAACTTAAGTTACAATATTTACAATGTATAACTTTACAGTAATAACTACAGTATGTATATTATGTAGTCCAATATTCAATGGAAGGTATAATCATAACATAAAACTTGTCTTGCTAGGTGATGATACATGAATACAGTAACATCATCAATACACATTGTGCCATAGTTAACACAAAATTTCAAAACTTACAGTGAGATTTTCAACATACTGCATCAGATCAAATTCTTGACAAAGAGTCTGGTACAACATTGTCTTTCCCTTTAATGTGCTTAATATCTACATTATATGATTGCAGAAATAAACTCCACCTCATCAATCTTTGATTCTTATTCTTCATCTTAGATAAAAATGTCAAAGGGTTATGATCAGTGTATACAGTGACAGGGAAACTAGTAGTTCCCAAATAAACATCAAAGTGTTGAAGACCAAGTATCAAAGCTAATGTCTCTTTTTCAATTGTTGAATAATTTTTCTGGTGTCTGTCAAATTTCTTAGAATAATAACAAACAGGGTGATCAACACCATGCTCATCAGATGGAAGCAAAACTGCTCCTATGCCATTGTCACTGGCATCTACTGCCAACTTAAATTGTTTTTCAAAATCTGGAGCAATCAACACTGGTGAACTCATTAGTGCCTTTTTCAATAATTCAAATGCTGCTTGGCAATCATCTGTCCAATCAAACTTTTCATTTTTCTTTAACAATTTTGTCAATGGTGCAGCAATGTCAGAGAAATTCGGACAAAAACGTCTGTAGTAACCAGCCATGCCTAGGAAGCGCATGAGCTGCCTTTTATCAGTTGGGGCAGGGAATTTGTCAATGCCCTCAACTTTGGCCTTAATTGGTCTAACTTTACCCTGACCAACCACATGCCCTAAGTATATCACCTGGGCACAAGCAATCTCACTTTTGACCAAATTGACAGTCAAATTAGCTTTGGTAAGCTTGTCAAATAATGCCTTAACATGTTGTACATGTTCATCCCATGAGTTGCTGTATACAATAAGGTCATCAACATATACTTCACAATTTTCTAAGTCTGACGTAAGGTTATTTACTAAGCGTTGAAACGTCATCGGTGAATTTTTATACCAAACGGCATAACCTTATACTGAAATAACCCATCTGGCGTCACGAATACCGAGATTTTCCAGCCCTCTCAGTGAGTGGTATCTCCCAGTACCCCTTTAGTAAGTCAAACTTTGACACATACGTAGCTTTCCCAACCCTATCAATGCAATCATCGATACGCGGAATCGGATAGGAATCCGTTCTTGTGACTGCATTCACCTTTCGGTAATCAGTACAAAATCTGTACCCACCGTCTGCCTTGGGGACCAATATACAAGGGGAAGACCATTCACTATTACTAGGTTCTATAAATGTCATGGTCCAACATGTACCGAACCTCATCCCTGAGATGTTGTCGTTTTCGAGGGTTAACTCGGTAAGGATGCTGCTTGATTGGTGTGGCATCTCCCACATCAACATCATGTTCAATCAAATTTGTCCTAGTAGGATCATCTGAGAACAAGCATGCATATTCATAGATTAATGATTTCATTTCTGACTTTTCTTTGTGATCCAGATGACTTAACTTCTGGTCAAGATTTTTCAACACATCAGAATTTTGTAACTTAATACACATGTCAGGAACATTATTAGCCTTGATCTCATCATTACTGAGTTCATAATCAGCATTGATAACACACACTTGATCACCTGTATCATTAGTGTTACTATTTACATCATGTACACTTTCATCCTTAGAAATGTCACAATCTTCTCTTTCATAATATCTCTTCATCATATTAATATGACATACTCTTTTAGATTTACGCTTGTCAGGTGTCAAAATGACGTAATCTGTGTCACTAACTTTTCTCTCAATGACATAAGGTCCTTGAAAGCGAGCTTGAAGTGGCTGACCAGAAACAGGTAAAAACACTAGCACCTTATCACCAGGCTTAAACTCTCTTTTCACAGTGGTCTTGTCGTACCACGCTTTCATTTTCTTCTGAGAGTGCCTCAGATTTTCCTGAGCAAGTTCACATGCTCCATGAAGACTATCTTTAAAGCGGGATACATAATCAAGTAGATGTATGTCTTCACCTGGTTCTGATAACCACTTCTCCTTTAACAATTTCAATGGTCCACGAACTGTGTGTCCAAAGACAAGTTCAAATGGACTGAACCCAAGTTACTCTTGTATAGATTCCCTGGCAGCAAACATTACAAATGGAATGCCTTTATCCCAATCTCTCTCATTATCATGACAATATGTCTTTAACATATTCTTCAATGTTTGGTGAAACCTTTCTAAAGCCCCTTGGCTTTCAGGATGATAAGCCGAAGACTTAATTTGGTCTATGCCTTACTCATACAACATCTGCTGGAATACAGTTGACATGAAATTAGACCCTTGATCTGATCGGATCTCTTTAGGCAACCCAAACAATGTGAAAAATTTAAGTAAAGCTTGTAAGACTGTCCGAGCCTTAATATTTCTCAGAGGTATTGCCTCTGGAAAACTTGTAGAAGCACACATAATGGTTAATATATACTGATGCCCTGCCCTACTCTTAGGTAGGGGACCTACACAATCAATGATGACTCTACTAAAGCAGGAATTGGTTTTAAGGGTGCAGCCGGAATATTCTGATTCGGCTTCCCAACCATTTGACATGAGTGACAGGTCTTACAATATTTGGCCACATCATTTTTAAGTTTTGGCCAATAAAAGTGATTTAAAATTCTGTGGTAAGTCTTATTGACTCCTAGGTGCCCTGCAAATGGCATTTCATGAGCAATACTCAGTATTTCCCTTCTATAGGTCCTAGGTACCATAATTTGATGGTAAATTCTCCACTCTTCATCTAATGGTGCATCAGGTGGTCGCCATTTACGCATCAAAACATTGTTCTTAAAATAAAAGCATACTGGGACGTCTTTCGATTCATCCTCGGTGAGTGCACCAGCTATTAATGGCTGAAGCTCTTCATCATGTTGTTGTTGGACTGACAACTGGTCTCTGTGGAGTGTGTCAGACATTTTTTATTTTTCCTGTTTTACCCCCTCACTATGTGTGGGGCCAGGAGACTCACAATCCTGACTATCATTAAGATTAGTCATTAAAGATTGGCTGAGATCATACCAAGAATCTTCACTTTCATGAACATTTTTACTAGAATCTTTTCCAGACTCTGACTCCTCTTTTGGGAGTGTTGTTCTATTTTTAGGAACTAATTCCTCAATTTTAGAGGGCGGATGATTAAGTTTATCATCCTTATTTTCAGAAATCATACCCTCATTTTTAGAGAGTGGATGTTTAAGATTATCATCCTTACATGATTCCCTACTTGTTCCACTTTTGGGAACTGTATCCTCACTTTTGGAGGGTGGATGTTTAAGATTATCATCCATGGCGAGCTTTTGTGACATAGCTCTAGTGACAGCACAGGCAGGGAATAAATTTGGAAATTCCTTTTCTAATTGCTCTGTGTTGTTATAATCACATGGTTTATCTGTCAAAATTGCATTGGCTACTACCTTTCCACCAGCTAGGTCATTGCCTAGCAACAGAGATACCCCCTTTACAGGTAGAGTAGGTCTGACCCCTACTATGACCGACCCAGAAACTTAATATGACTTCAAATTAATTTTGTGGAGAGGGACCGAAATAAATCCACACTCAACCCCCTGAATTAGTACATGTGCCCCTGTGGAAGTAGAGTCCCATAATGGCAAAACTCCATCAAGAAGCAACGACTGAGTTGCGCCTGTGTCACGCAAAATTTTAATTTTGACGGGTGGATGAGCTGAATTCCCATCTAGGGAAATAAACCCCTCAGACACGAATGGAAGGTATTCTTCCTTAATTTTGTCATTAGAATTAGGCCGTAAAGTCACGACTACCTCAGGAGAGTTTTCTACATTGGCTAAGGCATTTGGAGCTGTTTCTGTCTCCTTTAATTTTGCCAATTTGGAGCAATTTGCCGTTGTGTGGCCCTTTTTGTGACAGAAACCACAACTTATGTCTTTAAAGGCAGCTTTGTTTGAGCTGACCTGGTCGTTCTTTTGACGACTTGAATCTGGTTGTTTTTTACCAGAATTTGTTGGAGAGATAGAACCAGACTGAGATCCACTGTTACTTGTTGTGCCACTACTATTGCCATATTTCTTATTTGGCCTACTAAACTGACCCTTGTTTTGAGTCTGCCCCACTTTACTGAATTTATGGGTAAGTGCATACTGATCAGCCAAATTTGCCACTTCACTCAACTTGTCAGCCTTATTTTCCTCAAGGTGAGTCTTAATGTCATCATTCACACACCGTTTGAATTCCTCGACCATCATCAGTTGGCTTAACGTGTCAAATGTGGAGACCTTTTTGGAAGCACACCATCTATCGAAATGCCTTTCTTTTTGATAAGCAAACTCTACATATGTTTGTGTATCCGCCTTACGATACTTTCTGAATTTTTGCCGATAAGCTTCGGGCACCAATTCATAGGCTTGTAATATGGCCTTTTTAACCTTATCATAATCCATGCTGTCCTCTATTGACAGAGCGGAATACACTTCTTGAGCCTTGCCTGTGAAATTACTCTGGATGAGTATGGACCATTTATCTCTTGGCCACTTTAATTGCTCACCCAGCTTTTCGAAATGGTTAAAGAATTTCTCCACATTATCCTCCTGAAATTTGGGGACAAATTTTACGTGCTTAGAAACATCGAATCCCCCAGTATCCAAGCCTATTTTAGGGTCTGGTCCTTTTATGACCCCTAACTCTAGTTGCTTCAACCTAAATTCATGTTCTCTTGCCTCCTTTTCCCTCTGAATTTGCATTTCTCTTTCTTCTTTTTCCAATTCTTTCAATCTAATCTCCTTATTCATTTCCATTTCAAGCCTTTTCAATTCAAATGTGTTGTCAGTTGGCACAGTGATAGCTGTTTCCAATACTGTACTAGGCAGGATACTTTCATCCCCTAGATATTCTAGAACATATCTTTTAATCTCGTCTTTCCGCATTAAAGGCTGAAATTCAACGCCATAATGTTTTGCGACCTTTACAATCTCAGACTTCTTTAATGAATCTAGTTCCTCGACTGAGGGACTAGCCACGAATTTATCTAAGTTGAACGGCATTTTGAAATTGTATCAAGCCTTCAACAAACAAATAAGTAGTCTGAGCAAACACAGTTGCTTACGATTCACAACAGAATTTCTCGAATTTTCTAGTATTTTTCGTTCCCGGATGTTAGGCCACCAATTCTGTTACGGCTTGTGGTCGCAAGGCAAACCAATAACAGCGAAAGATCATAGAAGAACGAGATTAAAATTAAACAACTTAATGATTATTTACAATCTCCTTATCTTACTTAAATTTACAATAATTAATTAGACTTACTTACAATCCTTTACTTAATATTTGACTGGTCTGGTCCAAGGGCTGGTAGTGCATGCACGTTGACGATGGTACAGTAGTAGACCTGCAGCGTGCTGTAGCGTAGGAACTGGTTCCACGAGCGAATAACGACAAGACTAGGCGATGATGGATAATAACAATCTCAATACACAGTGTAGAAACGGCGTAAGGCAATTTATCACAAGAGTACAGTGCCAGTGGCTAGCTTCGTTTGGAGAATAACTTCTCAATAAAGGATGTCTGGTCTCCATGAAGTATTGTAATCTCTCCAGTGTGACAGTCTGGTCTCGTTGATGTCTCTCTCCTAACAGTTGGTGAACTGCCTTTTATATGCTAGGCTTTTATTCGAGAACTCTCCAGAGTTTGACAGAAACTTCTAGTGCCCAAAGTCCAGCAATTACGAGAACGTTCCTTAATAAAAACTTCTAGAGCACACAGTCGAGACATTACGAGAACGTTCCTTGTCTGCACGGTAGTAAACAATGTCAATGTTTCTTAGAAGTGTCGTCAGGCCGCGTAAACAGTTCTCACTTCTAGACAGTTCTAGAAAGGCTGCGTTGAAGTTGAAATCTCTGGAACTTTCCATTCGCTCGTCGATGGATTCAATCCGGTGTTCCTGACGGGTCGTCTTGTAACAAAATAATAACTGGATGAAATAAAGGATGAATTTTAATCGTAGATAAATGTTTGTATGAAAATTAGTAGGGATGGATGTTAAAGTTGAGCTTCATTCATTGGCTCCAGTTGACAGCCCAAGGCATGGCCCAGGATTCCGGTACTACCTAGCAACTACGCAAAAACAAAGACGCACAAAATGGAACAGAACTGATGTTGTTATGATTTCCAGTTAAAAGAAACGGACAGTCAGTTAAATTGCCATTTTTAGTTTAGAGCCGGCTATAGGACTATAGGTCTATAGGATGTTAGTTTAAGAGGTTGTTTTAGGTTAATTTAAGTTACCATGCGCACGGGGGATGCAGTTATAGTTCACTTTGTTATGTAACTATATTTTCTTGGGTTTTTTTTTCAAAGCCTTACAAGCAAAAGATAAGGTTTTTTCTTTATTTAATAAAAATATCATATACCGTTCAAGCAAACGGAACCCTTGTGTCTTTGGCTCATGATTTCGGTCTTGTCTGCTACGAAGCGTATTTGGGAAACGCTCGTAAAAATACTGGATGGTTACGAACCTGCACGTTGCGCCAAAACTGGGTGCCTAGTGACAACCATAAATTTTATCTGAAGCTGAGATATGTTTGTAATTTATTCAACATTCTAGCCATTAAAAGTGAGTCAAAAAAAGTAAAGGACTAATAGTCCAGGCCGAAATGTAGCTTTCTGGGGGTTTGTCTACTCTTTGCAAAGCTTTAAAGTTACTAATGTATTCATGGACAAGACCAGGGAGTGTCATAATCTTGTCGCAGTGTAATTCAGAACAATCTAACTCAGTATTTTTAGAACTAGTCCATGTTTGGACGGTTTATGTAGTGGTTGAACTGCTAACTGGTTAAATTTTCAATAGGATTGGTTCGTACTTATGAGTAACAATCCTCACGCAATTGTGTCATGAAAGATTAGTCAAGGGGTTGCTACATTTTCACTATGCCCTTTTATAAACAAGGCTTTTTGCAGACGATTTCGTCCACTTTAACATACCACAAAGCAAACAATTTTTTTTCGCAAGCAGATCACACTATTTTATGTTTGCAGGGGTTACTGTTACATCATTGTAATCATGGGTTAGACTATGTGTTCTTCTTGTTTATGGACAGCAGCGGCATATTTTTTATGTGATGGTAACTAAATGTGGGGTATCTTCAAGGAAGGTGTGATATATATCTGTTCAAATTTCTTATAATAATGGGTACACTTGATTTTCAGTTTGACCTTTGGTAATCTCAAATGATCCCTAACAGTCATTAAAAACAAGGGGAATATACCACTCAACCTAGGAAATAAACAGGCCGGGTGTCTCACTACTGCAGGTTAACTTCTTTATAATACTTTGTTTACAAGTTGTTTCAAAGGTATTCCCCGCTTCGGTGACCCAAACGAATGTTGTCCTCCACAAGTATGAGATCCAGCAACGGTACGTTTTATTATATAATGTGTGATCATGGTAACCTCAAATGGCCTTTGACCACTACAGAACCAATATAATTCTTTGCACTTAATATGGAACATCCCCATGCCAATTACGCAAAGTATAGAATTATGGAAAGTATCCATGGGTCATAATTTAAGATTTTGTGACTACAATGTTTTCAACTTTTAGCCACAGCTGACCAAAAATGACATTGGGATTATACCCAAAAATAATATAAGTTGTTCTTTTAAAATTATAAATCTATGTATTACGCATGAACTGTATCCGTCATTCCTATTTTGAGATATCGTGTTGCAAGCTGAGCGTCAAAAGTACAATGCGCACTTAAAACCAAAGGGTGATTTCTTAGATTCCATTCGATTCTGGCAAGGAATAAAAAACTACATAATATTTGTTTACAACCTTGCTGAGTACGATGCCATGTTTGATTTTCCACCACTGATACACAACTGTAGCAGTCAAGTCGTGAAATATTTTCCATTCTGGAGAATAACCATAGATTCCCTGTTTTGAAACAGTAACTATCAGTTCGGAGTTACACGATAGTCGTATAAGTTCTTAATCACGCATTTGAATAACAGCCTGCTCCTTCTTGTAACTGGCAGTTCAACTTTACACAGATTCTTTCAACTAATTGGCACTTTGTCCCTTCACATTCATAGCAAGAAATAACGTGAGGGTTTCTGCATCAGAATGGTGATATAACATTACAAACTCTTTTGCTGGTTGTCAAAGGTAGCTAACTATACTACCCCTTTAAGTGTTGTTTCTCTCGGTGGAATGCTGTGCATGGCCTGGGTAAGCCGAGATAAAGCCTATGTCTAAGCGCGCTGCCCCTGTCGCGTACCTAGCTAGGATTAGTGCATTATGTGTATCGCTCTGGTACGCTGGGTGTATTTTAATGCAAAATGTATGCAAAGTAGCTGTTCTTTGTTTACTGTCTTGTCGTATGTATGTTTGGGTAGTATGTGGTGTCATCTTGACTTGAGCTTGAGAGACAGGTGAAGCAGTAAGGGTGTGGCAACATTTCCTTTGAGTGATGTAGCAGAGAAGTTTGGAGATTCCTGCCTGAGAGCGGAAGGAAAAGCGTAACTGGTAAATTGAGTTAATCAGACCATTTTCGTTTTTGAGAGTTCCTGCTTATAACAGCAGATGACAATTTGTTGAGAATCCCTGCTAAAATTAGCAGATGACATTTGTTGAGACTCCCTGCTTATAATAAATAAACAGATGACAATTTTTTTTGAGAGTTCCTGCTAAATGATGCAGATGACATTTTGTGAGGTTTCCTGCTAAAATAGCAGATGAAAATTTTGGTGTAATTTGAGACTGTTGCCATAACTGTGCGCTGCAGAGAGGGTCGGAAACGTGAGAGTGACGACAAGGTTGCATTTTTGAGGCTGGAGATGGTCATTTACATCATTTTGAACTAATTTACACGTAAGTTTATTTTAATATCTAATTTCTTATTAAGCTGCTATGGACTGGGTGACAGTGTTCTTGTAACAGGTTGTAAGAATTCATAAAGCATTTAGGATCGGCTGAAATGGTACTAGCAAGGGCTAGGAGGTATTTCGATAAATTTGATTCAAGAAACTTTGAATTGTACTTAAATTGTTTAATGTGGGATTTTCATGTTGGATAGTTAAATTATGAGATATTTGAGCATGGTAAGGAAATTAATACCTCTTTGAACTTGCATTTGTGTTAAATTTTCAAGGCATGGACAGGAGTTGGGGGGTATTTGTAAGCTATTCAGTTTGGGTTGCCAAATGCTTTATTGGTTATTGTTGAAAGCAAGAAGCCGAAAGAGGGTTTATTTGTAAATGGTGACAAGTTGAGTCAATTAGGCTATCATTTCATATGACCGGAATTGATGGAATTATTAGACCTTATATCTATTTGGCAATTTTATGTCCAAATAGGTTTTCGGCCATTTAATGACGGGCTGGGTGCGGGTGCGGCAGACTACTGATAGACCTGTAGCCGAGGCCAGGCCGTATCGACGCCGCAAGAAGAGATACCTGACACTGCATGGTGGTGTATATGGCATTATCCGTCATTATTTTTAGAGTTTGAACGTTGCGTTTTGTTAATGTCAAAAACCCAGGAGAGAGTGACCATATGAACACTGAAATAAGAAGGGAGATTTCGAAATAAATGGATGAGATTATTAAGCTGTTAGAAAGTTGAATTAAAAGTATTGAACTAAGAAGAGAGTGAATATGGACACCACTAAAAGGAAAGATTGCGATATCAGAGAAGAGATTAAGTTGTTATAGAGTGAACGTTGAATGAGAAAGTATTGGACCAAGAAGAGGGTGAATATGAACACTGAAATAAAAGGAAAGACTATGATATAAAGGAAGAGATTATTAAGGCAGTTATTGTTTGAACGTTGAATTAGAAAGTATTGAAACAAGAAGAGGGTGAATGTGAACACTATTAAAAGAAACATTGTGATATCGTTGAGGAGAGTAAAATTGGGAAGGATTCGTGTACATATGTAAATAAAGTTTTATTATTGGACTGGACACATAGTATGCCTGATTCATTTTATGTGAATTGCAAAATCTTAGCTAATAGAGTGAGGACCCCTGTGTGACACTGGTATGGATGAAATTTGGGAAGGCACCACTAATTGTTCCTCTGTTGTCAAACGCAATAAGTTTGGTCCCCTTCGTATCATCTGAAACTGAAGTTTGCAACAGTTTTACCCTTTCCTTCAAATGAAGACCGTTTGCAATTGTCCTGACATATTTGTGTACCCTTACACTTCATGTTAACTACATTTCAATTTAAACACAAGTAGCTCTTTTCCGACAATATGTTTGGCTGATGATTCCCCCAAAATCTTTCACTGACTTCCGTTGTAGATGAAATTTTCCGGAAGAAAAGCTCTCTGTAAGTGGTACGCAACCAACAATCTCGTTCCTTGTGTCTGTTTTACAGACTCGTCATATAAGGGCCCTTTGATCTGCTAACGAAAAAACCTTTGGAGAACCCTATGTATCCCTATGTATCTGTTTAACCAAAACATATTATCTCCCAATTACTGATCAGATAGATTACAGTTTGGTAAGTGATATCAATATTTCTCAAGGAAACAATTTTAACTTTCATAATAAGCCCCTCAGGTGATAACAATGGTACCAGTGCCATTGAAATTAAGTATTAAAAAACAAAGACTTACATTAGCCATATATGGTTTGTCCATTTTTCGATGTCACATATTTGCAAATTTAGCTCATGTTTATTCATGATACAAGTGAGAAATATATGGTCAATATTTGTTGGAATGTAATGGATTGCAGCTATTTTCTGGATTTTTTTTCGCGTGAGGGGGAGGGGGGCTGCCCTTTCCCACGAACAATAAGCTGAGTCCCATTTCTATCAAGTATGGATTCTATAGTACAATGTTCCGCAATCTTGAGCGTTTGCGAATCCAAATTGTCTACTATACTGGCGGATCTAGCTTGATTATGACAAATTTGTGTTTTGAAGTTCGACCATCAGCAATCTACAACGTTTTTGAACGTTTCTCACTTCATTCCAAACCATGATGGGACAGACATCGGTCTTGGTCCTACTCCGTGCTCATTTTTAGCAACCACCCCTGTGGAAAAATAAATAGAAAGGTATTCCAAATAGTCAGGTACTTTCCCCGGCCTCATGCTTTCTCGTTAGACAGCAACTTCCCGCTCTGTGATAACTGAAGATATCGTTTTATACACATTATTTGATTATCCTTCTTTTTTTGTCAAATGTATGAAATCGTGGAAAAATAAGTAGACATCTGTTATAAAAATATTACTTAGTCCAAAGTCCACATGCTAATAAAAAATGCGCATTACAATCTACAAGGGGATGTCCTGACCTTTCAAAGACTGGGCGAAGTGACATCGGCGGATCTAAGAAATTTTGTTTGGGGGGCAAACTCAAGTCCGTATTCAAGGAGGTTCGGAAGACCCCCCGGCAATATTAATGGTCCGCTCCGGATAGTACAGTAGGAGTATGGTTATTATTATGTATTTCAGCGATCGATGACCCATATAGTTTTCAAGAGCTCTTCAAAAACCATTTCAGGCAGTCAGTCATGAGCTGACACCTTTAAAAATAAAAAATACAACCATAACAGCCGATCGCTACTCCATAGGGGAGTAAGAGGCAGGTGAAATGGGCAAAGCGGCTTGATTCATTTGTATGAAATGAGTCCCACCTTTAAATATTTTGTGGTTTCTTTCATTGTTTCACAATATGTTTCAGCTTTGCCAAGAAGCCATAAAATGATGGTTTTCTGGATTGTTTTCTCAAACTAACGAAAATTTCGAGCACTGAAGACACTGGAAAACGATGAAATGATAGCACTATTTTGGATCTCAGAACCGTTCCGAAACGAAAGTTTTAAAGGGGGAGGGAATTCCCCTAACTGAGAACGACGTCTCATCCTAAAAACAAATAGCTAGGCCAAGAGGTCTCACTACATTGAGCTTAGATTGGTATGTTATTTTAAATCAACTGAATCGGTATACTTTAGCACGGAGGTAGAGAACCTTTTGCTTAAAACATGCCATTTGACAGTCATAAGACCGCGCGTGGGCCAACGGCGCTGACAGTCTGGACAAGGGAACGGAAAACTCTCCTTCTATGGGAAACAGTATGTTTAGGCTACATGCCCGTTACAACGTTTTGTAGACAGATATCTATGCTAATCTGGCCAGGTGACACCCGTGCAAAACTACTTTTAGTCGTGGATGATGATAATCAACACGGCTAAAGGGTTGTGTATCTTATGACCCCGAAAGCTCTGAAGTGTCTGCAAAATTATGGGCATTTAACTCCAGCATTACCGTTACCCTCTGTAAATGACATTATGATGTCTAAGCTAATCAGATTACAAATATCACAGAGTGATCATTTTTTTTGATTATCTTAGCTCGCACTAATGGTAGGTCCATTTGTGATGTCTGAAGTACATACTGAGTAGCTAACAAGCAACTAAGAAAACGGTTTTGAAAGCACACCATTACTGTTTAACCTTCGCATTGCATTTGAAAGTTATTCACTTCTTTAATTTTAAACCGAGTCAAGGAAAAGGGAGGGCCTAACCTATCTCACATTACATCTTTTATTTATTTATTATTATTTTTTGGAAAATTGAAGACCATGCTTTGCAAACTTTTTTTTTGGGGGGGGGGGGCAAGTGCCCCCGTGCCCCTATGGCGAGCCGCTATTGGAAGTGAAGTAATATAATAATTATATGAATCCCGACGACTTGTGAGGGAACTTGTTTATTGCGTTTCTACTGAATTGAACACGTAGTGTAACACATGTCTATTTTTATGTATGGATCAGGGACACATCATGGCTAAATATACATTGCTGCAATTACACTGCTTCGCTTAAATGTTCAATACAATTCCGTGTGAGTAGTCTGTTAAGCTTGTAGCGCATTCCTAGAAGTGAAGGTGAAGCACCATGTAAGGTAGGCCTAGGCCTATACAATAGACCATTTCATGGAAAGGAGTCGGAAGGAAATGAATCACTCAAAATAGACTGCTGAAATTGTACTATTTTGTTTGACTGTTAAGTCACTTCAATGCCAGTAGTTCTTGGAACATGTAACGGCTTCCTATGGGTGCCAATGCAACACACATTTAGGCAGGCTTAGGCTTACACAGTCGATCATTTATATGAGGGAAAGTTCGGCAAGGAAATGGAACGAAGTTTTGATTTCAACTCAGTGTTAATTCCATCCGTGCTTTTTTTGGCAATATTAGAAATGTGTTCTTCACAGGATATTTGGGAATCAACATCGCGTAAGTGTAATGGTTTCTTCAAGTAAGTTGCAAAGGACTGCATACAGGCTATGTCAAATTGTATTTGCTGAACGCTGGAATGTGAATATAAGCAAAATAAGCGCAGATACGTGCTTGTATAGGGGTCGTTACTAACAGAGAAAGTCGTAACGAGCTCAAATGGTTTTATTCTCATAAAGGGCAACATTTGGGATATGCTGATGATTTATAACTTCATTTTAACTGTTTAACCAGGGAGTTGTTATTCGAATGGAGACTGTTCGTCAAAACTTCCTTTGAGTGAGGTTTGCGCATACAAAAAAGTACTAAGCTGAATTAAAAAGTTAACACAAAGAGGTTTGTCGTCTGCAACATCTGGAGTAGAACTATGGCGATTTTACCCATTGCCACAGCATGGCCAGTCGCCTGAAAAATAATTATAAATATTTTTTTCTCTGGTGTCGCTTGGTGTCGCAAGTGAGACCACATCGGCTTGATTTTAAGTAAAACTGTGAACATAGATTTATGTTAGATTATTTTAGGAAACGTGAGGAAACTTTCCAGAACGCAGTAAAAGAATTAGGCTTTTCTCTCTTTAGCTCATTTGCATATGGTCTCTTTAGGTAGATATGGGGCAAATGTATTGATCTAGTTTTATCAAACAGACGTTTTGAGTTTAAACATCATTACTATCATGGCGGTATACAAACGTACACATTCAATTTAAGCCCCATGTTAAAGTATTACTAGATGTGAATGATATGGCAAGGAAAAATAAATTAAGTTGAAAGCATGAAATAAAGGGCCTAAGTCCTTATAAGCCTTATTACCAGCTAATATTTGGTAATCCTTTAAATAGGTCTTAAAGTACAATCATTTATTAAACTTTTCGTGCTACCTCCATTCGGATAACAACTCCCTGGTTTAACCCTATCCCAACTTATTCTTAGTGTACATTTTTCATAAGCAAGGATTTTTCCTACGTTTACCTTTTGAAGACAGCCATATCTTTCATGCGTTCTCGCTTGCCTTTTCAACCACCAAGGGCATAAATACATCATTCTTTAGGGAGTATAGACTGATTTTTAAGCCGATGATAGCCTTTTCAACAATCAGGGGGCGTACATACATAATTTGTTAAGGGAGTGTGGACTGATTTCGAAATTGATCAGCTTTCTAGAGACTAACATTATATGGCGTAGTCGCAGGTTATGCTGAGCTCACACTGGCGTAAAACAGGCACATTTGGGGTCGACGGAGAGCAACGTTCTATATTATACTTTTACATGAGGGACAGTGGACTGTGCGCGATCGTGCACGATGAAAAGGAAGCAGGCGCAGGACGATACTTCAACTTTCCGCGGGGTTCCGTAGGCCAGAATTTTACGTCGCCAGTTTTTCATGCGGTTTTATAACTCGCAACGTAATTTTTTTCCGGTCGCATACGCAGGGAAGCGTTGTTCAAGATAAGCGTGGGTTGCTGAGCGTTGAAGGCGATTGTGCACCGTTGAAGGATCCGTCGTTGTCCGTCAATGACTTTCACTCTAGTCTAATGACGTTGCACAATTGCATGTAAACATTTCACAACGCGTTGCAACGTGTAAACAACGCAAATGAGCACGCAATTCTGATTTGTCGCAACTCCTCGAGGCGCCTGTGTGACTTTGCACAACCGTTTACAACTGTTATTGACTGCTTTATGACTTTCTATTACGTTCCCCCTGGCGTTTTACTACAGACAGCAACCGTTAGCAACATTCAGTCACTTTCATGAACGCCTCTTGGCGTAAAATGACTTTTAGGGGCGCACATTAACCCAAGATGACCTTTTTGAACGCCCTCTGGCGTGTAGTAAGCTGCGCAACCGAAAAGATCATTTTGGGGGTATATAATGGCCAGCGAGCGAGGTCCTTGTCATTCTTTCCTTTGTCTCTGGACAAGTATACGATAGAATGTATACGATAGAATAGTACTTGTCATCCACCATACATGTCTGCCTACCTGGGGCAACTGACCTTGGAGGTCCAAGGAGCTGTGCTGAGAAATAATACCATGCTACTCGATATGTTGGGTGGCAGAACAGAAGATTCAAGTTTAAATTTAAATTTAAAAGAGAATTTTAAAGTAATTTTGTGGTCAAAATTTTTAAAATTTAGAAGAGCCATATAATGTGAGGTGAAGACAAATGGAAATCTTAACCGAGAATGAAAACTCTAGGAATCCCCCGGGCTCCTTTATATAGGCCGTTTTCCGCCACTGGGTGCCACTAAGCGCCCAGTCACGTAGACCACTCCGTAGCGAAGCGTAGGAAAGCGTCGCGGAGCGTTGTGGCAAGCTGAGCTCGGTTGTGATCCGTGTCGCGCGGTTGCTCTCCGCCTATCAAAAGCCGTAGATGAAAGTGAACGAACGTTGTACCGCGTTGTTGTCCGTTCCAAATCTGTCAATAGGGAGCTTTAGATTGCACGACGCGGACGTCGGCTACGACGTAATGACGTCATGTTGTAACTATGCGCATGCGTCTACGTGAACTTTACGTTGTCGGTGTAATTCTACACTGGGAGTCGCTCGTTTTGGCGTTGTGGCTAGAACGGCAACGAGAGGCAGCATATGACGTCATATAATTTTGTTGTCATGCCGATCGTTGCATTAGAAACTTAAAATACGCGTTGCACACATATCATATATTCATCGTCGTCCATTATATCAGTTAAATAACCATAGCAATTGCTTCACGAACTCGATGAAGGTTTGCCACTCTCCAACTTAGGCCTATAAGTTTGACTTATACTTCCCGCTAAATACTGTTACCATTAACAGCTCGGTTTGCGAGTCTGCTACTCAAACGAAGTTCGAATATCATCACGCGACTTTCATGCCGCGTCGTAGAAATCTAAAGCGCAATAGTTCCAGGGCGCGGACGTCAGCTCGACGACGTGAACTGTGGGTTAAAATGCCGCGTCGCCCTGCCCACGTCGTGTAATCTAAAGCTCTCTAATTAGGGAATAAAGTCAATGGTGCCCATAACTCTATAGGTGCGTTCGACTCGTCTACTCGAGTTGCAACTCGAGTAATTCTGACCTCATGGCAGTACTTTACTACGCATGCGTACTGAGTAGACAACTCGAACGGTAAACGAGTAAACACGTCATAGTGCCCGATCACGTGTCGATCACCTGCTTGGTTTAGCGTAATACTGGCATGACAACCAACAATGGAAGTTCGCCGTACTAGAAGGAAAAAGATCTGTGCTGCAATGATTCTTCAGATGTATTCAAGTGAACGTGAGATACAAAATGTGTTGATGATAGGACAAACAATGACCACTTTACCAATCCTGGCTAGAGCGATAAGAAGGAATAAAGTTCCTCGAGTGCATGCATTTGCTGAACACACAGTACTCCAGTACGACGACCTAGATTTCAAATTTCACTTTAGACTACAAAGATGTACAGTCGAAGTTCTTCTACATCAGCTCGGGAATTCAAGTATTCCAACACCAGAAAATAGTTTTGGGGGGACAAAAGCTCTGACGTTGAAGAAGCAACTGCTGATGTTTTTGTGGTTCGCTGGTAAGTAACTTGACAAAAACCTACATTCAAATGTACCCCACTAAAGTTTTTATTCTTCAGTGTTTAACGCTTCAGAATTTTCTTAGAACTGTAGGAGACACCTATGAATTATTTCTTTGGCTATATGCTATACTGCTTTTTGCCGACAAGGTTGGTGAACACTAGCATAATGCTGGTTGCATAATTTGTAGTTTAAACTGCACTGACTTCCATTTTCTTGACTCGCAAGTGTGTACAAGTGAACAAGGGCCAGGGGGGATTCATAGCCTGCTTAGGGTAAATAAGTGAACACTCCATCCATTTTCCCTTTAGCAGTGTAGGAGGGGCGGGTAGCGGGCGAACTGCAAATCGTGGCTCTGCGAAATAACATTATCATGTTACCCTTGAGTTAACATTAACATAACAAATATGTAATCAAGCTCGTAGCCAAGGGAGGAGCCCCCTTGATAAATGTTGTCCCCTGGGTTAAAAATTACCATTGCCTCAATGCATTTTAGTATATCTCACCCCCTGAAAAATTTCTTTTGCCACCCGGAAACTCCCCCATTCAGTAAGCCTACGTACCTTATCTGGCTTCGGACCTGAATGTCAGAATGTAGGCCTAATGCAGTCATCATGCAACATCTCATGTTTTATGCACTACCTCATTCAATCTCTTTTCCCTTTTTCACTAAAGGTAACATGGAAAGTTACAGAACCATGTCTGATAGATTCGGGGTCTCCCAATCTACATTCCATAGTGTTTGTCGCAGGGTGGCTGAGGCCATTACAATAGACATCATGCCACATGTAATTTCATGGCCAAATTCTCATGCCAGCAGGGGATCAATCACCGAAGGATTTCAGAGGATTGGCAGGCTCCCAAACACACTCGGTGCAGTTGACGGCACTCACATTAGAATCACAGCACCAAAGGATCATCCACAGTCCTATTTCAACAGAAAACACTATTATTCTATTCAGTTACAGGGTGTGTGCACAAGCGATCTACTTTTCATACACGTACTCACAGGCTGGCCAGGAAGTGTGCACGACGCACGGGTATTTAGGAACTGCGCTTTAGATGATGGTAACAAGTTTCCTCCAGGATATCATTTGGTTGGTGACTCTGCCTATCCTCTTCAAAGATTTCTCATAACACCCTTCAGAGACCATGGTAACCTTGGTAATGAGCAAAGACACTTTAATCGCGAACTTAGTCGCCAGAGGAATGTGATAGAGAGAGCATTCGGACATCTGAAGGGGAGATTTCTACGCCTACAGTTTTTTCGAGGAGAGGATACAAGGTTTCTTTGCAAAGTGATTTTAGCAGCATGTGCCCTTCATAATATTTGCTTATTGAATGATGATGAGCTGATGGAGGAGTTCCAAGAATACCAAGATAGAGGGGATAATGATTTCCCATACAATGATGACACCACAGGCCAGGAGAGGAGAGAACAACTTATGAGACTTTTGAACTAAACTTGAGCAGTGAAGGCACCACCAAGAAATTAGCCCACTAATATTTTCCCGGTTTACTATGCTCATTTCTTGTAGAGACTGGGCCACTCTTTCTGCTTTGCGAATTTACTGAAAGGGTATGATGCTTATGGAAATGCATTTTCATCATTAGCAATAATGATATATCTTAAGGGCTGTAACAATCACCTCAGTGTACCTGCAGTATGAAACTCTAATTGTTACAGAAAAGCATTCAGTCAATTGATGCTGTTTGCAGAGATTACAACATTTACTGAAATGAAATTTCATATGTAGAGTTTGAAAAGCTGGGAAGGTAACTGTCATCCTGATAAAGTAAAATTGGAAGAGCAATCATTTTTTATGAAAGTAAGTGATAGAAGCAGCAAAAATCAATTGGAACAATAAACTGAGCTTTTCATATCTTTGTTAGAACACTGTTATAATTCAACAAACAAAATAATCAAGAAGTTGTAAAATGATTAGGCTGGTTTAAAAGATGTTAATCTGTTCTGTAATAAAAAAAAAAAAACATAAATCATACTTCTTAAAGCTGTCTGATTTAATGTGTTTAACATGAGAACATAAATAAAACAAGTCATCAAATGCTCAACTCTTACTTTAGCTTGTGATCATTTTTAATTTAAATTTTACAAGTCATTTGGCATGCATCCAGAAGTCATTTTAAGAGATAACAATGCAAGTCCTTACTCAAAACCTTGTTTACAACCAATTGCATATTGTAACCAGTCATATTTACTACGACTCGGAGTGTGACAGATATAAAACCATAACTACCAACCATGTACACTTGGTGTACTGTCAAATAAACCTGTTTTAATCAAGAGGACTTGGGCTTATGAAAGTCAGACAAAGATTAACAGACAATCATCTCATAGTTTCTCAATGAGTTTTGAAAGAAGCTCCTTGTTCTCATTATGCATGGTTATAACAGTTTGTTGTAACTGTTGTTGGCTGGTCACAAACATTTCTTTCATTTCATTTGAAAGAAGAGATGAACGGTTCCGACCTTTCATTTTTTTCCGAGGCGTTTCAGATGGTGCTTCCTCATCACTAGCCTGCTCTTCTTCCATTTTACCTGATGTATTTCCTTCAGAATCACATGTAAAATCTGGCTGCAAACTTGGATCATCACCAACTATCTCATACAAATCTGGAAATTTGAACGGTTTTTGTTGGCCATTGCCTGTCTTTCGTCTGCAGTCCTCATGTTTACGTAATGCCTGTTTCAAATTACGAAACTTATCGTAGCACTGATCGCCACTGACTGTAACACCAAGTTCTTTCGACAATTCAGCTGAAATATTCTTCCAAACAGGTTTTTTATTTTTTACTTTAAGGAGATCTTTCTTCTCTTTTGTGATTCTTATAAGGGCTTTTACCTGCTGATCTTCCCAAGATGTTAAGACTGCAGGGGATGCACTTGGTGGTTGAGGCTGTGCACTGATCGGTGGAGTAGTTTGAATACTTGCCTGCAGCTCAGGATCAGCTGACTGTGGCTCAGGGTCTGCTGGTATGTTGTCATGGGTAGGACCCACTGATGGTGCTTTGACAGGAGCATTACCAACGGCTGGATCTACTGCACCTGCCCCTTCTGTATGGCTGAAGTTTAATGGAACTGGTTGGCTGTTGTTGTGTGGCAACTTTTGCAGTACCTTGACCACGCTTGTAAAATCTAATGGAAAAATAAACCAAACTGAAGGATAATTCATGTAACTTACAGAAATAGCCTGCACATTCGATAGCAAATATGGAAACCCGAGGTCAGGTCATACAGGCCTACCTTGGGCATTATTTACGTATATTCCTCCCCCAGAACGATGACCGTCCAAATCAACAAACAATTGCGATTTATGAAACTTGTAATTTGTTGGATAGGACAACAAAAAGGAATGTTTTAATTCCTCCTCAAAGTTTGCACTCACTATCATCTAAACTGCTAGTGGCCTCCTCATGTTGTAGAATCTTTCAATCTTCCGAAACTCATTCAAAGTAAGTTCCCCACCTCATACCATGTAAAACTGTTCCTGACTGGGAACTGTCAAATTCATATGTATATATGTTGCCTAGACTTCATCTCGGGAATATAACACACGACCCACGTAGTACTAGCCTATACTAGCCTAGGCCTTAATATGCACAAACCTGCACACAACATGTGCAGTCATGCTGTCATCGATTTATCTTGCCTCTGACACGTTATAGGCTATGTACAGTAGGCCTAGGCTACACATTAACTTAGCAACGATAGCAGCGACTCCGCCACTTGTTTTGCTTTCAAGCCTTGATTATAGCTTGAAACAGAAAAACTAATGGACTTTGGTATGTAAAATTCACCAGACTTAATGCCGTAAGAAATATTTTACAAACTTACGTTCTGTCAGGTATTTCTCCTGCCCTTTTTTTACAATCACTTTTACGTTTTCCCCTGAAGGGAGGGTAATGTTATGTGTTGCCATTTTGCTAGTGACGCACGTGAAGTTGCGTCATAGCTACACAAGTAACCGGCTCCCGGGGCCGGTTACTTTTTCAGAACTCGAGTTGTGACGTTTTGATGACGTTCCGTACAGTCGAACGCTTATCAGCTTAACACGAGTTACTCGAGTAGGCGAGTCGAACGCACCTTATATCAGATTCGAACAGGCTATGACGTCACGCATATGGGCTGAGAGACCCGAGGCGCAGACGAGGGTCTCTGCCTATATGCGTGACGTCATAGCCTGTTCGAATCTGATATAGAGACATGGGCACCATGACTTTATTCCCATTCATAAATACTTTAATTTGGAGTAGCCAAAAAGCGAAAAAGCTTTCTTTCTTAACAATTTTCATTGATCATGAATAATTCTCCCAAGCTGCGTAAACTTTCTCAGGCTAGGTGTACACGGCGACTATCAGACACGTACATAACGTAACATAGTTTGAATGGGGTACTACTAACTTAGTATGGGCTGTCTTGTCTTCTACACGTACCATACGCTAGCTAAATGCAGTGCATGCTGCGCTGCTGCTAGCCAGCTGTATTGTACGCCAGCTTTGTAAAGTTTAAAACACTGTACTGAGACGGTCACATCAGTCTCTTTTTGAACGAGCGTTTTGGGGGAATTTTGTGCGAGGTCATATTTGAAATTAATTTTTCTGTTCCATTCAATTTGACAAATTGGAAACATACTCGCTGACAGTCTTACTGAAATAGCATTTGGAGAACAAGCTTTACTTGGGGATCTGTGATTTTGGTGCTCTTGCTCACCGTGGCATTCGACACACTATAAACGTTAGGCTTGCTACGTTGTTGAAAAGAATTAGGCTAACGTTAGGTCTAACGTTAGCCTACTTAACGTTACGTTGTTTACCTTAGCTACCTTACCTGAGAGTGCCAATTGCAAGCAATTTAATTGCTCATCTCTCACTTTTGCTATACGAATCAGGAGTCTCTACAATGATGATCTAAACCTTGATTCGCTTCTGTGGATTGACAATATTGACAGTTTTCTTACAGATCAAAACTAGAAGGGCTTAGGCCCCCTAGAAGTTAGAACAGCTTAGCATAGGCCTAACTAACCTAACGTTAGTTAGGCCTACCTGGGACTCGAACCAACGTTAGGCCTATCCATATCTTAGGGCCTAACGTTAGTGGTTTCATTATATAGTGATCAAATGAGCGATCTTAGCTTGGAAATGTCTCAAATCATTGGACTCCTGTTCTTTCTGAGTGAACCAGACAGATGAGATTTGTCTTCACTGACGTTGAGTTTTGCTCTAGGCTCAAAAAGAATGCATTGCAAGCTGGATGAAGTTTTATGATGCAGTGTTTCGAAGGCCTACTGCCACTAGGCCTAGACCTAATTGGATAGTGCCCCTCTCTCCATGGGCCGTTTATGCCGTCTATTCTAGGCCTAGATTGAAAATCACACTTGGATAAATTATGGTGATAAATTTCTTTAAAGTTTAGTGCACAGGATAGGCCTACGTGGTCAACGTCATCTTTCTGGAATATGAAAGATGACCTTTCAAGGTTAGTGACTTTCTTTTTTTCTTCTCCTGCAAAAGTAAAATCCAATACAGAACCAAACTGATCATTCATGAAGACAATTTTTGCAGATCGCTTTCACAATGACTCATTTAGATCTCGAGAAATCAAGATTATTATTAGGTCTAGGCTGTACGCTTTGTAGCCTCTTTTATTATGTCATCATTATCAAGATCATTTCGATCAAAACAGATCAAAATTTGGCAGGATGTCGCTCATTTTCCATCAACATTGATTGCCTGTTTCAGAGAAAGGTCTTTAAGTATTGCAAAGCGTGGTGTAATTTCTTCTTATCAATTACAGTATGTACCAAAACAAGCAGACGATAGTTTGACACACTTAAATTAGACTACTCAAAGTGATACTCACCTGAATTTCCTCTGAAAAGGCTAGGAATTTCATCTGTAGAAGCTGATTATTTGTTTAAATGTGAAACAAACATTGCTGTCAATCAAAATATTTTTAATTTCAATGTGAACAGCTACAGGAACAAAAAATTACAGCTACGTTAGGCCCGTACCTGGTTTATTTTGAACGTTCGATCTATAAATAGACCAACTGTTTACTATATCACAGCTGTGTTTACAATGTTGATCGGAAAGTTGCTCTCCATACACCCTATAGGTGCGTTCGACTGGGCGGCTCGAGTAGCTCGAGCTACTCGAGTTGCCGTTCGACTGGAAGAAACGTCACTGATACGTCACATCTCGAGCCGGCCAAAGTGGCCGGCCTCCAGAGGTCGGCCACTTGAGCCAAGTGACGTAATTTACGTCACACATAGTCTAGCAGTGTTATAAACTATCGTGACCCACACAGTTGAACTTCCTTTGGAAAGAAAATATCGATGATCGTAAACAGTGGCCTGGGAACAACTCTTCACAAGAAGTGACACACGGTGTGTTAATGAACAGTTCTGAGCAATTGTAGTTATAAGTGTCATTCTCGGTGTATTTGGTGAAAGGCGCGATCAGCGATCAGTGTGATTACTTGATTCAACATATAACACTGTAGTGCGTCAGTGTAATAAGGTGTTCGGCAAAATTTTGAGCTAGAGGGACTGCGTCTCTTCTCCATTGAAAAGCCGCCAAGAAGAAAGGAAATGACATTGGGATATGCCGACTTGAACTGCAATGCTACTAAACCTTGCATTTCACTGTTATTTAAAAAATCGCAAACTTCTCCCCCTAGTACGGGCAGTCATGTCAAATTCCTAACTGTCCGTTATATCTTCACCTGAGTTTAAACAAAGTACGCACGCGCATAGCCATCAATACCGGCATTTCGACTCGAGCTACCATTCGGGTTACCGGCTCAACACGCATGCGTATAAGCCCCAACTGTTGACGTCAAAGTGACTCGAGACATGACTCGAGTCGCCCAGTCGAACGCACCTTATGTCTCTACACTGGATTAGAACATGGCTAACTGACCAATCAGAGGCCAGCATTCTCAAAAAGTATTTATGAATAAGCGTTGAAGACCGCTCGAGTCGGCTGGAATCAGTAAATGAACGTAATCAGCTGTTCGAGTTTTTCATTTTGCGTCAAAGAAGCTTGCGAAAGATGTAAAAATCAGTTGTGCACCGTTGCTCTCTGCCTTGTATGTAAGTGAGCATAAATATCCTTCAACAATCCGGTGACTTTACTAGTTTCTAGTTTTGCAAAACGCCCAGTTTACGTCGTCGTTAAAAAGGTTTCTCGGTCAGCGGTCACCAGTATGAGCCTAGCATTAGGCTCATGAGCTCCCTAAAGTATGAGCTAGTAATATTGCTTAACAACAGTGGTTCCCAACCTTCTACAGCTCACCGTCCCCTTTCACCGAATGGCGTTGGGCAAGCGCCCGCCCCCCGTCTATAGCATTCTGTTACCATGAATGAAACGACAATTATAATAAAACACATGGTGAAATAAAGGGGAGGCATACACATACATTGTTTTTACGAACGGGTCCGACACAGGGAATCAAAACAACAGGAACTTACACTCAAGGTAAAAGTGGCGGGACAAGTTTTAGTCATGGCCCTTCGCTCACCGCTTTCACAAGGATGCCAATAATGGGAATATGAGGGTCCTCGCTGAGAAAATTTTGAAATTAATCACTGTTAGATGAGATTTCGTGAAATCTATCAATAAAGATAATTCACAAATTTTTTAGTGCACCTGAGGAGTGAATGTTAGACCTACTCGACTTGTTGACGTCATTTATCTCCTTTTTAAGGGAACGAATTTGAGAGCTCAGCTAAGGGAAACCTTTTGGAATCTTGTAAGGCCAAATTTAAACTAAGTATCTCATTTTGTCAAAACGCCCCCTGAGGCCCCCTTAGAGCTCATCGCCCCCATGAGTTGCAAAAATGCCTCCAGGGGGCGCGGTAACTCCCCGTTGGGAACCACCGCTTTACAGTAACATCTGCACTATATTCAACCGTCATGGGTGAAATGATAGGTAGATTAAGGTATTGAACTTGGTCAGCGGTGCCAAGGACGGTCCTTCGCAACTTCGGGGTGTTAGCAACATTGTGGGCATTAGAATAAACATGTTTAAGCATCAGAATTGCCGGAATAAACTTCAATGATCAGCATCAACATTCATGTTTTTTCTAGTTACTATTCCAATTCAAATAACTGCCAATGTATTTGTTGACACAGGGAGCTTACAGGTTTGTAGATAAATAGTGATGGAATAACATTGAAAGCACACTTACCAAAACTCAAAATTTCACCAAAATGACTAACAACTGATCAAGTTGATAACGCAGAGGAATTGTGGGTGGGGGTGAACGAAGGCAGCGGTTTTATGGGATAATGCAACTCCACTCAATCTGGACGGCTTGAAGTGCGATACAACCCCCCTCACGACAGGTGAAAACGATGTGTACTAAAAATGGACAGCCGTTGGCTTTACTTCATGTTAAAATCGCAAACAGTATTATTCTTTATATAGATTCCCTGCAAATGTGTTTCGTCTTCTTCTGTTTGCTTTGAGAACCAACTTTTCGTTTTTTTCGAAATATAGAGCAGAAAGCAGAAACGTTTATTGTAATTCAATAACTAGAAAGGCCAAAAAGAAAACCTGTGGATAGCGTGGAGATGGTATACGTCCCCCAGTACCGGCCGCACAGAAGCGTTGATAGCGCTACCAGCACCAATAGCAGTACGATTCAATACAGCTATTGGTGCTGGTAGCGCTATCAACGCTTCTGTGCGGCCGGCCCAGATCTTTAGGAAGTCTAGAAACTCTTTATTGAAAGTGAGACTTGCAGTTCCCATTGTATTTTCTGGATTCTGAATTTACCTTTGAATTGTCATTAAAGCTATTGTTATAAATAACGGTGGGGCTTGTCGCAAATGGCGGCACCCAATTATAGTTGATAAGCCTAAAATATACACTTCATGACACTATGCAAGAACACTAAGTTTCTATTACGCAACTAACAACCCCCAGATAATGAAGGATTTTCAGCTTTGTTGTATAATTCAATATGTTTCATTCAGTTTTAAATACTGAGTCTCAACTAGGCAAGGAGTAAACGAAAGAAAAAAACTTTTCGGGGCCTTCCTTTGTTTACAGGAGGCGTCTGGCAATAAAAATGTCTTTCATTTCGAGAGAACTACTTTTTGCGCAATTGAATGGGCACGACACTTCGATTATTATTATGTTCAGGTGTGTTCTGCTTCTTTAGGTACTCTTTACCGGATATGTCTTTAGTGTTTCTTCTTCCCAATTTCTAGTTGAAATCGTCTGTTGTGTGATCTGTCTATGGTGCCGATGTACATGCTCATATCGTGGGCACACAAATGAAATTAATGACTGAAATGACTTCTACAAAGTTCATTCACATAGAGTACCGGTATTTGCCAGTGTTGTAGTGCCAGTACATGTACCCGTATTCATGACCTGGTACCCGTTACTGTACTTGCGGTCCTGTACCCACACTCATTGTTCAAATAACAATAAACTGCACTTCACTCCATAGGCATGCTGAAGTTAAACTGTTTTACTGTACCATGAACCTTAGTACCGGAGGGAATAATATGCAGTCACCACAATTTGAATAAGTGTACCCGGTTATCCTGTTTCATGAATGGCACTTTTCAAACATGTGACAATTTGTTATCACATTATTAAATTTATGCAGAATAACTCCTGACTCCTATTTTCCCTTAAATTTTCAATGATCGTATTTGTAAACATCATTCAATATGCTTGAAAGTGAATAAGAGATGAAAGATTTAGCTGATTTTCCAAAATAAATTTGGGGCAACAGCTTATTCCCTTTAAGTACTGGACTCACGCTTACGTCACGAAAATTCACGTTGTAGCACTGGTTGGCAAGATAACTGTGACATTTGCTGTTCAGGTATAGTGCATGCTCAATTCGTATTGTATATTGAATGATTTAAAACAAAGCTCCATCTGTTTTGAAATTTAGTCCCCATAGAAATTTTCTTGCAATTATTATCACAAGGATCTGTATAAATTCCTGAAAACTAAAGTAAAAATTAAAGATTGTTTTTTATTGCAACTTGCTTGGCATACAAACTGCAAGTAATGTGGGACATGCGAGATGAGATGGGGTGGGGGAAAGTGCCCCTCCTTGAGCATACTTTTCTAATTTTGGTTAGTCATATTGCTATAAATGTCGGAAGAATGTGATGTTTTGGTGCTATTTGCACGCACCAACTCTGACTACTGGTTCTCAAACTCATACTTTCAGGCTGTAGGACAATTTGGGCAAATTATTTTTCCAAAGCCCCAGAAAACCCTCAAAATAATCCATCCCCCCCCCTTCCCCAAGCCCTCTCTATCATCATTCCAGGCAGGCTGTTAGTCATACGTACCCAGTAAGACCATTTATATGAAAACAGTCATATTGTGATTTTCTCGTCTTTTAAGTGCCCATCCGTTGTCATTCTAATGACCACAATTTGGTGAATACCCCAGAGCTTCCGGGGTCTGTGCCCCTTGGATCCCACAGGGACATTGTCCCTGAACCCCAACAGGGGCTCTAAGGCGAGTCCTTCGACCTAAAGCCTTCGGGGAGGGCTTCGCACTACCTCCGCCACCTTTGACGCTGTTGGGTATTTCGATCTGAATGCGCTTGAGTCCCCCCAAAATCATGCTTGGCCTCCTGGAAGAACTAATTATATAAAGTAGGGCATTCACATAATGCCTATTACCTAACATCATTCAAATAATATCGAGTAGCACTTTATAACTATCGTATTGTTACTAATTTTGAACGAAAATCCAGACAAACAGCTTTCAGCAATGAGGAATGGGAGGGAGGGAGGGAGAGTATAGGTGCAGGGAGGTGATATAAGACTGCCCTGATAGGTGTAGCAAAAGGGCTGAAAGACTAACAAGGGCGTTCAGAATGCTTTTTGTGGCAAGTGTATTAACAATCACCATCTATAACGATAACGGCTGAGCGCGAAGCGCTGGGTAAAGATTTTCGAATAATGTATAACGGCAAATAATTACTGTCAACCTTCCACACCATAGTACAAATTAGATTGTAAGAGCCCATATTGATGCGAGGCTCCTGCGGACGTTTGGAGATGTATCTCTGTTTTTCGGAAGTATTGTGATCAGATTAGTCCCATGTATTATTACCTTGATAATGGTTATGAGATGGAGTGTCCAACAAACCTTAAGGCCACTCAAAAAGCCAGTCTGTTACCTGGTTATTCATTAACAGCTTTCAACTTTTGCTGCTGTGCTTCTCCGAAAGTTGCTATCGGAAGATATTGACAATAAAAATAACTCTGAGGTAAGGTATGAAGCGCGCGGAAAATTCATGTTTCTTAAGCTTAAAATAGAGACCTATCAGCCATGTACTGTTATGGTGTATTAAATACAGATAAATGATCGCACGTGGCTGTGCCTTGTTAAGCAGAATACATTAGGCTATGTTCACCAATTAATCTTTTTAAATTAAATGCATTTTAATGCCTATGGACAGTTTTACCGTTGTTCTCATCATTGAAAACTTAAAGGAGCTGGGTAGTCGCCAAAACAGAATAAATTCTCGGACCCGCCGACTTCGTTACGTCACATCCGGTTATGCTTCTTGGTTTATCGATCATGATCAGAAATGCATTGTGTAGCTAGTACACACAACTCACAACGTACATGTGCAGTATATAAGCGTTGCATGATAACATTTAGTACGATACTGCTTACTTTTAGGCCTATGATTTTCTTAGTTAGCCTATAATGAGTTTGATGGTGGTTAGTAAAAGCGAATCTATTATGGGGAAGAAATGGAAACTAATTGTTTGCAAAAACAAGGTTAAGGCTTACCGGAGGTGGTTGATTCAAGAATTTTCGTTTCCTGGTCCCACATTTACACAGAGCTACAGGCGGAGGTTGCTCGTGCTTTTACACGGACAGCCTCCGCTACGAGACTCTTTACGCTGACTGGCACGTTGCTTTGAAAACGCAAACAGACGGTTCTGTGCAGTATTACCACTAGTATCTGCTTCTGTTGAGCTTTTCATTAGCTCGAAAAGAAAACTGTCTCCCTCCAACATTTTGAAACTGGTTATATTACTCGAAATGAAACCAAAATAATGCCCAGAAGCACTACAAGTATAACAAAATGCTAACGCAACCAGATGATCAGTTTTTCGCGGAAACGGTATCAGAATTGTCCAACGTAGCTGCCATGATAACTCGATGTATTGACTAATTGATCCATCGATCAGAACCGTTACAAGTTGAAACGATACAAAATTGCCCTTGCCAGAAGAAAAAGTAACGAACTATAAATTCAAAAAACAAATTGTTAAATATGTAGCAAGTGAAAAATAAAAAATCTAAGAAGTAAAAGACGAACGTAATTACTGAATTACATTGCAAAAATCATTTTAACTGAGTATACAAAACGCATTAAGAGGAATATTTTCAATACTAGTACTACACTGAGGGTAAACATCTCGTTAAGTATGAAGTATTTATTTCCGAAGTACGCCACTACTCAGCTCCTTTAAGTAGTACATCTCTCTTTATATTACGTATAGAACATAATTATTAATGCATAAGTCAGAGGGCCATAAAAACCGAAGTGCGCGTGCCCAAAGGACAAGCATCCACAAACTTGGTCTACTGGAAGTCTTCTCTGAAAAATTGTTCTTGGACCTGTCAACTGAATTACCATACACACTGGCCCTGGGGTTTCAATCAAAGAGTATAAACGTCTCACTCATAGAACTGTAAGTCACTGGTGATCAAGAAGACATAACGAAATAACCAAAACAGGGAAGTTTTTATAAACTAATTGTGTTAACGTCTGATAACTTTGGATCAGTAGAAATGTACCACGATGAGAAATGCATATAGATTTTGTCACCATGACAGAAAACCTGAATTATCTGTATTATATTTCTTTTTCTTTACTCATTTACAGCGAACACATATTCAACGACACCACTTTCCTTAAAGGAAGGTGCTGTCAGGTTATTATACGGGTCATCTAGCAATGAAGGACGTGTGGAAGTTTATTGGAAGTCAAACTGGTATGCAGTTTGTAGTGGAGGCTTTGATAGACGTAAAGAGGATTTGGTCTGCCGCCAGCTTGGATATTCTGCAGCAGAGAGTGGTATTCGTCGTTTCGGTTATGGTGAAGGTGACCTTCTGCTTTCCGTTAGGGTGGAGAATGCCTATTGCACCGGCTATGAAAGCTCTTTTCTAGAATGTCGTGGAGTCCGTCTCCGGGAGTATAATTGTTTCAGAAATCAAACGGTCGGTGTAACATGTTCAAAAGCATTACCTGGTAAATACAGAGGAATTATTTACATGTTATATGGAAGAAATTTTTGATGAAAGTTACTTGAAATAACATAAACCATTTCTTAAAAATTATAAACAGTGTTGCTTTTGCAGTAACCCTGACCTGCACTTACATCACTACAGGTATCGCATAATCACGCTCTAACTTTAATGTAAAAGCTAATTTGAAATTTTGCTTGGCAATTGACAACTGTCATTAATGTTAATATATTCCAAACAAAGACTATTATTCTGTTTGCTTTTTATCCTTCAGTGCAAGAAGACTTGCCGAAAAGTTTTGAAAAGGTTACGGAGAGCACGATTTGTTTTGTATATGTATTTTTATTGGCATGGGTTATCATCGAGTACGGAAATTACAGAAAGATCCTTTAACTACTTGAATTCGAGTATGGAAAACTGCAAAGTGTATTTACGTCTCTCATTTCTAATTTTACTTTTATCATTGGTTGCAAGGTTGTTAAATCAGTGCTTCAAAAATTTTGTTAAGCAATAAAAGCGTTACTTTCTTCCTCTAAACTCTGCCAACCAAAATACAAAAAGCCAAAGCTATGTAGCAAAGACAGGAATTTTTCTTTAACGTAGAGTCAAAGATTCCACCCAATACTATTCGACTTGTGGACGGCTCAGAACCCCACATGGGAAGAGTTGAAATTTACTACAACGGGTTTTGGACAACTATATGTGAAAGGGAATGGCATTACGAAGAATCAAACGTCGTGTGCAAACAACTTGGCTTTATTGGCGCAGATAATACTTACTACAAACATCGGGAGATATCACCAGATCCCTTCCCAATTTTGGGAAGATTAGAATGTGATGTTACTCATATGCAGTGGACAGATTGTTCATCTTACGACTGGAACACAATTGACTGCAGCTTGAACACCCTTGTTGGTGTTACTTGCATAAGTGAAGGTAATTTAATTTAGCACCGTAAACAATAAGAGACAAGGGAACACTGAAGGGGAGAGTCAAGATTGACTTAGAAAGTCAATATATAGAAAAATTGTTGCATCAGTCCATTCTTTTTTCTAATGGTCAATTTAGATTAAGCTTTTCAACATCTCAGCCAGAAAATAATATCTTGTTTATAAATAGAAGAAACCTTCGAGCGAAAACATATGGTGCCATATTTTCAAGCTTATATCCTTTGTTGCCTAAAATATTACACCAACTTACCTTTCAAGGGAACATTGAAGACAAAAGTTGGGGTTTTAGCCACAAAGTCTTGCCTACTAATACCAGTAGATTGTAAGCATTTTCTAACTCAGAAGTAAAAATAGTGGATTTCTGAAAGTTTATAATAATCATTGACCCCCTAGAGTAGTGGGGTAAGTAAAGATATTGAATCATTTATAGTGAATGGTAAGAACACGTGCTCCTCTGAAATTTGAACAACCATGTTCATCTTGTCATGCCTATCCTTAACGATGCAGAAACGGTGTCCATATTCGAATATACCGCTATCTAGAACTTAGATCTTATGACAGTATTTCCTTATTGCGAATTAAATAGAACGTCTAAAGATGGTCCAGCTTTCTCTCTGATTCAATCAATTCACTTCAAAACGAAACGTCATAGTTTGGTAAACTTGTCTGCGATGGCCATCATAATATCTTGTTTATAAATAGAAGAAACCTTCGAGCGAAAACATATGGTGCCATATTTTCAAGCTTATTCCTTTGTTGCCTAAAATATTACACCAACTTACCTTTCAAGGGAACATTGAAGACAAAAGTTGGGGTTTTAGCCACAAAGTCTTGCCTACTAATACCAGTAGATTGTAAGCATTTTCTAACTCAGAAGTAAAAATAGTGGATTTCTGAAAGTTTATAATAATCATTGACCCCCTAGAGTAGTGGGGTAAGTAAAGATATTGAATCATTTATAGTGAATGGTAAGAACACGTGCTCCTCTGAAATTTGAACAACCATGTTCATCTTGTCATGCCTATCCTTAACGATGCAGAAACGGTGTCCATATTCGAATATACCGCTATCTAGAACTTAGATCTTATGACAGTATTTCCTTATTGCGAATTAAATAGAACGTCTAAAGATGGTCCAGCTTTCTCTCTGATTCAATCAATTCACTTCAAAACGAAACGTCATAGTTTGGTAAACTTGTCTGCGATGGCCATCATAATATCTTGTTTATAAATAGAAGAAACCTTCGAGCGAAAACATATGGTGCCATATTTTCAAGCTTATATCCTTTGTTGCCTAAAATATTACACCAACTTACCTTTCAAGGGAACATTGAAGACAAAAGTTGGGGTTTTAGCCACAAAGTCTTGCCTACTAATACCAGTAGATTGTAAGCATTTTCTAACTCAGAAGTAAAAATAGTGGATTTCTGAAAGTTTATAATAATCATTGACCCCCTAGAGTAGTGGGGTAAGTAAAGATATTGAATCATTTATAGTGAATGGTAAGAACACGTGCTCCTCTGAAATTTGAACAACCATGTTCATCTTGTCATGCCTATCCTTAACGATGCAGAAACGGTGTCCATATTCGAATATACCGCTATCTAGAACTTAGATCTTATGACAGTATTTCCTTATTGCGAATTAAATAGAACGTCTAAAGATGGTCCAGCTTTCTCTCTGATTCAATCAATTCACTTCAAAACGAAACGTCATAGTTTGGTAAACTTGTCTGCGATGGCCATCAAAAGCCTGATTTACAAAGACCTTCTTTTTTTAACATTTCTTTTGTTTTTACTGAAAATCGCACCTTTGAACATTTGTGGGGCACAGATTACTTGAAAATTAATTGTATAGTCCATCAAGTAGTCTAACTTTATAGTTACTTGTATGGTTACATTTAGAAGAAAGTGACCGAGATAAGGAATAGAATAATTTTTGCATAAATACGGAAAGCAAAGCATCTTCATGTGTGTATATTTACTTTATACTTGCTGGCTGTATAATTGCAAATAAACAACCGTTTCCAAATACATGGTTGATATCATTTAGTTGCATGATTTAAATAGTTTTCCCCTTTATATTTCACTTCTCATAGACTACACGACAGAAGGTAGTGTCCGCCTGACTGGTGCTTCATCAGAAAATGTCGGCCGTGTCGAAATTTATCACCACGGAGAATGGGGAACCATTTGCGATGATGGCTGGAATTTTGACGATGCTGAAGTTGTGTGCAGACAGCTGGGATTTCCGGGAGCCCTCTTTGCTGTGGGCAACGCCTATTTTGGCCAAGGAAATGGGTTTGTGTTGCTGGATGATGTGTCATGCAATGGAACGGAACATTACCTAGTTGATTGCAGACATGCAGGATGGTATCAGCACAATTGTGGACCAGGCGACGAAGCTGGTGTTCAATGTATTATGCCAGGTACGTTTGTTCTTTTAGAGGCATATGGCTATAGAAAACATTCCTTGCGGCGTTCGGCGAGAGGAAGCAAGCACTAAGTGTTTTTCGGAAGTAAGCGAAACTTAAGAAACACTAGCACCTACACAGACACGGGAATATTTCACAGGCGTGGGAAGCGGGGGGGGGGGGTCTGGCGGCTTTGGCCCTCCCTCATTCAAAAATGTGACGGGGAGGAAGTATGCTTTCGCCTTTTCAATCAAAGGGTGAGAACCCTTTATTTGCTTCTTCTGTAAAAATGTCCAAATTTGCAGTAATTTTCCTTAAAATTTGGTCAATATGTTGCACCAAATTGCAGCTTCTCTCTAATAATGGTTTAAAGGAATTAAATATTTTTCTAAACATTTTGCATGCATTTTGTAAACAGGATCAGATGCTAAACACACGTTTTTATTCCTAAATATTCCGCTTTAAAATATGTTTAATCTCTAAACATTCAATGTATGCGCGGTAAACATGTTTAGAATTTAAGCGTGTTTACAAAGTGGGAGCGAAAGAAAAGTTTAATTGCTAAACACGTTTCTTTAGAGCGTAAGCACTCTGAAATATTTAAAAAATTCCAAAGTGGAGGGGGACACCTCCTTCTCCTAGACCTCTCCCCTAAGACGGCGGTCCCTAGTCTCGAGTAGATTCCTATACGCCTTTGGAATATGTGATTATGAGAAGACCATGTACTATCTCTTGCAGCATATGTCAACAAGCAGGTACTCTATGAGGTTGCAAATATTACTGTATTCGTTGTAATATGCTGTAACTTATTCCAAAATATCAACCTTGCTATTACAAGTCAAACATTATTCTAATGGTAAAACATCATTTTTATGGGTATTGCTGAATGGTCCGCTTATTTCTTCCTTGAAAAGTCTGCAACTGTCTAACCCCTTCTGCAGGGCGCCCAACACAAAATTACATAAGCACTGAACCGGTTTCACCTCTGGACCCCATTGCGAAATCCCATGAAACAAGCTAAGGTGATCTTCTTTAAATGGGTCCCCACTGTAAAAGCACTACCACTTAGATTATAAGCTACCAATTTTGATTTTTACTTCAACATTTTTCGCCAAATTGCTTTAGGTAGACTTCTGAAGACGGCTCTTTGGATTTTAGGCGAAGTTTCGCAATCGATATCAGTTTTGACCTAAAAATGTGGTTGTCTGGTACAAAGTGTAACTATATTGAACAATAATTTATTTTACACATATTTTTGATCTTTGGCTTCTTATCTTTAAGCTTTCTTTTACTGTAAAACAACCACACGGATTTTACCTAGGGCAACTTCCACCGAGTTTAACCAGAATCGGTTGAAGCGTTAAGGAGATTCTAACAAAACAAAACTGGACACACACACTCAAACACGCGCACCCACACAAACATATGCACGTTTTGATCCCTTCCTCATTTATGGACTTCCGGTCACCCTGGGGTACCCTAACATAGGTTAGCTTCTAGACTAGTAACGGAAAAATTACCGTTATCATGGCAACGGTTGCAATTTCCTCTCAGGCACCACCAAAAAGACACTTTTAGTTCTGAAATTTGCACTTGAGATCTAGTATAATAACATTGTAATGATCTAGCAACACACAGTTTGTAATGATATGCAAGTGTGCGCGGTATTATCCTGACAATGGTACACATTTCCCTTACTATTTCAAGACCTCACGAAATCATGAAAAGTTGAAATATACTAAAGGAAGGAAAGGAAAGGAAAAGGAGACAAAAGAGAAATTATGAGTAGGTTTGGATATGGTAAATAACATTGTGATATAAAGGCAGTAAAATTTTAATAGCAGATGTCTTAAAATACGAAACTGACTTTTTGGCCCTCTTCGTGCACACCAATGATTACACTGTATGCACGTTGGCGTAACTGGAGGGAGCTATATCCGTCGGAAAATTGTGATAAGTTTTCTTTCATGGCATGGGCGTGGCATGGGCGTCGGCTCCCTCACTGTCGTGACCTGGAACCCTAAAATTAGGGTCATTGACCACATTAGATGTACATCATGACGTGTACTATAATCCCTGCATGCATTAATAAGAACACAGGGACCGTATTTCGGAATCGAAACAGTCAATGGTGCTGGCAAGCTTTGTGCTTAGTATAAATAGTCGTCCCATTATTACCGCTTTCTGCACTTGAGTGGCAATGGGTCTCTGGAGGTTGGATTGAGGAGAAATTTTGTTACCATATACTTGCAACAAACTTATCCATTATCCATGGTACCAAGTTTTTCAGCTTTCCCTCCAGTAAAGATGTTATTTTTTCACTTAAAATTTGCAAATATCTTGGGCCTTTTAAATTAACATTTCAAGTTTCACCTGGAAAAAGCACAAATTTCTTTCAGAATGGCGCAGAATGGTCCAGAATTGCCACAAAAGACATCAAAATTACGGGCAGTTCTTGACAAGGACGTTCAAACCCCTGCCACAAGCTTCGTGCTGTCGGCACCCGCGGTGACTTGAGGGTTGCGTGACTATACCTGATCGGGATGAAACCTTGTGGTTAATTTGTCGTCTTTCATTTCTGTGTTTGACGATTACATACACAAACCTCTGCAATTGCCTCTTTTGATGGCGTTTGTAGGCGTATGCATACGTGTGCATGCGTAAACCCGGTAGCCCAATAGGCGACCAGTAAGTTGCGAACTCTTGTGATTACTGGCTAACTCCTGCGACAGCCTTTCATTGGGAGCTCTTGTGATCGATGGCGTTTGCAACCGATGGCAATCTAATTACTCTTACACTATAAGACATAGTCGTTTTGTTTTTTCGGAGGCTGCTGGTCACTTCTATCTATGAGCAACCCGTAACATTATTTCATTAATATTTGAAGTATTACTAGAGTTTAAACCTTCACCGTTCCTAAGAAATTATATGGTAACCTCTGTTTCCAACAGTACCTTATTATCTAAGACCAAAAATATTGTGGACGCCTTTCCCAGACTTCTATAGAATAATGAAAAGCAAAAGAATGAAAAGGTGGCTAAAGAAACAAACATTGCTATAGATAACTTTTGAAATTAAAACTTGAATTAGAGCAAATTAAATTACAAAATGCGTTAAATCATGTTGTAGAGTATTTGCATGCGCCCTTGTGTTAATTGTTTTGAAATGTTTAACATGTTAATTCTTGTTGTAGAACAACAAGGTTTCTGTCTCGTTGACTCATACAGGCCCTACCTTTGTGATTGGTTCCTAACAATTCGACCGCATTATTCTTTTGAGCTGCCATTACTCCAGGGTAGGATCTTATAAAAGTGGTGAAAGTGTGATGTTTTGTGATGTGTTCAGTATGTATCTAATGACATATCTAACTTGTCGCATAAACCTTACGTCTGTGCACTCCGCAAGCGTTGTCCCTAAAACCCACTTGCGGCCCTACGGTGGACCCATGCTTGGGGTCCATGGTACACCACATGCAGTAATTAAGCACCTAATGTAAAGATTTATGCAATGCTTTTTTTTTAACTTAATATATATATAACGCCTGTAGTTATCCATATACTGAGATGGTGACCAATTTGATGGTCTAGAACAAATGTAACAATTTAGCAACACACTTAATACAAGTCGGTCAGCTTTGATAATGAAAGGTGTTGGTTGTGTACCTAACTTGCCTTCATTTTTATGCTGGTATTATATATTAGGTAACTTTGGGACTAGTTATTGATATTTAAACATATTTAAGACTGTTGAAAATAAATTTCAAGGTGTTTGCTTTTCTTTCCCCCTTTCAGCCATCTGTCCTCCTTCTTTAAGGAATCTTGGTAGGGTATCAACAAGACAATTTAAATTAAAAATTAGGAATTTGACACTCCCCGATTTGTAAGGGCTAAATTTTAATATAGGGGGCTTTTTTTAGATAGAGGTAAGAGATGGAGACGGCTGTGGACGACAAAATCAATTTTACATTGACCTTTGTAACATGCTAGCCAGCTCTGTAACTACAAAAGTGTTCAACTTGTGATTTCCTAATTCGATATTTCAACATTGTGTGACATGTACGTGTTATAAATATTACTTTTAGGTTCAAAACTATTTCATGGTGGCTGATGTTAAACTTACTGTTTGAAATGATTAATAGGTGTCGTCTAATCAAAAATGTTAGTAAAATTAACCGCTTTGAGGATTTTTCTTTTTTAACTTAAGATGTCCATTATCCTAGATTGGCCAACGGATCAAACCCACATGAAGGACGAGTCGAGATATGGAATGGACACCAATGGACTAAAGTTTGCTCAAACGGGGGCTTCTTCCAAAATGAAGCAGACGTGGTTTGTAAAGAGCTTGGCTTTGATGAAGTCGATTACACTGGATATCGTGACAGATTTGGGCATGGGTATGGCCCCCCTTCCAATGTAGGCTACAGGTGCTCCGAGAATCAAGATTCTCTTTCTCAGTGCACGACTGTACCCATTTATGGCTCTGTCTGTAGACCTGCGGTAGTCTTAGGATGCAGGAACAGTGAGTGTAAACTTTATTCTTGTACATTAGATCTAAGTGTTTTCTGTAAGTGTATAACTCGAATCGAAGAGGCGATTTGTGCTGAACATTGGGAAGTTGGGGGGGGGGGGGCTGGATCGAATCTCAAAATGACTTATATTTATATGTGTACATATACCTATATATACTTATATAACTACATTTATACGTAAATGTATGCGTACAGGTAAGCGTATACATAGACATTACGGCATACATAAACGTATACGGAAGGGTGAAAGTACTATTTATGGGATGGGGGTAATGAAATGTGCTCTTTAGTGGCACCGAAGAAGCACAGATCTTCCCTTTCCAAGTCGAAAGTAGCACTTGGTAGGAGTTCGGAAGTTAGTAACAGCCAAAGTTTTTCAAAGCATTTTTATATCCAAGCCACTGTGATTTGAGCAGGGGGCTGACTCTCGCAGTGGAGTGGTTAACATGCAGACAGAAAGAAATAACAAAAAGGTCCCTGATTGCGAGCGGAGATCGCAAAAAACTTGCATGTGGAAAAAAAATTTCTGTACACATTGTGCGAGATTATGCGATCCGAAGTAGTATACGACCATGGTGTGATCCACTAGGCCATGTCCGGTAAGGTGGGAGACCCTACAGGCTCGTAACAAAAACATGACATTCGAATGAAGTTCAGTAGTGCAACTTACATGAAAAATTAGTAGTTTCTTTACCAGTATTGAAAGATGCTAGACTAAAAGCTGGTCACGAATGCCACTTTAGAAAAGAAAGTGTATTGGATGGATAGAATTAATGAAAAAAAGAGCTCAATGGATTTGAAAGGAGGACTCCGTAGACCTTAAAGTAAACTTTCGCTACGTCAATTCCTTATGTTTTTCCCAGTAATATTGCTCTTAGGCATCTGCAACTGGCGGTGGGAGTGCGCTAAAAATACATTATCAAAGTTAACCAACATGCATTGGGTGGGGGAACATGCAGACGAACGACAAAAATTTTCTCTCACTTGGGATCTTATTGTGGATTTGCTGTCATCCAGTTTGTTGTATCTATGGAAGTGATTGGGCACACGGGTATATGTATTAAAACAAAAAAAAAAAAGAGTCAATATCGTAATATCCAAGCAATAGTTTTTCAGGGCACAAAAACGCGAAGAAACCATGTAAAATATTTCACTAGATTCAGAGTCAACCTAGTTGTGTTGTTTTTAACCAAATCTAGCAAAACTGTTAAGTCAAACTAGTCCACTTTATGACAAGACTACGGTTTGCACTCCTATGGATTAAATTGTTTTAGGGCGTTTGCGGCAACTCGAAGGGTTGCATGACGTTACCCCGATTTAGTGCTTTAATTTGAAGGTCGTGGATATGGAGTTGCTTATGTGTGTCAAAGAGTCCCAGTAGTTACCAGGCATGTTTGTGATGAAAAAAAAGGGCTTGGAGCGCTTCGAGAAAATGTGGCCTTTCATTGTCAATAGAGCTAAATGTTAATGTCCTTGACAAAAAATTGAGATGGAAGGAATTCCATCTCCCTCAACCAAATGACATATATATATATATATATATATATATATATATATATATATATATATATATATATATATATATATATATATATATATATATATATAACAGACAAGGTAGCGCACGTCAAGACGTTGTGTCAACTTCGCAGACCTAAATCATGATTTTATAGCATAAATGCTATGTGACGATGGATTAATTGCATAAAAGTGAATCCCAAATTCTGGCTGTCTCTAGCCCGGTCTCGGGAAATTTAGAGACGAGTCAGGATTCCAGACCGTTAGTAGGGCAGATAAATGCATTTTTTTGGTAAAATCGTTCACAAGTGGAAAGAAGCACCAAAATTTGCATACATGGTCCTTAGGGATTGCTCTTTTGAAAAAACCCGTTAGCCTCTCAAAATTCAAAATGGCGGCCGATTTTTCAAAATGGCCGCCATTTTCCGTTTGTAAATACTGTTTAAGACACAATTTTGTGCAGAAAACATTCCAAAAAGTATTTTTGAGACATCTAATCTTAACATTTGGTCATATTTTTGACAAAACTTCCAATAGTAATTTTTGGGACTGCTTTGGCCTGACTCAGGTCAGTCAATGTGGCGGAAAAGCAAAATGGCCGCCAAAATAAATGAAATATTTCCAAAAATTGTCTAAAAACAGTATAAATCTCCACAATCCCAATTCATAATGATGTAAATTAATATATTTCAATTACGACTGCGTTTTAAAATCCTTGGCACAAGAGTACTTGCCAGTCAATATGGCGGAAAATTGCCCAAAGAGTAAAAACAATAAAGTAAAATTTCCCCCACCCTCCAAAAAAAAAAGAAAACCATTTAAAAAAATCACAAAAAATAATAATTAAAAGTAAATTTCAATTGAAAATCCTAAATATCTTTAGTCAAGGTTGCCAATAAAATTCAAAGCATTGTTTTTGATAGGTAATGCAAGACCTAAGCCTTAACAAGATTTCGGAAACACCAAAATGGCCGCCAAGATAACGATCTTAATCTATAAAAATAATATAAGAAATAATGATTTAAAATACTTTTGACACAGTTGCCCTTAATATCTGGCCATGTTTTATGACAAATAATCCAAATGTTTTTTGAAATACTTCTTCTGGATTCAGGTCAACCAATATGGGGAAAAAAGCAAAGTGGCCGCCAATGCAATAATTATGTCAATATATTATAATAATAGGAAAAATAGTTATTAAAAAATACTTTATACAAAGGTAAACCTTATCTAAACATTATCTTAATTATACCTATAGCTTAATTGTATGAGTTGCCATTTTGCTATTTCCGCCATTAGGTTGACCTGCATCCTTCAAAATATGTCCAGAAAAATAGTTTCTGAATATTTATTACAGAATATGGACTGACTTTATATTTAAATGTGTTGAAAATATTTTTAAGGATTAATTTCTTTGTTATTATGCTATATTGTATCTACACCAATGGTCGGCCATTTTGCTTTTTCCGCCATCTTAGTTGACCTGAATTCCAACAAAAATGTTCTAAAAAATATTTTTTATTATTTGCCATAAATTATGTCCATTTATTCAGAGCAAGTGTGACAAACATATTTTTCATAAATATTTTTATCATTATTTCAATATACTTTGATTATGTAATAATTATATGGACGGCCATTTTGTTATTTTTGCCACCTTGGTTTACCTGGAACCTGTGAAACATATCCGGAAAAATACTTTCTGAATATTTATTACAGATTATTGCCAGACTTTAGGTTTAATTGTGTTAAAAATATTTTTTACAGATTATTTTCCTTATTAATATAAACTGTTGTAATTATACCACTTGGCGGCAATTTTGATTCTTCCGCCATCTTGGTTGACCTGAATTCAAAAAAAAAAATATTTTGAAAAATATATTTGATATATTTGGCTCACAATAAGGCCAAATATTAAGAGCAACTGTCACAAATATATTTTTTAAGGATTATTTTCCGTATTATTATAATTTATTGAAATTTTAATATTAGCCGCCATTTTGCTATTTCCGCCATCTTGATTGACCCAGATCCTGCAAAAATGTCCAGAAAAATACTTTTTGAATATATACGATAGAATATGGGCACAGATTAGGTTTACCTGTGTATTAAGTATTTTTTAATAATTATTTTTCCTATTATTATAACACATTGACATAATTATTGCATTGGCGGCCATTTTGCTTTTTCCGCCATAGTGGTTGACCTGAATTCAAAAGAAGTAGATCAAGCAGATCAAAAAAATCATTTGGATTATTTGTCATAGAACATGGCCAGATATTAAGCGCAACTGTGTCAAAAGTATTTTAAATGATAATTTTTCATATTAGTTTTATACATTATGATCGTTATATTGGCGGCCATTTTGTCATTTCCACCCTCTTGGTTAGTTTGAAGTCCAGTATAAAATATCAGAAACCATGCTTTGAATTTTATGTACAATCTGCTATAAAGATATTTTGGCTTTTCATTCGAAATATATTTTTAACGACTATTTTCTGAGTTTTTTGCATTTTTGTAATTATTTTCTTATTTTTTGGTGGAATTTTTACTATATTGTTTTTACTTCTTCGGTGCCTTCTGCCATATTGGCAAGTACTCTTGTGCCAAGGATTGTAAATTTCAGTCTTACTTATGAAACACTAACTTACATCATTATGGCTGGGGATTGTGGAAATTACAATGTTTCTAGCCAATTTTTGGAAATATTTCATTCAGTTTGGCGGCCATTTTGATTTTCCGACATCTTGGTTGACCTGAATTTCGCCAAAACAGGGTTTCTGTTTTTAAAATTAGAGTTTTCTGTAGTCTAAAACCTATTATTTGACACCAGGATTATTAAAATCAACCTGGGAAGTGAAAATCTATAGCAAACTATATTATTTTTGGCCAAAATGGCGGCCATCTTGAAAAATGGCGGCCATTTTGAAATTCACGTAGCAATGGTATTTTCAAAAGACAGACCCAAAAGGTACAGTCTGTCAGATTTTGGTGCTTCTTTCCGGAAGTGAATGATTTTTACACTTTTCTGCCCTGCTATGTACGAAACCGCGTCAGAGTCTGAGTCACAAGTCCTAGTCCTCTAAATCGTGACCAGAGACCAGTCTCGAGTACTGCAGCACTGGTAACTCTGATAAGATGGCTACCAATTAAACATTAATTTAGAATTCAGATAGATTTTGTCAATAAGTCTTTTTGTTTCCTACTCTATGTTTCGACTTACGTCTTGTTTTTTCTACTTTCAGGGGAATCATCATTATCTTCCGCAGCTATTTGGGGTATTGCCTTTGGTGCAACGATCGTTATTTTAATTTGTTTTGTTTGCATCTTCAAGCGATGTAAATCACAACAATGCTGTAAAAGAGCCCTTTCGGGTGTTTCAGCTACAGGCCGTACAGATAGCGGTGCAGAACCTGACGATCAGATTAATGAAGGACCTACCATAATGTCAACGAATATAAATGAAGATGCACCTCCTTCATATAATGACGTCGTTGTCAGCCATGTTTAACTAGACCCAACACTTCACCCAGCATTTTAACCGCCATTGACCCTCCGGATCTTTCTTCAATCAATCCAACCTAAAAAACTATAGCAGACTTTGTACATGTACCTTTTGCTCCAGATTCTCTTCTTATGACAATTACTTCAATTGCAAGCAGATACTCAGGCTGCCGTTTTCGATGACATCCCATAGCTGGGAAAAACACATTCAAGTTGTTAAACTGTGAGCTGAAGTTGTTAAAGGCAATAGACAGTCCACCAAAAGTTCCTTTGAAAAATCAGCAAACTCTTGTTTATCTCCTCATATTTGCCTGACAAGTACCTTGAAGTTGTTTTTGATTAAAAGGTAATTTAAAAGCAAGGAGTTATGCTTCATGTTTTGAAAAAAATCAGTACAAAAAGTGTCCCATGATAAAGAAAGAAGCCTTCATCAATCAGGATGACAGGGTATACTAACTCTGATCGGTAACTGCATTTTCCCTCAAATATAAGTATCTCAGTGAGATATTACAATAGTTTTAGGGTTCTGTCGTTTGAGTACATAGAGTTATCTGCTGAAGTATTTGTCACATGGTATAGGGACATATTTGATGTGAGTTTACATAATTTAACGAGAACTAACAAAGCTTACAAATATCTCCCCTATCTGCAGATATTAGGTACCACGATTCACACAAGTTAACACGACATTTTCATTAACATTAACTTTTTACCTCCTCGCGAAAGCATCAATATCTCCCACGGATTGGAACAAAATGAAAAAAAAACGGTCTTCAAATTGTACTTAGAAATTAATTCTTCAGCTACTGTAAGGTTATTTAATAAGGCTGGCAAAAAGCAGCAGGATGCAGAGACATTGTTCAGCAACTTTAAAATTTTATCGCTAATCTTTGCCTATACCTAGAAACGAGTTACCAGTAAACAATCCTTAGAATATCTTATGAGATCAGGAAGGATCACCAGATGCAACTCCCCATGTGATTCCATTTCTGCTGGATTGTGGTTTCAATTAATGTGGTGTTACTAAAACTTAATGTTAAAATGGTAGTGATTGTTCCTATTCAACATTTTAAAAATGTTATAAATGTATCTGACTCTAAGGCTTGTAAGTTTTACCAAATTTGTTCAGTGAAGAAACAAAAGCATTAAGATATGGAGGGACCTCACTTTATAATAGCGTATCGCTTAACCGACGGTACCGTCTTTATTAACTTACCTAAAGCTTTCGGTAGATTTCGATCGATCTTGACAAATAGGCTACTACTTTACAAATTGCATTAGAACTGAACTATGCTTGGTATAGCATTCGTTGGTCGAACATCCATGCATTCGACATGCACACCCCTTCTGAATGCACACGCGTATGGACATGCATGCGCGTTCATGGGCTGAGGGACCCTTGGCTTTGCCTTGGGGCTCTCAGCCCATTCTCGTGACGTAATAGCTTGTTCGAATCTTATACAGACATGGGAACCATTGACGTTATTCCCTATTGAATGATTCATTATGCAGCGCATCATTAGCACTCAAGTTTATCCCTTTTCCCGATGGTACAACAGTCTGTAATTAACGTAAGACTGTTCACATGGGCGTCCGGAGGGGGGAAAGGGGGGCTCTTGGAAAATCAAAAACTTGAAAAAACGAAGAAAAAATAAAGAAAAAAAAAACGAAGAAAATATAACTTCAAAATTTCTTAACAGTTCACTCAGTGTGGATTTCTACTCTCAAAACAGGAATTGAATAAACATATCAACACTCAGGCCCCAGCAGCCCCCCCCCCCTCCCAGCATATTTTGGTATTTTTTGAAGTTAATTTTTACGATATTGCTAGTGTTTCCCTTTTTATTTGCGGTAAATAGGCCTTCGAAGTGCCATTTCCAGCGATCTGGGAAGTATTTTGGGCCAAAATTTTCTTGCGTTCCGCGCCAACTCATGGTGGCGCGGAGCGCTGAGAGTCTGTCTATGGGCGTCACCCCCCCCCCTTGAAAAATTCCTGGCTACGCCTTTGTCAACACTGTATGAAAGTAGCATCTAAATTCCTTTCTGGGAGTAAAATATTTCCCATGAAAGAAGTTGGGCCCCTAAAAATTTTTGCCCTCCCTGAATTTTTTTCTGCGGACGCCCATGACAGCTGTTCATACTGCTTTAGATTTTTCCGCTAAAGAATTTGAAAATGTATTTCATTGGCTCGCTGCCAACAACTTGTCTATTAATGATGGGAAAACCGATCTTTTGGTTTATAGAAATGTAAAAGACTCTACTCAACGCTATAAACATTCATTCAATAATGTCAGTATACACAGTGTAAACAGTACAAACGTCGTTGGGATAACAAATGACAATCAGTTAACTTCACAACCCGCATCCTACAGACTACCCGCATCCTACAGACTTCATTTGAGTACCAAAAGAAAAGGGACAGAGAGATCATATTGATGGTACTATTTGAAGGGAGTCTATGTGGGTGAAATTTTCTAAAAATATGGAATAATGCAAATTTTGACCAAAAATCAGAGTCCGGTCCCAATATTCCCTGTAGGAGCAGCTATGTCCTACCCAACATTACCTTTTTCCTATGCCTCAATACATTTAAAGAGCACTCTTGAGAGCTTGGGGCTATAGCTAGCTGCTTCCCCTAGATATTTGTAATTTTTGCCTTCAAAAAATACCCTAATTTGTACAAAAAGAAAACAAACGAAAATTGTCAACAATTCTAGAAAAATAACCCCACCCCCTAGTGCAAAATAGATTGCATAGTTTGAATTCTCCGAAAAATTCTACACCCTCACTTATTTTTGATAGTTAATCAAGGGTGTATACTGCCATCTATCTCCAGTCAAAATCCAGGCACCTACGTGCTGTTTCATATACAAAGTGTACGGGCTTCCTGTACAAAGTGTAGGGCAGCTCAAACTAAGTACTGTAGCCTCTGTGGTGCCTTGGCAAACACTCCATTCACGGCGTTCAAGCGCAACTACGCGTGGTGGAAGGTCACCACAGAATGTAAACAATGTTTTCATGCCTTGTACTGTGTGTGGAAGGTTAGCTGGGGTCACTTGAAAGCTTTTTGTGTTTGCAGTCAGAAGAATCTGGGCAGACTTTAGCAAATTTCTCTACAGTCATATCTCGCTCAAAATAAGTCCGATTGGGACAAATTTGGTATCATTGAAAAGAAAATTGAATGGAAAAATATGACAAAAAATTCGTCAACACCCTCTTCGTCCCCCAAAATAAAGAAAATAATAAGTAAAAACAAAGAAAACATAAGAAATGACGTTATCCGCATAAATTTGCATGTTAATTAGCAAAAATTGACGTCATCGACATCTACATGTTCTAACCTTTTATTTGACATGGGGTCTTGCTGTCTTGATAGAAAATATTCTTCTAATTTAGGTGCATAAAATCGTGGTTTTTAGGTGCAATTAAATCGTGCATAAATTTACCTTGTCAACATTACTGCATGTTTTCACTTACCTTGCCATATGTATAGAGTTTACTCCAACACCTCAACTATAGTTTACTTTTATGGAGATTTTCAGCGAGTTCCTGTTTCGGGCATTTATTTGTACTTGATAAAGTGTTATTGGCCACATTTTAATGCTCAATCCTACGACAGCACAAAACCCTTTTCCATCTTCACAGACTGTTAATCTTGAAGGACCTTTATAACTATCAGCTTGTTATTTTGCTTTCCAAAGGTCCCCATCGAGAGACCTTAGCCATTACTTTCAAAACATTTGCCACTTCCACGACTATTAAAGTTTGGGGAAAGATTGTTTAGTTCGACCCTTTACCAAAGCTCACCTTGTCCAGTAGCGTTTGGAATGCTGCCAGTTGAAGTACTTTTAAAACAACTGTAATCCCTGTAGCTGGGTAACTAGTTTTACAATTTCTGATAAGTCTCTATGTTCCCCTTAGTACTCTTTTGTAAGCCTTAGCCTACGTCTTGTGAAATAAACAGGGAACTAGGAAAGTTTTCTGTCTTCCCTCTGGACCCTCTCCCTTCCCACCGCCACAGTTTTGCGATTACCAACATAGCTATGCTATCTGCATCGATTTGCTTACTTGAATGACTATTGCTATACTACATTCTGTTATTTGTTACATTGCTAAACTACTCATATTGTTATGCTCTACTGAAAAAATATAGCAGTATATATATTTTAATGAGAATTTAAGGAAATGAACCTAAACTGAAATTATTATAGTTCCTCTTTAAGTTCATTGTGTCATTCTCGATTTCCATCTATACTTTGGAGTGTTTTTCTCCTTTGTCAATTGCTGAGGTCCTATTCTATTTTCGTACATTAAGTAAAGGCTAATTCCCTTTAGTATATGAAGTACTCAAGACTGTTGCAACAATTTTATGTTCCCCTCTTTTTTGCATCTACATGATACTGGGCTAGGTGTGGTACATATTTTGAAGCACTTTTAGGTTTATCTTATTGTTCATAAGCGTGTTGTACTTCCAAATTCTTGTATAGGTTTTGTGAATATAGCCAATGACAACAAATGTCTTTGTTCAAAGTGATTTTCATTTCTTCCTTCCCATTCGAAAAGGCTTCCGACAACAGAAGAGAACGTTTATGAAGAGCCCTTCATCCATAATTTAACATCAATTTGTAATAAAAAATGACGTATGGCTCTGTGAGGTATTGGTTTTGTTATACAATGGAGGGCAAAACCGACCAGGTACCTGCCAATGATTGTAAAATGTGGTACTATTTATACCCTGTTTTAATACTACTGCAATTTTTAAAGCTACTGTTTCATATGCAATGGGCCAAATGCATACGATATCATAGAACAGAAGATGCGCCCTCGGCTGAGGTTAACGCATAGCGTTAAACTTTAACCAACACAAAAGCAGACAGCGAGTTTTGTACTGGTCGGATTTTTGCCCATTCAAAGGCTAAGGCACTACAGTATGAGTATCAAAGTTATGTACATTATCTAGTTAGCTTCATCGTTTGTCATCCAACATAGATTCGGCGTGACGTCAATTCATAGGGTTAAGGGTGGAACGGGACAATAGAGGGAAAATAATCCTGGTGTAATGTATTTGGAGAGGATGGATATAGGCGCACAGGAGTCAGTTACTTTTGTAACCGCCTTTTAGATAAAAATCACTGAATTTCTCATCTCTCGCACTTCCTTCTTCTCCTTCTGTATGCATACCGGCCTTTCTTAACCTTGACAAACTTACGTTTACAGGTACTCTCTAAATGTTAAAGAGTGAATTTCACTCTTCGACGATTGCCAACGGTGACCACTCTCTGTTTCGAGTGGAATTCCACTCTGCCCGGAGTGGTAATTCACTCATTTGGAGTGAATTACTACTCCCAGGAGAGTGAAATTTTCACTCGAAGAAAGAGTGGTCATTGTAGGCAATCGTCCAAGAGTGAACTCTTTTACATTCAGAGAGTAAAAGCATAATATGAGGTAGACAGATCTACCTAAAAGTTCCACACTACTTGTAATATAAATAACATAGCTTAAAAGGCCTCATTGTAAGAAGAAATGGGGTTCTTTGTGATAAAAGCACTAAAGTTTGCACGCTGTTACAAACGTACATTTGTAGCATTTTTCAAATATGTAAGCTGTTGTACCTTTTTCAATATGACCGCCAAAGATAAATATACCTTTACTCTCCGTTACATATTTACACTATTCTATCACAGTAGTACTAACAAAACCATAGACCTTTTTCCAAATAGCAGTTACAAAGGATTGTGGGATAGAGTTTTTGTGTGCGTTATTTTTGTCAGTGGCATTTTACAGTGGACAGGAATGATGCAGACCAAAACACTATCCCACAACCCTTTGTAATTGCTATTTGGAAAAGGGTCTATTGATAGCCCCCTATATATATTTTGGAGTAGCACCCTAATGATTTATTACTTTTGGGGAGTACATTCACAACATCCACTGACAACAGAATACAAGAAGTAAATTTACTGCACCATTGTTGCCCACTTTAAAAGAACGATCGCTGGATGGTAAAATAAAAAAAACTTTAATGTAATGTAGTGTTTGTATGTTGGGAGTGGGGTGTGGGACGAAATTGCAATCACTGACAGTCTTTCAACACAGTACTAGGAAATTATGTAATGCATTAAAGTGCAGGAGCAAAGGGGAGGTGGGTTATATTAATGAGATGATGAATGGCCGGAATGGTCCTAGAGTTTTGGAATAATTATAATGTCCTTCGAAGGCCTACTTGTGTTTGGTCTAGCGGTAGAGCATCTGCCTCTCACGCGGGAGTCCCGGGTTCGATTCCCAGGTCGAGTCATACCAAAGACTTTAAAAATGGAACCTACCGTTGTGCGTGATGCTCCGCATAAGCAATGGAGTAAGGGAAAACATCCACAACTGAGAAAAGGCTGTGGCCGGCTCGACCTGAACAATTGGTTGGAAACTGGGCCGTTAAACCTCATCTAACTAACCTTCTTGTAAATTGTGTGGGTTTCCCCGTGGGAGTTTCAACTTAATATCGCAATGTTGCCATGCATGTATCACAAAACAGACATGACTGAAGGGGTTCCAAAATAGCCATGGGCGACTCCGATATTTTGGAGTCGAATACCAACTGTCCCATTTGTAGCGACTTTGAATGAAGTCAATCAAATTTCCCACAATGATTTCTTAAATCATGCAGGTAGATATACCTTGGCAGCTGTTAAATGTCGACCTCTAGCCTGCCAGTGAGTATTAATACTACAGTAGTCTTACCCATAGACTTTCCAACAATTAAGGTGACGAACTGCCAGTGCCGGAAAAACTGAAGCACCCACGTGGAGAGAAAACTTGGGATTGAATAAAAGGAAAATACAAGAAAGGCCAGTTTTGCTTTCAAAATTCATTTAATCCCCCAAAACAAGACAAATCCAACTAAAAAGTACTATTTAAGGCGTTTGTTGACGGTCTCAAAAATTCCCGTGCAGTCGAAAACAAACTAAATGTAAATTCTTAAACATTCTGCTTTTTTCTCATAGCTTCCTGTCAAACTGTCTCCTCATGCATGAATTTGAGCAGGAGCTTAGCGCGGATTTGTGTTTCAGAATACAGCTTCCTGCAGACTGTATTATTTGACATTTGGTTATCACATTTGTTTCTACAGGAAACCTACTCATGTTAAGTGCATCAATGACTAAACAATTGTTTGCTTAATAGTGCGATTAAATGCAGCCTAAGTTGCTTAGGATATCAGAATTTTCAGTGGGTAGAGCAGAAGACCACACCTCGGGGGCCAGTTCTAACTTACCACCGTCTGATCTTCGTCAATATCTTCCGGTGCCATCATGAAATGAACAAAGGTGGGTCGATCGCTCCGATCATTGTTTTTTACTTCTAAGGGAAGAAAGTTCTTCAACATGTTCTCCAAAATTTTTGGCCGGTTGTTGAGGGTTGTTGAGGGTTGTTGAGGATTGTTGATGGTTGTTTCGTTACGTTTCTTTCATACTTTTAAATTTTGGAGGCATGTTGCCATAGAGTAATCCCTAAACGGGAAAACTGTTTGGTGTTCTTCCGATACTTAGGTGTTCCAAATTATCAGATGGGGAGTAAAGATGCCAGTCTCCAAAATGGATCTTTTGCATCAATAGAAGCAGATTAAAATAAGTGTCTTTAAAGAAGCCGGCGCTCTCCGCGCTCTTTGCGAGAAACGAAATACATTTAGTCCAGGAAAAAGATAACACAAGACTAAATGTGTTCTAATTTCGTTGGGCAGGTATGTAGCTCGAGCCAAAATGGTAGCTTCATTACATAGAAGGGTATTATGTAAAAGCGTCCTTCCTTCTCCCGGACATTCTAAACCTTCTCAGTAAACCCACCCTAGATAACAGTGCTTTCTCTAAAATGTCTGGTCAGAAGATGAATTCCATTCTTTTTTTTTACTTTTTTCTATAGAGGTCAAAGAATTGAATTTTAACCTCTTAAACCGAGTACGAGGCACTTTTGAAAATCCTATTCCAGTCAAAGTTAAAGTATGAGGTTTTAAATGTCCATATTTTAATGACATTCGGGTATCTAGCAATTTTCAGTACAATGCTTTTGTATGAACGCTACAAAGCACTGCACTTCTCAAAGAAATCAACAATAGTTTCCTCGTTATCCGTCAAAACGTTGTGAACAGAGAGAATAATATTGGAGTTTTTCCATAAACTTGGAATAGCTAAAACAGTCCTACGTAAAGAGTAAAGAGACGCCAAGATACATCAAATTTCGAATAAAATCATAGTAAGGAAGTGCAGTGCCATCATCACAGAATAAATCAATCACAAATTGGACACCTTTGTTATGTAAAACCTTATAATAAACAACCTCTACATCAACCTTTTATAAACGACTTGTTCCCCAAAAATACCCTTCTAAAGTTTTTAACTTAGAGATTACAAGTGAAACGAAGCCAAGCATTACATTCATTATAAAAAAAGACTTCCCTCTAGCGCTCTTAGTAGGATACTGGGGAAGCTACCCTCAGTTGGGGCGTAGCCATGGCCTATAGGCCTTGCAAAAAATGGGGAAAAGGACACATTTTAGACCCTGAAAGTTGCATCCTAGTATTTTTCACTTTTAAGTTTCATGCTTTAGAATCAAATTTAGATTTCAAGAAGGAAACTCAGATTTTTTTTAAGGGGGGGGGGGGGAATGCAGTCACCCCAATCTGAATTAGCGTAACCGAGCATTCTATTTCAAGAATAGCTCTGGAAAAATATGTTACAATATATTTCTCACTGCATCATTTGAGAAATTTAGGTATAGAGTAACTACTTGGTTTTCTTAAATATGCAATATTATATTCTAATATATCATGAAAGATACTTGAAGTGAAATAGGGGATATTTGTGAGATTTAGCCGTTGTTCAAAATAAGATTGCAGCGACTGCTTATGCCCTTTAAATAAAAAGTTACCGTACTTTATGAGCTCATTGACTTGAGCTAATAGCTAAAAGTAATCATTGGCTATTTTATCTTTAGCCAGTGTATATGGTGGTATATCCAAGCGGTGTTTCTTGAAGGAGGAAGATGGTTCATTCGTCAGGCAAGGAAACCCACATAAAAAACGCGTCCCTGGCGGGGATCCGGGATCTCCCTGGGAAAATTTTGTGAAAAAATACCCTGAAATGCGATTTTCCATGATTTTTGGGCCATGAAATCATAATTTGGAGAGTAAAATTTTCTGCATTTCTGTATACTTTCTCAAGCAGGCCACCTTTCATTTACGGTTTGGAAATCTCAGGGGCAGTAGCCCCGTGCCCCTCGAAGGGCAGGCTATGGCCCTGGGATCGTGTAGCATGTTAGAGAGATTGATTTAAATTAGGAGTATGTGAACGGCTATGCAACTCATGTTGATATTGTATTGTCATTCAGCAGTAGGCCAACTAGTTTTAGTGTAGATGCACTAGCTATTATTTCTTTACAATATGCAAACAATAACTGCTTATTTTAACCCCTGCTTCGCTTCCGCTGCGTAGAATAAGTAAAGAGCCACGGAAACATACCCAAATAGTATGCTTGACTCTGGCGTGTAACCAAGCGGGTGACGTCTATGACTCGAGATCAGAACTTTAATAATGTCTCAGATCATATCACCTTAGAAAAGCAATATCCCTTTGAATAAATGAATAATTTTTATTATCATTGTTAAATAACGAATATATCGTCAAAATGTATTTAAAACTTCATTTTGTGCCCGTTCAGGACAAATAGTTGTCTCATTCTTCTTACTTCTCTTAGCTACTTCTCTTAGCTACGACCAAATCCTAGCTATATGTTTCGGTGACTTAACACCGAAATTTAAAACATTCTTTGAATTTATCTATCATCACTGAGTTTGGTGGCATCCTTTCAGAAAATGATAATATACTGTATGTTTCAACACAATTTAAGGATTAACTAGTCTAAAACAAATTTATTTCACAAATGAGATCTTTATTTTGATAAAAAAAGTCAGTATAATGTTTTCTTTTATGAGATTAATTAACTGATTGGAGTAATTTGTTTGCTGACAATCAATAAAGGATTTTAACTCCTTACACCAATCGAATTTTACTAACCATCGTTCATAATACTCTTGTTATTTTGTAAGAGAACGATCATGATGAGCCATGTGATTATAAACTTAAAAATACATCAGTCTTTAGCAAAATTAATTTAAAATTTGAGAAGTCATTTTTACAGACATGAATTTTGCCAAGATTTCTAAAAGCATATTCTAGCATTACGATTAAGGTTTATTAATCTAGAGGCTGATGCAGACTCTCTGGAATGTAGGGCTTACAGTCCATACTGTAAAATATGCGAAGGATTGGGTCCAAATTTCTAGTAAAGATTTTAATGTCATTTCCACTCTTAAAGGGAGTCAAACTCCCTACCCTTCTGCCCTAGGTTTGTTTCCTAGAATCAACATGTTATGGTAGCATCTTCGTAGAAATCCTCGTCTTCTTCAGAAATCGTTAAGCAAATGGGCTACCAGAGAGGTCCCTCAAACTACCACATTTGTACCTTCGCCAACAGTTGGGACACGCTGCTCTTAGCTGCGCCAGCTTGTACTGACAACACTTCAGTCTATCGTTGGGGGGTTGGGGGCTGGGGGGCAAAGTTAACATGATCCTGTTGTTGTTAACGTTTAACAGCTGTTAATAATTTTACTTGTCCTCTTTGCATTTATGTTTTTTCTGATGTTACAGCTGGTGAGTTGTGTATGTTCGACTGGAAAATTTGACAAGTTGGTTTTTAGTAACTGTTCTTTGAATACCGTCAGGCTGCTAATTAGTTAAATTGCAATAACAGCAACTGGTTGGCAATTTTATTCTCTTTGGTCTTTCACTTTGAGCTTGATTTTTTCTATTTGTCTTTGTGTTCGTTTATTGTTCAAATTAAGCGATCTCGTAGCAAGCCGTGCTAACATATCACGTTTTCACTAATCCCGCCCCTTACTATTTCAGCAACTCTTTTGATATTACAAAAGAAGTGTTATTGTTTTGAGCTCATGAAAATATTATCATAGAGCAAGTTCGGCCTGGAATGTTTCCTGAATGTATACTTAAAAAGATTGGCTATGAATCCAATGAACAAAAATTATACCAAAACGAAGTAAATTTTATCTCGTTGCCGATCTTAAAAGGCTCTGCTGCTGTAATCGTGAAAACCGATGAATTCTATGTACATTCATTTGGCCTAAACAGAATACTCAGTTACTCACATGCTTGTGAGTTTCCACAGTGTTGTTGCGTAAACAAACATGCTAACTAATGATCTGACTTCGCACTGTGGCCGGTAAGCATAATACCGTTTCTGTTCGGTTAGTTAGATAGGGTTTACGCCTAACTTATAACCTCTTGGTTTAATTTAGCGGCGCCCACGGCCTTTTTTCCAGTTGTGGGGCACTGGATTGTTTTCCCTTACTCCATTGCTTATGCGCACCACACACCGCAGCTCAACTCGATCGTCAGGTATCCAACAGTCGTGTAATGTTCGTGAGATTACGATCGCGACTGGTAGTTTTAAGACCAGTTTAAAGCTAGCCGTACACTACACGACTAAGCACACCGCAACCTAACTCGATCGTCGGGTCGCCAACAGTCGTGAGGTGTGCAAGAGTATAAAACTGCGATTGGCAGTTTTAAGATCAGTTTTAAGTCTGGCCGACTTCAGTCGGGAAGAACCAACATGTTCGTTCTTCCCGACTGAAGTCGGCGCGACTTAAAACTGGTCCTAAAACTTTCAGTCGCAGTCATAAACTCATGCACACTATACGACTGTTGGAGATCCTACGATCGAGTTGAGTTGCGGTGTGCAAAGTCGTATAGTGTACGGCTGGCTTAAGCCGGACTGAAGCCGACGCGACTAAAAACTGGTCTTAAAACTGCCAGTCGCACATCTTCTCGACCCCCGTCCTATTGATTACCGCCCTTTTTGATAAGTAGATACTGTTTATGTAACAAAATCATTACGCACTCACAGTCACTTTACCTGAGAAAACCCTCAGCCGGTCTGACCGCTGTTGCAGCTATTGGGTGCCAAAATAATTACACCTATGTAATTAACATAGTTTTACATGACGTGAAGGCATTGAATATTCCAATACAGTTGAATCATTCGTTACGAAAGCATAATTATTAGCCCTGTCACCTTTTGGGTGACAGGAAAGTGAAATGCCACACTAGTTATAAATGAACCATCAGTATGCAATGATTACTAATTATTAAGCCGAACGCACACGGACGACAGAAAACGCGAAACACGAAACAGGGTACACGTTTTGTTTCTGACGTACGTGTACGTTGGACAAAAAGAGAAAACAGCGTTTCGCGAAAAAAGCACTGTTTGTGTCGCGAATCAAGAGTTTCGCTATTTTCTTGTTTTCGTCTAACGCACACGGACGTCAACGTGGGAAAACACGATACAAGCGTGTTTTGCGTTATCTGTTGTCCTTGTGCGTTCGGAAGACATCTGTTCTGTGCTGCTACTCACAGGTAAAATTGGTGTCATTTCTCTTTAGCAAGAGTAAAAATAGTCTACTGCGCTGGCGAATCACGTGGGTTGAAATTGAATGAAGATACAGGACCGGAAAAAACCATGTAGGTTCAATAAACTCTGTAAAGGGAGAGCCCCTTGAAGGCGAAATGGTTCAATCCCTCATGACACAAATGCACAAATAAATGACCAAAAATACCTGTTTCGTGGCTGATATTTCCAATGTAACCACTGCACAGGAATCTGCAATCCATCTAAGAAGACAAGTCATGAGACAGACACTTAGAAGCCTCGTCCATAGAAGGAGCTTTGCAGTCTGGTGGTGTCTATTTTCACTCGGTTATTGTGGTCTGAACACCCCCACCACCAGTGGCAGCATCAGGATTTAAAGGTGGGGCAAATGGAGGACAAAAGGAAATGTTGGAGGGACAAAAAAATTTCGCGCATAGCGGAAAATGGAGCGCGAAGCGCGAGCTTTAGCGGGTGGGGTCCAGGGGCCCTAAGACTCCCCTGGTGGGGTCCGGGGCAAAGTCGACAACATGAAAATTATATTTCAGGATCCCTTCTGTGTTCATAAAGTAATGGCGAAGACATGTTCAACTCATAAATCTCAGCAAAACTTAGAGTCCGTTGCCTGAACATTGCCATACGGAAATGTATACGGTATACGGTAACCGCCCTTCATTGAGCGACTGTGTATCTAAAATTAGAAGTCGTGGTAAAAGTATAAATGTAAGTTATTGGCAACTTAGAGATGGATTGTGCTAGTTTCGTTTGCATGTTACTATCTGTATGGACTTCATTGTCTGTTGTGTGATTCCTGTTAACTTAACTATTTCTGTTTTGGGGAGGAGGGAGGGTTAAACAAGTTTCCTGTCAAAATGTTGCAGGTATTTAGTATGTATTTCCATCAGCAGCTCATTCAGTTCATATTTTCACATTACTTTACGAGAAAACGTTTTATAAGTATTGCACTTCTGCTTTTCTCCTTTTCCATACAACCATTGGTAAAATTATCATTATATCAAATGTAAATATTTCGATTTTGAAGTTGGTGGAAATATGTATACTATATACTGTATACTGTGCAGCTTGGGTTTTTTAACCCCCCAAATAAAATCGTCTAAAAAAACGTTTTAAGACACATAATTTTGTAGGGGGTGGGGTGAGGTGTTACAGTATGTCACCCATCTATCACAATATTATTTAAATTGTTCGTTACAAAATACCTGAAACTTGCAATCCCCGCACGCATAACGTTTTCTGTTTTCTCCATTGTTTACGTGAATGCAGGTTTAGTATTACATAAACACTAAGGCCATTATACATAACGCGCAAACAAAAAGAGCACAGGAACCGAGAGTAAAGCTAAAACAATACAGTAATGTACCTAACGCCAAGTTATTTTGAGCCCTTACGCATATCGTGTCACAGAGCAAAAAGTTCTCCCTCTCTTGGAGAAAAGGTGCGTATCATTGCAAGTTACACCAAAAAATACAGACAGCTAATTTGTACATCAGGGGATACGCCTGATCCATGAATCTCTATCTAACCCAAACCCCAACCCTACCCGTAACTCGGAATACATTTTCGTCCAGGGGAATCTTCGGTCTTTAATGAACCTTCGACCAAGTGAACCTTACGTCTATGGGTATTCCCTCCTGTCTGGATTATGTAATGTTTGGCAGTCTCAAACATTTACTCTCTCTCCATTCCCAGCATGTGACCATTTAAAGTTTAGAACGTGAACATATATACTAGAGGTATCATGAATCAATCACCTGACGAACATTTTGACAATAAAAATATAAAAAACATTTAATAAAATGAATTAAACTTTGAAGTAATATTATATGTCTCCCTTATTGCATAAACGTAGGAAGCGGGGGGCTGGGGGTAAATCCCCCAGTCAAAAATCTGGGGGCTGAAGTATGCTTCGGCCCCTAACATCCAAGGTCATAAACCCCTCATTTGTCTCTTCAGTAAAAAAAGTAAAAAATTACAGTAATTTCCCTTAAAATTTGCCCAAAGTGTTGCACCAAATTGCATCTGAGGACCATCAAATACCAAAAATCTTCCAAAGGAGAGGGGGACCGGGAACACCCCTCCCCTTAGACCCCTCCCCCAGGACGGCGATCCGAAACAAGGTTTAGCCCCCAGTCTCGAAAAGCTACCTACGCCTATGCCTTATTGTGCTTTATTTTGGTGTTGTCTCGACTGCGTAATCCATAGAAAACGAATTATTGTAGTGGGCGTGCGCGCTACAATCTTGGCGTTGCACGACAGGCTAGGGGTACCTACATGACTGAACGTTGAAACTGGAAGTTCCACACGGTTTCGGTCCGTTTTTACTATCGGTACTATCAATGTGCAGGCAGCTAATGTTAAGCTTGTCCATGATTTTTTACCGCTTTCTTGCACACATTCTAAATTAGTCCCGACAAAGCTTGGACTCGTTCATAAACAGAAACAGCTTGTAATGTAGAGTGAAATGTTACTGATTGATGAAATGCCGAGTCTTTATTTCAGAAAAAATTCAGTTAAATTTGCGCTTGCTTTCTCATTAACACAACTTGCCTACATAACTTGAAATTCGCAAACGAAGTAATCAGCGGATGAATTTATCGTAAAGTTTAATGTGATGGGAGCTGGATATGTACGGGCGGCGTCACCTTCAATGTGCACAGTATATGGTATACTGTATGCGTCACCTTCAATGTGCCACAGTATAGGGCACAACCGAAATTCCTCTCAATAGTAGTGTTACAGGTATATAGGACGAAAACCCCAAAATTCAAGATATTTACTTCAAATCCGAATCAAATCAGAAATCCTTACAATGTGTTCTACCTTTTCACAAAACTAGCAAGATTATACAAAAACATCACAAAATAACACTACCTAGCTTGAAAATAAGATGATTTTCTGCAACGTCTGAGCCGCTCGGAAGTTCGTTAGAAAAACACGATTGCGCAATAAAATCACCTTGTTAGCCTTGCGCCAGTCGTTTCTTATGTCTTGAATGTACTATGTATGCAAAGATTTTTGGAAACCTTTCTCAGTGAAGGTAGTGAAAAATATTTGATTAAATAAACTCCGTATTAAACACACATTAAATCTGGCCTACTCCAAACTGCAAGGACTTGTCTAACATGCACTACAATTCTGCGTATTTGCAAGCAAATGCAGTTCTAGCTTTAAATAGTGGGTGCATGGAGTCACGGTTGAGCCAACTTATTTGGAAGAGCGCCACCACTCGGGGAAAGTTCAAGAATGATTGACAAGAGCTTGTACGTGCAGCGGAACTGTACCGGAAGGGTTTCCTGGAAAAGTTTAAAAATAGTTGCCGACAAAGGGACGAACGGAAACAGACTTGGAGCATAGCAGATGGACTGGTGAGAAAAGAAGTGATTCGAGAGAATCATTCTGACAATCAATTGAAGCGGATCGACTCTGACATAATTGGATATATTGATTAATTAAATGATTTTCAAAAGGAGATGGTGAGGGATTGTATGATAAAGTGAATTGGAAGATCCGTATTTTGGACTGAGATACGTAGTCACGGGCGCCGAATTTAATTTTATTAAAGGAGGACCAGTTTGCTCCGTCGTCTGGGTGACAAAGGCATGAGTACCATACTCTGCTGGTGGCGGACCGAGCTGCATGGTGATAACGACGGGACTAGCGAAAGCGAACTCCAGGAGTCGGTTATCACGCGTATCAGGAGAAGCCAGAAAAGAACCAGAAGGAAACCGAAAAGGGCCCTTGCGTCGCGTAAGTGATCACAATTAAGATAATTTAGTGGGGTAAATAATTCACAGGTGTACTAGGCCGATAGGATTTAAGGCAAATATATGTTGTAAACTGAAATTCATTGATCATCATTTAACAATTTGAGAAGGAGAGACGAAATAATCATGAATCATTGTTGAAATCTAGAGAATCTTCTCAAGCAAATCTTTCTGATCTTCATTGTGTGTGCAACATATTTTTGCCAAATTTCGCTGGCGGGGAGGAAACAACCTGGGGTCGCAACAGAAGGGCGGCATTCGGCTTAGTTGTGACACATGGCCGTACACAACACAATCTTTACTTAATGAAGAAATCTTGAGTCAATCAGAAAAAGAGCAAAGAAAATTAGGGGGGGGCGCCACAGGGTTCGGGGGGGGGGACCGCCTCCTACCATTTGCAAGAACAGGGGGAGAGAGAGGGAAAAGAACAGGAAAAAGGAAGAAAAGGAAAAGATGAAAGAGAAGAAGGGGAATCGAAGGAGAAAGAAGAAGAGAAGAGGAGGGGTGGGGTAGGTATCTATTTGATCCATATAATTAGTCCAGAGCTTCCAGGAGGCCCTATACCGGTGTCTGCCAGCCTTTAGCTACCCTTTTATCTGTTTATAATGCACATATTAATCAACGAAAATATTCGTAAAAATTCGTGCTTCTGTCGACTCCACGCACGTATTTTTGAGTGAAATAATACCCATACACAATGGGGTGGACTTCAGGAGGTTTGTTGACAATATACCCTTCTCTTAGACAACAAAGGACTGTCCTCTTTTACAAAACCAAAACTTAAAATTCAATAAATTAATAACATTTTTCAGCCATATATGATCAGCTGAAAAAATATCAAAGACATCACCATCTAAGCAATCTTAAATTGATAAAAATTTCTCAAAGGGAGGGGACAGCACTCCCCTTAGACCACCTCCCCAGAAAAGCATCGTTCCCCCAAGCAAAAATTAAAGTTCAATAAATTATGAACATTTTCTTCCATATATGATCAGTTCAAAAAATATACCAAAGAAATCACCATTTTGCATCTACGCAATCTTAAATTAATAAAAAATTTCTCAAAGGGGAGGGGACACCCCTCCCCAGAAAAGCATCTTTCCAAAAACAAAAATTAAAATTACTTAATTATAAACTTTCTAGCTATATATGATCAGTTCAAAATATGTACCAAAAACATCATCATTTTGCACCTAAGCACCTTAAATTAACAAAAAAATTCCCAATGGGGAGGGGACGGCGATCACTTATCTCATGCTTTGCCCCCCTATCGAAATACCCTGGCGCCGCCCCTGTGGTAAGGCATAATCCTCTAAAAAATCCGATCTCTGAGCCCGCTGATGCATTTGAACTGCCTGAAAAATTCCCACAATCAGATTTAAAGGGGGTTCAATTCCCGCATTCCAGCTAAACCATGAGATAAAGCCTACAACTGATTGGTGGCACAGCTTTAGAACACCTTCTCTCAGCGACATAAAATGAATGAAAACGTCAAGAGGTTGCAAATATCATCAGTCTCAATACTAGCCGACTTCCCTTTGAGCATGTCTTCAACTCTGTAACTTAACTGCAGGAATTTTATCGCAGGCTGCGGATGAATGTACGAAGACTTCTCCTGTAAATAATTCGACACAATTGAAATGTTTTAGGGAGGTTTAAGAAAAGGAGGAAAATTATAAAATCTACTTCATGGTAAAAAGAATGACAATTGCTCTATCTGAAGGTGTTTACGATGGAATGCTAAATATTCAGAGTGATAAAGAGAGCCACTTTTTTACTTTTAAGACAAAGATGAAGTATATACTTGGAAACATAGAGGACACTGAGTCTAACTGCAATGAATGCAAAACCAACATAACCGTCCAGTGATAGCCTCTGTTTGGATGTAGTAGAGACGTTAAAAGTTCTAATGTGCTTAGTTTCATGTTTGCACTATTTTAGATCTGTCTTAGGCCGCATTTTTCAATCATTTTACTTAGGCCTTTTATCTTTGGCCCAGCTACAAGGCTATATCGTGCACAGTTGCGCAATGACTGTTATACAACAAACACAGTGGTAGCAAATCATCTCAAACATCAAACAGGTAATTGGATCTATTTTGAGGGTGTAACATTTTCAATTATGAATTTCACTTCTGTTACCAGGGAAGAGCTCCAAAAACCATCCAGTATGACAATAAATTTATTTCAAAATGCTTACAATTGTTTTCAAATGGTAGAATATGTAATTCTGATCACATATTATCTTTTCAGGTAAACTTGTGTTGATACTGGTTTCGGAACCAGCCATTTGTGTTTCGGGGCCATGTAAATTTAGGTGCCTTTACTATACATTTACATGTACATATTAATGTATATGTATATGTTCATGTATATTATATGTGTATGATTATACCCTACTAGATTTAGATGAAAATTGTGGGTTGAGTCAAACAAATTGTAACAGTTTGTTTTTTTGTTGAATATTGTTTATTAAGTTGCTTTTGATAACGTATCCAAAATCGCACACAACTTTCAGCCAGGAAGTTACCTAATTTACAAAATTTCAAAATGGCCGTCAATTTCCAGTTCCAGCTTCATTTTGTCCAGAACTATTCACTTTCAGCACCATGAATGTACTAAACTGAGAATAAACAACAACTTCCAGTGGACCGCTTACACAAATATGAACCCGAACGGCTTTTCAGGAATGCCACCTAATTTGCATAAATCCAAAATGGCCGTCAGACTCCGAAATGAATGTCCCTTTTCGATTTTCATTACTGACAGAATGGGCCTAATTTTCAACTTACTGTTAAAATGGTTTTTCGCTATGTATGTCATGAATTGCAGTAGAATGAACGTATCAACGCGTTTTCTATTATGCAGCGGGGGCATGGGAGGTTAGGGGGACTTCAGATATTGGAAAGAAACCCCAAATAAACGACGTACCTTATGAATTTTATCAAATTGCGTTTTAAAGTTCAACCGGTCTGGCAGTCAAGAGTTATGAGATTCTGGTTAAAACGGCAGGATCATACACACTTCAGCTATCTACCGCCGAAACGTTTCATTCGACCCGGTACCGCAAAGACAGGGAGAACAAAACAATCGGAAAGACGCCAGTTGTATACCTAATAATAGATCGTGTAGGCCAGCCTTGCAAGCCTATGCAAGCCTATGCGGTGTCTGTAAAAGGATATATTCAGTGTGTGCATCTTATATTACCACAATCATGACCACAAGGCCTTCATCAACTAATTTAGGCCAGGTAGTTTTGTTCTCAATAGATGCTCTAGCACTTGCATGTGTTGTACAAAATACCACGTCTGTGTAAGGAACGGGAATACATCGAAATTATAGGCCTGCCTGTCGTAGGCTTTATCCATAAGCGTCCGACACGGGGGTGTGGGGGCATATGCCCTAACAATTTGGGCAAAAATAATTGATCCATTCGGGTAAATGAGACAGCCAAGAAACTATATGCCCTATGACAACCGACTCGGCGGTATCAAAATTCCGGCAACTTGGTCCAAAATTCTAAATTCGGGCAAACTTTTCCCTGCCCCCCCCCGAAATATTGACCCCGTGGGTCTATGCCTGTATCATGATTGGCAAAATAGGACAGAAATTTGGCCAACCATAAGGGGCGTCGTATTCCACGAGACGAGAGATTGAGCCTACTAGTACTAACACCACGAAGACTCTTTACCAAGGTTTCTTTAGGGAGTGGGTCATCGAGGCGATGTAAGGTGTTAAGATATTACCCCACAAGGCCGTAAATAAAAGTTGGCCCACTATGACAAAAGAAAATGCAGAAATGCTGAAAATTCCACTGTCCAACTTATGATACGGGGGCCGTGCTCCCCGTGCGGACCACTGTGGCCCCATATGAAAAATCGATCAAAAATAAAATTATTACTACCTGTTAACGGTGGCCCGGTATGACTCCGGGATATTTTTAGACCCAAAGTGATACCAAAAGTCGTTCAATAATGAATGTATTTCGTTTTCTGTGACATTTTTGTTCTAAAAATTACGAAAATTTTGGCGTGCAACGCCCGCTTTCTCACTCAGTTAAATTGGCTTTGACATCCGTTTTAGATATGTTGGCTATATAAAGGTGTAAAGATTCTACCATAAGGTTTTTGTTTTATAAGCAGCTTAGAGGCAACATTTGAGGTCTAAAATGTGTCATTTCCCCCATGTTCAAGACCTACGCTTTGGCTACGCAACAACTGATGGTGGCTTCCTCGGTGTCGGATTAAGAGCACTAGGGGGAAGCCTGCACCGGGGATTATCCTTGTAATTTTACCATGTATGTCACAGCCGACGAGTTCAGTAAATAATTAAAAGATTAGATCATTTATGAGTCCAAACTTCACCAAAGATAACATCAATTTTACATCTAGGAAAACTTAGAACAAGAAAACTTTCTCAAAGAGAAGGCCTAGAGGTGTAACCCCTATAGCTACTCAATACAACCTTTCATCCTAACAGGACAGAAAGAATCACTGAATAATGAGGACCCCTAAACATATAATCAATTCAACGCATCACATAGCTTTAGAAATATAGCACCATTTTGCATCCAAGCCATCTCACATCGACATAAATTTCTCAAAGAGTGTAGGGTGTAATCCGTTTCTCTTAGACAGCACCTCTTGCCTTCCGCGCAGCTACTAAATATAGAGAATATCACTAAATAATGACAATTTGTAAAAATATAATCAATTCAAAGCTTTGCCAACGACAGCACAATTTCGAACCTAAGCCATGTCTTACATGTAATCCTCCCCTCAGCACCTACCTTCGCGTTGGTACCCAGAATATAAGAAAAATGAAGGGTCCGCTTGGGTGTTGACTATCTGTAGGCATACCACATACGGTGCTCCGCTTAGAGAGTGTCATTAACTGCCCCCTAGAGATTTCGCCCAGGCTACGGCCCTGCCCCAGTACGCTTTTATCTCACACTGTACCATACGATAGAATACAAGACAAGAAAACTGGTAAATTTTCTCAATGTGGGATGGGAGTGGTAAGTCACTGGAGTTGGGCCACTGGCGTCACACTTGAAACTTTAGTTCATTTGGATGGAAGGAAACATTGACAATTTAGGGGTCGGAATGACTCGATATAACTCAGTAACGTACACAGGATGGGGGAGGGGTCACTGAGCCATGCCCCATTCCATGTTGCCTCCCCAAAATGGAAGTGCACAACATGAACATTGGACCCCTTATTCATTATTTTGCTTTTACACATCTGATGGAAACACGTGAGAAAACGACAAATTTGATAGTTGATTGTATAGAGAGGTTATACAGTTTAGTGAATATGTTTGTTCTCCATGTCAGCTGGATCAATTCAAATATGATATTCCACTAGGAATGACACACTGTAGGGGTATTGAATATCAAACTGAGAAAATGGCGTCCATTTTGGATTACGCAAATCCCCTTTTCACTGGACCATGTTCTTATTCAACTCCATTGTATTCATTAATACTTGAATGGATAACCTTGCCTATGAAAAATGGCGGCCATTTTGAATTTATGCAAATTAGGTACAGGTCATGCATGCAAGCTCATATATACCCCATATAATTCCTATGTCCTCTGAGTCATGTTTCTAATAATTTCGGAGAATTTATTCCTCAGAAAGTATTCATTTTGTACAGAAAAGTGACCTCAAAGTCCATAGATGGCGGCCATTTTGAAATTATGTAAATTAGGTCACTTCCGGACCAAAACCTGTGTCCGATTTTGGATATATTATCAAGAACTACCTAATAAATAACATTCAGCAAGAAAACAAACTGTTGTAATTTGTTTGAGTGAAAAGTGTAAATCTGGTCAGCTAGTATGGCTTGTATTAAATGCTCACATCCGTACCACGTATTGACAAAATAGTTCAAAAATGGTAATGAGCGAATTAAGTTTCCAACCGACAACCTATTTATCCTCAGATATTTCAGGGATTAAAGCCGATCTCCTCATTTATTGAGTATTAGACTCTTAATGAATACGTATAGTAATTACATAAATGTAGTGAAATTTAAAATTAACGATTACGTAACAATGCTTGACGTGCTGAATGTTTTACCACTGGGTTAAAATACCGACGAGCTAAGTTTTCCATGGACACGTCACGGTAGTGCGAGTCTTCTTGGTAGGAGCAGGGAGGTGATATTAGACCTCCCTGGTAAAAAGTAATGCATACATATAAGTCTATATGAGACGTTGTGACTATTGGGCATGAATGAGTCCATTTATTGTGTGAGAGGACCAACAAGTACATACACGTAGACAAAAATCTCACGGAATAGCTCGGACTTTATCACAATTTCGAAGATCTTAACCTCTCTTCTTCAGGTGCTAATAAAAAAACACGGAATCTTCAGTGTGTTTTCCTTATCCATTTAAAAGCAATCTAAGCTAGGAGAGCTGAGATTGCCGAACATGCGATGAAACACACAAGACTTCGAAAAGAAAACAAAGTGCTACTTAAATCGTGGACTTGAAAAAGAGAGAGCGACGTGTCTTCCTGAATGATTTCTTTACGTTAATGTGTACATAGTGAAAAGTATCTAGCCGATGTATACTGCAGATTAACGTGGCAGAGTCATCTTAAAGTATAAAATAATAAAAATAAAACTATGAAAATGTATACGTTATTGTGATACCTGTCAGGTAATCTATCTTTGCGTTGCGATTGCCCCAGTTCAATCTACAGGGCGAATTTTCATCTCCGTTGAAGAGATGTTGTGGCTATCTGTCCAGAAAACTCCTTTGTGTTGACCACCATACATACCATTAAGATTTCCTTTCGTACAACCTGTTTTGCAGTATCTCGGAGGATGGCAAGTCGATCCACTACTGTTACACCATTTATTTGAAAACCACCAGCCACCCCGGCCGTGAGTATCCGAACAGTCGTTTTCATGATTTTCACAATCCATTTCGTGGGTACTGAAATTTTTTCCCTTGGTTCCATCCATACCATCACCTAGAGGCACAAGGCAAGACAATCATTACAATCTTAAGCTAACACAGAGTGGTAAGTAGGGAAGAAAATGCCCGTCATCAATTCTTCACTGATATGCACATTTCAAATCCAGTCACATTGCTGATGTTCCTTCGATCCCATGATTTCAACATGACAGGTATCTTCCATTACCTACTCTAACCCTATCTGCCAGTGGCAAGTCGGGGAAGTAATATTAGACCTAGTTATTGATTTGTTTGCTTTGTTGTTTCCTCCTCACAACTGTTCAGGAGGCTCTCCCATTCAGGCCCAGCACTATTCAGTGTGTCATGCATGACTGACTTTCAACAATACAATTTCTCAGAAGTCAAGATGAGGTTCATGCCTGCCAGGAAGTTGAGCTGCACAGTTTATTTGCTAAGAGGGTTAGTTTTGGTTAGAGGCTTTCTCAATCCTGGTTAATGGACATTTCCTCTAATAAATGTGGACTCGTTTATGCCTGTTAGACTGACTGATCGCAAGTTTAACGCCCGTTGCTGATATTTTATTTAAAAATTAAAGTATGTCGGTGTATGATTTTTTATTTTCTCGATACTAGGATGCCTGCAAAATGAGAAACAGAACTTCCATCATCTACCCGAGGGGTGGCAATGCGCACTTCCATCCGCAATGGATTCTGACAACAAACTTTTCCAGGTTATATATAAGTTATGGTTTTGTCCCAATTTTATCTGGAGTTGTGACTTTGGTAAAAATCATTTCAGCATCATCCACGAGGCTGCTTGAGTGCCTGGCTTTAGTCAGATTTTTATTGTCAAAAGTTTACATTATTATTTAAAGATGTGGATAATATTTTCATTTTTTATTTCATTGAGCCAACAATGACTTTCCAAAGCTTCATGTTAATTGTTTTCTCCACATGGAAGCATTGATCAACAACTTAAGCCCTACCTGATCAACCCTGTTTAAGTTTACTTTAAACATCATAAGTATAGCAGCATCATTAAAAACAATAAACATTTTAAAAATGTCTCATATCTTAAGCCTTTTCTTGTTCAACCAGGACTCCAATCCTGCAATTGTTTATACAAATGAATTGACATTGAACGGTCTTTGGCCTAAAACAAAATTATAGAGTTCTCCTGAATATACGACATCGACCTTTCAAGCATGAGATTTTTCACATTGTACCTCCCTGTCATACAAGTTGACCTCTTGACCTCAGATGACCTGTAATCTCCATTTAGAATGTTCTTCAGTTCATATTTATGGTTGATCAAAATGCAGATAATATGAGATTTGCAAGAATACCCTTGATGAGATATTTTGTTAACTGCCATCTTGTTACCATACAAATAGGGTACTGGTACTCATTACAGGATATACTTTAGAAGCAGGCAAACATTGGACTGAACCAAAATGAGTAAGATATAATTTCAAGGCATCCACATGCACAGCATCGAACGTATTCTATCATACTATCTTAAGACAAGCTATCCTTTCGAACGCAAACAAAGCCTACATACGTTTGCACATACACACGTTACACAAAGACACACATGCATGCGTCAACAAACGAACCCACGAACGCGTGTACACACGAATAAACGAACGCAGTACTAACGTACGCAAATAATGTATACATGTACCAACGTTTAAAGAAACACAGGTAAACCCGTACAGATTTATACAGACCTACGAACGCACATAGGTACATACGTACAAACACTAATAGTTTGGGTGGATTTACGAGAATGCCCTCCAAATATTGTGGCCAATAAAAAATAAACAATAATAAACTAACCTGCAGTTCCACTACTGTTGCCAAGTTTAATCAGCTGGTACCTCTCCATTTCTTCCGCAATCTCAAACAAAGAATATTCTTGGTATTTTCTGGTACTATCAGAGAAAACAAGATCAACTCGAAGTTTGTAATTTCGTTGTTTGGTCAGGTAAAAGATTTTTTCATTTCCAAGCCAAACGCTATAGTTGCCTTCAATATAGCTGAAGCCATGTTTGTATTTCTCCCAAGTCAGGTCAAATGATGCCACCAAGTCACTAATGTTAACTCGACGTTGTAAAAGCTAAAAAGAATGTTTGATGCAGTTTGATGTGCGATCTTGAATAACTGAAATTTTAGAGACTACATTCAAATTACTGCATCTCACTGAGTTAAATTAATTTAACCATGCCGTTGAGCGTTTTACTTTCTAATGGTGAGAAACGTTTAACCATCTGACGTTTGTTCTTTGATTTCTTGCCGACAACGGAGTCCTTGTCCATTTTCTTTCATTCTGTATGGTGCGGCTACGTGACGGGTGCTGTTGGGCAGTAACGGGTTGAACCATGGATTGTGGGGTGTCCATCATTCCTACTTTAAAATGCTGTGTTTACAAGATTTTCGGTTTGACCTAAAGTGCCTCCAAATAACCTCTCACCTTACCAAAAACAATGGGAACCTTCCTATCAATATGCCAAATCTATATCCCAAAGTAAAGTAATTAACAGAAGACAAAAGACAAAACTAAATAAAAAACTGAAAAAGTGAGGGAAAGGGAGGTGCTTAGGCCTCCCTGGTCAGAACAAGAAACAGAATACTTTTAACAAGGTTTTCGGCTTTTGACCGTTGAGGACATCAGATCACCTTTGAAGACCTAAGATTACTTTTTCTGGTCCTTTATCTTCTTTTGCTTATTAGTTATGCTACGCTAATATTTCAAATGTCGTTGTTTTATGTTCTCTGTTATTTTAATGTGGATTTTTGGCTTGTTTATCATTTGGAAATTGTTCTTGTAATATAAATCAATAAGAGATATAAATAAATCAAATCAAATCAAAATCAAATCGAATCAAACCTCTGACCCCCAACTAACACAATAGGGCGCTTTCTCTTAAGGTGATGGATTTTTATACCAAGTATGAAAAGTTCCCATCATCCCTATCTTGAGATATCGTGTTTACAAGCAATTTCAGCCTCTTTTTACTTCAGGTAACCTTTAACCTTTACCGTAAAAACTATGGTTCATTTTCTGACTATAACGCATCCACGTACGTAGTATGAATTGTATACATCCTTCCTACTTTGAGATATCGTGTTTTTAAGGTTTTCGATGTTTGACCTCTGGTGACCTCATAAGAACTCTGGCAACCACTAAAAACAATAGCTATCTTTCTTCTAAATATGATAAATCCATAAACCAAGTGTGAAAAATATCCATCTTTGCTATATGTTGAGGTATCGTGTTTACAACTAAGCGTCACAAACACACACAGGCACACCCACACAAGCACCTATACATAGGCAGATACATACACTCGTGCATGACTGCATAGTTTCCTTTTGCCTTTGGCTTAGAATAAAAAACAATGCTCTTTTTTAAGAAACTAAAATATGCCAAGTGAGTTTCTTTTCGAGTTAAGTTTACTCTGGCTAAAATGTTTCTGATATAGAGTTTTGAAAACTCCTTTTAGACTGTTCGATTGATTCAAGAGTTCATGACAACGTGGATCATAAAGTAAATAATGAAGACTTTGGAAAACTGCTGGACAAAGAATTGATAATGACACAAATTCAACTTTTTATTCTTTGTAAATTCATCTACTTTTCGAAACTGATTTTGAAGGGGTTTCTCACTCAATTGTTTTGAAGGAGGTTACAGTTAAAATGGTATATTTTTACTTTCAGCACTACTCTTGTAATGGAAAGTAAAGTAAATGAGGCAGTGTGGGAGCGCATATTCCCCCACCTACCCCAAAGTCAACCTTTATAGTGGCCACATCTGTATATTCCACAAGCCTTAGATCAAAATTTCTACTCTGTGAAGTCTACAAAAACGAATATTTTTCCGTTGCATGGACCAGGGAGGTGTTAGGAAGGAGATACAACGTTCTATAGACTCTTTGAAGCAATGATCGTTTCCGACAGTAATCTTGCCTTTCTTCTCAAAATTCTTGTCTCAATACCTACATCAACAAGGATCAGTGATGCATTGTAAAAATGACAATGAGAAGAACAAACCTCTTACGTTGAACTCGTTAACTTTTCGTTGCCAGCCGTCTTGCAGAAAATTGAAATTTTAACCTTTCGTCGTTAGTCGTCACACCAGGGGCGTAAATTTCTTTTCAACTTTGGGGGGAATGGAGTGAACTATCGCAAATGTGGAAAATGTGCACGCCAAGCGTGCACGGCGAGCGCGAAGCGTGAGCCCATGACGGGTGGGGTCCAGGGGCAAAGCCCCGGTGGGGGTCCAGGGGCGAAGCCCCCGGAAGCTCCTGGGTTTTAATGTCTCAGAAGTGCCAGGAAGACTGTTTTAAGGAGTTAAGTTTAGCGGTAATGTTCTTTGGTAGGCTATTGGTATATTTGTAAGTTAAGAAAATGCTATTTTGAGCACAAAACTCGTTGATAAGCTGCACTGGATTGAAATTGTACAAGAGCAACAATGTCCTGTTATCCTTAAAGAGGCAGGGATCAACATATAAGGTCATCCCAGACAACTGGATTTTGAATTCGGAGATCATTACACGACCTGCAAGTTGGCTTGAGATCAGTGGCGTCGCCAGGTTTTTGTGATTGGGGGGCACCACAGATGATGTCGTAACAACTTCTCAGTTCCCCCAAGTCTGCATAAATTACACCTTTATTTTTCATACGTTCTTGCATTTGCATGCACCAGTTTTGATCTTTCGTTTGTCACGACATAAAGATGTCGTCCTGGGGAAAGGGTTCCCCCTCCCCTTTAAGATTTCTTTTTAATTAATTTAAGGTCTTTTAGATGCAAACTGGTGCTATCTCTGAGATGTTTTTGGAACTGATCATATATGGCCGGAAAATGTCCATAATTTAGGGAATGCTAATTTTAGGTGAGGTGAAAGAGGAGAATATGTTGTCTATTAAGAGACAAATACGTTGTCAACAAATCTCCTGAAGCCCCCTCCCTTCTGTCTATTTTACTGCCTTCTATTTCGGGAGAGTTATGAAAGGGCATCTTAAGGCTAGCAGATACCTGAATAGGGCCTCCTAAAAGCTCTGCATTAATCATATTAATTGGTGCGGGGGGCAATGACATAATGCGTATACTACCTGACATCCAAATGATAATATAGAGTACGCCACCGAACACTACAACTATCGTATTTTTACTACTTTTGAACTAAAATCCGGATGAACAGCTGCCAGCAATGGAAAATGAGAGGGAGGGAGAGTATAGGTGCAGGGTGGTGATATTAGACCTCCTTGATACATGTAGCAAAAGGAGTGAAGGACTAATAAGAGCGTTACAGAGTGCTGTTTTCGTCATAAGTGTATTAACTATCACCATCTATACCGATAATGGCTCAGCGCGAACTGGCGAAGCTCTGGTAAAATTTTTTGAAAAATGTATAACTGCAGATACCTACTTTCAACCTTCTACATCATGCTACATATTAGATTAAAAGATCCCATATTGATGCGAGGTCCCCACAGATGTTTGGAGATGTATCTCTGTTATTCGGAAAGTGTCGTGATCAGAACAGTTTCGTGTATTATTACCTTAATTGGTCATTACATGGAGTGTAAACACTGACGAATAATATTTCCATTACCTGATTACAAAGCCTGCATTCAGACTCTACATCGAGACACTTTCAATTGCCCAACAAACCTACATGCCACTGCCATAAGCCAGTCTTTTACCTATTAATTCGTAAACTTTCAACTTTTAGCTGCTGTGCTTCTCCGAAAGTTGCTATCGGAAGATATTGATAATATGAGTGACACTGACGTAAGGTTGGAAGGGCGCGGAGCGCGCGAAAATTTTGATAGCTTGCCAACGATTTGCTAAAATTCTGATAGTTTGAGAAACAGTTGTGATAGAAAGTGAAGCGAGATTGACAAAATTTATTACGAAAATGAAGAATAAAATATACTTTCCATCATACAGGTATCTGTAGACTGAAACATGGGGGGGGGGGGGGATGATTACATGGGCCATCCCCCCTAGTCAAATGTTGGGGGGATATCCCCCTATCCCCCCGGGATTTACGCCCATGCCGTCACACTAAATATCATTTCATTTGAAATCAGTTAAGAATTTCTTTACGACTTACTTTTCGAATATATTTCCTACTAATGGAAAAATTTGCTAAAAACTAAGAGAAAGGTATAGGCTTTAACAATGTTTACAGCAGGTGACGTATTAAAATCGTGGGGGCACAATTGAAGTACATCATTTAAAGTTTGTTGCCAGTCTTTTTACGGAAAATCCTCTTAAGTTTGAAGTTTGTTCATTGGCGGAAACAAACCTTACTTCAAAGCATGTATAGACAATGGTCTTTGTCTCGGGATTAACTTGGAAAAGAAAGGAGGAGATCGTCATTAAAAAGGTTCATTCAGCGGAGACTTCATAATAGGAACAAAGAGACCTGTCAATCAAATGGCAGTGACTGAAAAGAATTAAATCATTAATTTTCATTAATTACATATTGTCTGACAGATTTGGTTGTTGTATCACCTTCCTAACAACTCCCTGCATGGACCTAAGTCTTTTCAATGTTTCACACACTAGCCCTACACTGCTGACATTACAGCTCGCTTCAGTTGACACCTGTACAAGCAAGCCAGGGTTTTCAATCTCAGCTGGGACCCTAATTGTGCGTATTTTTATACTTATTAGGCAATTTTACACATTTTTAAAAAAATCCGGAGACACCGTCACCTACTAAAATCCAGGGACCTTGCCATGAGGTATTGGTCTCTTTAAAACTACGAAAAACCTCTTTCCCCTTTTCTATTACACCAATTGCGTCAAGGCTGGACGTTGCTATTGTCCAGATCATGACATGTGATACAGCTTGGTCGAAAGAGATAGTTAATTGGCTCGGCGATGGAGATAGCCTCGGGTGTTAGAAAGTGACATAATCCTACCCCACGAAAGTCCAATTTGTGGGGTCGGAAATCTAACATTTTTAAAGGGTTCAATACGACATGCTCTAATTGCAAGAACGGCGTTATTTATTCAGTATTATAGCTTTCCTACGGATCTCCTCGTATTAGAAGCACCATTTTGTCAGCTGCATTAGCTGAGCCTTCCCAATCTGACCTGTAGGTCATTCACTAGCCATGCTCACATCATTTTGTCCACACTGTAGCCTCTAAGCTTTATTAAAACCAGCATCTCTATCCCAAGATTGTTTTTTTTCAAATGGCGTTGCATGTATACAGCCTCCGGCTCCTGGAGATTAGAGGAAGTCTGAGCTAATTTTGTGTTGAATTGAATATGATTGGAGAAGGGCGATGGATTAGCCAGTCTGTCGCCCTCTTTAGCGCTTCCCTTGTGTCGTACCTGCATTTCCCTTTTTATTTATTACGTCTCTCACTGTGCTTTTTGACCTGTATTTCTCGGTTATCTCTTTGTGAAGACCTAACAAGGGTATGACTTTGCCGTTTTTGCAATTGTATGCATCTCTTAGTTCACGCTGGAATTTTTTAGTGAGTAACAAATGACACGGGATAAGCACATGTGATATACTTTGGAGTTGAAAATAACTTAAATCCTGAATATCAATATCACTGTCATGACGCGGATTTGGAATTGTAACACTGCCCTGTTAGGTCAATTTATATACAGCACAGCATTTAAACTCTCATTCAGTCAGCGTCATGGTGGATTCTGTTATAATTCTTAGCGTTTTAAAAACTCTCGTTAGTTTTTATTACGAGCGAATGCGAAGTATAGCAGTCGGTTTCTGGACTTGTCACAGTGTTTTCATTGTGCGTCTTGTTATTTTTGTTAATCTAAATGGGTATGAAAGTTACTTGAAGGTTAATAGATGTTAGCTATAGATAGAGTTTAATAATGAAAGTAAGTCTCTAGCCTTGGTACAGTTCACAGAAATTCCTTGAGATATAGTTATATTTTACGGTTTTGAAACGACTGTATAATGTTCTTAAGCAGCCCTTTTCATGGTTTTTCTCAACTACTATTCCGTTAGGAGAGATTGTTACCCTTCATTTCTCATATTTTGAAACGTCTGAGCGAGATCTACTCAAGAAAAAACTTATGTGTTTGATAAGCAACGCATCACACAGGTGAATCTCCCTCAAAATAGCCCAACTATAACTGGAAAACGAACGACAAAGTATAAGAGTTGTATTATATTTTCTTCAGAATTGAAGACTTCCGAGTGGAGTAGGAACAGCGAACGTAGTTACCTTTTTTGCACATCAGGTTCCGATGAAAGTTGCATTTCCTTTGGAAAGAGGTACTTGCTTTGTCGATGATCACGTTAACACTGATGGAGTCATTGTATGCACATTAGATACGATGGCGCAACCAGTATGATACTGATAGTGTAGTACGGTTACGTACGCACGTACTGTACTGCATTTTACGCAACATATTTCCGGGATGTCTTTGATATTAACTAGAACTTCGTAAATCCTCGTCAGTTGTGTTTCTTTATATTTGGCGTAAACGACTGCCTGATTGACTACCCGATATTACTAATTACTAATTACTAATTACATACATACATACATACATACATACATACCGACTTTTATATAGCGCAATTACGTTAATTACGTTCGAACATTGATCAGCAGAAGGAATAATTGTCGAACTCAAGGGAGAGGTAAATGCCTGATCTAGTGAACGATCCCCAGTTAAAGCCACGGGCGTTCCGATTTATATGTACTTATATATGCACATATAAATCGGAACGCCTGTGGTTAAAGCATGGAAGCAGGCCTACTATACCTTCGAGTGAGCACTTGTTATGGTTACAGAGAATAAAAATAACCCTCCAAATGCAAATTCCATTACATCTGTTACCATTACTATGCTGATTTACCTTAACAAGTACGCACGATGATCTACAGAGTTTATATATTAATAAAGTAATTATATCACCGTGCAGATGTCGTGGCCTAGTGGTGAAGGCATTCGGAATCACACGTGTACTTGAAGATCGCGTAGATTCGAGTCCGCTCTTCGCACACCCAACTTTTTTCCTCCCTTCTTTTCAGCTGAGCTATTGCTGTCGTACACGGCAAAACTTCTACGTCACGGCAAACGTCTGTCACCATAACATTTGCCTGAAATTTCGCTTTTTTTCGTTAGATTTGGCTGAAATTTGGTAGAGATGTTAGCGAAAGTAATATCTGTATGCTGCGGCTCTTTTTGATTAATTTACAGCTATTTGACCTCGGGAGGGGGCTTTGTTGAAAACGTAAAATTCCCTACTTGTCTTTCAGTTTTGTACCGATCTTGATAACATGTTTCATATAGATAGTTCAATTTGTGCTGAACAAAAGTTAATTTTTTTTTCGTTTCTGCAATCATTTAAAGCATGAAAACAGCACTTTTTGAAACAAATTCTGGCGAAGTCCCCATCTTCGGGAATATTTTGTGCAAAATAATGAGATTCAGATCATACCATCACTAATTAGGTGATTTGTCGTGAAGGATTTATATTATCCCAGTTTAGATACCATAACAGTAGTTGTAAGAGAAGTGCATGAGGGAGGAGCACGTCAATATTTACTTTTTTAGTAAGTTGTACAATAGTAGAAACTGTCATGTTGTTTGATGTGCATGTTTTTCCCCATTATGTGACTCGGTTTAGCTCCCCTCCCCCAAGGTTCATGAGACATGTTGGTTCGTTGTATTATAGCATAGGTATATTTCTGGCAAATAATATTTTCTATGAGATATTGTGATTGCCAGGAAAGATGCGGTAAATTTAATGTTGTCATAAAAATTTGAAAAATGTCTTGAAGGCTCTTTCTTTACCCTTTAGGCATAAATACAGCGATATTTAAGACACATAACTAAAAACTCTCCCTGTGCAAAATGTATATTTCTACTTGGAACTATGACGTAACTTGGTGGTACTACTTCCACTTCATATGGTTCAATGGGTACAAGCATGGGTACAAGCATGGGTACAAGCATGGGTACAAGCAGCGAAATTTGTGGTTCTCTTTTTCAGCGGTTTTTTGTATATGATTACGTACATGATTTTAATGATTTTCTTAAGCTCAATGTCAGACTTACTCATGTCTAATGAACTTTGTTTGGAAGGAATTTTTTTCGTACTAATAAATTGTGACCAGCTTTATACATGAAATGTGGAAGTGTGCTGGTGTTCTCGAAGTTCATGTTATGATCACGCTCCACTCACGCCTTCAACTCAGGTAGCAACACACTTGTTCACTATTGTTGAAAGCAAGCGATTACGTAATAGGTGTGCAAATTATGTAAATCAGTTAAGTTTAGCGTGGGTACGCCACATCGATAGTGCGTTGGGTGTATACCATTTGATTACGGGGTTTCACATCAATACGACAATTACTACAATTATCGATTTTTACGAGCGAATGCGAAGTATAGCAGTCGCTTTATGGACTTGTCACAGTGTTTTCATTCTGTGTCTTGTTAGTTTTGTTAATCTATAAGTGTTTGTAGATTAATAGATGTTAGTAATAAATAGAGTAAATTTATTTAGGGTGTCTCTATAGCATTACTACACTTTGAGGCATTTTCCGTGACAGATATTTTATTTGTACGGTTCCTGGAACGACTGTATCACGTTCTTAAACGGTCTTTTCTATGGTTTTTGTCAACAGCTGTTATTTTAGAAATGGCCGCACACCCTTATTTTGAAACGTTTGAGCGATCTGTTGAAGTAAAAGTTTATGTGTTATTATGGGCAACAAATTGTACGAGTGAACTCTCCTTACAATAGATCAAACATACTTGGAAAAAGAACGACAAACTACAGAGTTACGTTTTATTTTCTTTGGAACTGAAGAGTTCCAGTAGGTTACGACACAGTGAACGGATAAGATAACGAAGTGTCCCGGATGAAAAAATTGCGCAATACTAACTGCGTAGTTATCTTCTGGCACAGGAGTTTCTTCTGAAACTTGAATTTCCCTTGCAAATGGGTGCTTGCTTTGCCGGTACCCACGTGACCCGACATTTGATACAGTTGTGGACTTGGAGTAATGATAGTCTATTATTGCGAGCGAATAGCGAAGTACATCTGTCGTGTTTTTGACTTGCAACAGTCGTTAGGTCCAATATGGTAACATTTCTCTTGTCTAATTATGTCCTGCACTTCTTGTACAATATTGTCATTTTTATAAACTTCAATTTATCCACAGTACTTAGGCCTTCTGTGTCGTTCATCGCCAGCAAAGGGTGATTGCTGAACTGTTGAACGATCCCCAGTTAAACATACTACCTTCGAGTGAGCACTTCCCATCGTTAAAGACAATAACATAAAAGACAACCCTCCACTAGATGCATAACTTCATCACATTTGTTAGCATTTATTCTCGCAAGGTGCTCTAAAGAGTTTATATATTATTTAAATATCATTCATTTCAGTTGCTCCTGTTGGCGCATTGGATAGGGCATAAGACTCACACGCTAGCGGTTCGCTCCCCATTGCTACGTGAATCTGTCCAATACTTTTTTCCGTTCAGTTTTACATTCGCGAGTGCGAATGCCTCGCATTCTGGTTGAATAACGTACTTGGGATACCCCACTATGTCAGACTATGTTTGCTCAGCTCAGGCTTTGCTTTCCAAACCAAGGATATGACATGAATACGGGATATACTGTACAGCCTATTATGGAGGCGTTACGTGAGCATGTGGCGCTGATCTCATTTAGGCGTTTTAATAATAGACTAGCTAAACTGGTTGGATGGTTACGCCTACTCGAAAAGAAATACCGGACGTTTGAAAGTTGTGCAAGTTCTTGAGAATAAGTGGCCTTGTGCGAAACAGTGGTATAAGCTAGGCCTATACACATTTTTGTGTTGAGGCAGAAACAAGTATTCAACTTAGCCTGATGTCTGAATGGTTTTAGGAGTTTGGCTTAAAGTTTAAAGAGAATATATGCAGTCGCCTCAAGTTTCAAGTTATTTGTAAACATTATCTTAATCTTTCAAATCTCCTTGTATCTCCTTTACAAACATTTTTCTTAACATTTCTGGACAAAAAATATTTACTATGAAAGGTAAACAAATGACTTATCCTTCCTCAATAGCAAATTAGTTTATATTGTCACGTGAAGGAGAGAAGCTACTCGTGAATTGGGATGCCGGCGCGGGGTACATAGCTACTTAAAGTTAAGGTGAATGTTGTCAAGGAAATGTCGTAAGGGAAAGAGGAACCCACCCCCTTTCTTTTAAACAAAGAACATAGCACGTTGATTGAAAATACAACGGCTAACGTTCAAAAACCAAGTTTCGATTTGAAAATGAAAACGTGCTGTTTGAAGGCGTGTGCCATATGTTAGTCTCAGAGGCAGGAATTGTGCAGCTCAGGCTTCTAGCCAAAGCGGGCCAAGGGGGCGAATCCCTCTTTGAATTTTTTCGCCCCCTAGCAATTAGTTTTCAAGTTGCCAATGGCTTAAAGGCATTTGTACACATTTGGCCCCCTTAAAAATTTTTTAGCCCCTGGAAGCCATTTCGTCCCCATTCAGTATGTACCTTGTCAGGCTACGAGCCTAGTGCAGTCACATGGGCGTCGACACTGCAGGGACCGCTTAGTCTTGTTCTCCGTTGCCGAAGCCCCACCAAAGTTGGTAAGGGGAAGCCATGGGGGATGATATTGCAATAGCCTTAGACTTAGTGTACGTGTGCATATTTTCCCAACGCTCTCTACAAACTGTAGTTACCCTCCGGCCTGTTGCGACACATTCACCGGTCTTAAAAGCGATCGACGATTTTTATACGACGATTTATAACTTTTGTCCCTGGACAAGTTCAAGGAATATCTTTGGGGCAAAATATAAATAAGACTTTAACCATTTGTAAAATTTCTTTATCGGAAGCTACTATCTGAGTCCAATTATGGAAAACAAATGAGATCTACACAGCAGCACACTCATAAACATTTATTATTTGTATACTAACATCTGTGCAGTATATAAAGTTAACTTTGTGTACCAGATTTAGTCTTTCAGAGACTTCAGGAGTTCAATACATATTTCATTGCATTTACATTTATCTCTTTGTTTTCTAACGTACGTATGAGTTACAGACCCAACAGAAATATTAACTGCAGACTTTTATTTCAACAGGATAAGCTAAGCTAGCTTCGGCAACATTGTTGCCCTTGTTTATTTCCCTTTTTGATTTTAGATTCGCGAGTGTGAATGCCTCGCATTCTAGTTTGTGGTGCCAATGTTACAGTGATTCTGCTCTGTTTGGTACAACTTCAAATTGCAATAAAAAAAAACCCAAAGTCGTAGTGGTCCCTTGTCGATAGGAAATATCTTGTCGCACTGAACCTAGTCCCTCAAAGGTATCGTTGAAATATCATATTTTAAAATATTTTCATAATTTGACCACTGGTTACCTCACATGTCTTTTAACCTCCACCAAAAGCAATGGGTTCTTGTAAGCAACATGGTCGTCCTTCTGGGTATAAGATCTCTCACAGCTACATGACCTTTTACCGGCACCAAAAGCAACTGAATTATTGAACGCAATATGGGAGCATCCACATGCCACCATATGATCCGTCAAGATTACACTTTTTGGTTTATCGTGTTTTTCAGATTTTCACTTTACAACCTGTAGTGACTACAAATGAACTTTCACCTCCACCAAAAACAAAGGAGCTCTTGTAAATAGTATGTAGCATCCACGTATGGGATACCTCAGTTTAAGTATACATGATTCCTACGTTGGGGTACTATGTTTAAAAGGATTTTGTTTTTGACCTCTGGTGACGTCAAATGACCTCCAACCTCCACTAAAGACTATAGTTCTCTTTCTCTTAACATGATAATTTTATATACCAAGTATGAAAAGTACCCACCATTCCTTACTTAAGATATCGTGTTCACAAGGGTTACAGTTTTGTCCTCTGGTAACCTAGCTCACATGACCTTTGACCTCTACCAAAATAATAGGGCTTATTCTTTGACTATAAATCATCCACGTGCCAGGTATGAATGGTATTCATGCTTCCTACTTTGAGATATCCTGTTTACAGTGATTTTGATTTCTAACCTTTGACCTCTACCAAAACAATAAGGCTCATGTGCTGACTATAGAGCATTTGCATGCTAAGTATGGAAAGTATCCATGTTTTTTACATTGAGATATCCTGTTTACAAGGTTTTGGTTTTTGACCTCTGGTAACGACATAACCTTTGACATTCACCAAAAACTACAGAATTTGTTTTCGTAATATGATACATTTATATACCAAGTATGAGCGCATCCATCATTTCTACCTTGAGATATAGTGTTTACAAGCCATTCCCAAGATTTTTGGAGTTTTACTTCCGTGACCTCAGATAACTTTGACCTCTACCAAAAAACAACAGGATTCATTTTCGACTGTAAGGCCGCGGTCACACTACAACGAATTCGGATCGGATTCCGATCCGATTTTTGTGATTTTTTATTAAAATCTTCTCCATTTCGGGTCGGAAAGAACCCCAAATTTGCCAACGTGTGTAACTATATGATTTTTACGAAAACGAAAATAAAATTTATACGAATTTTTTCATGACGTCACATCGACAGACAGCTTTTATCGGACTGCGCGTGTCCGATAAAAGCTCTCCGTCGGTGTGACGTCACGAAAAAATCAGTTAACATTTCATTTTCATAGACCTCTGTTGCAAATCATATAATTACACAGGTTGGCAAATTTTGGGTTCTTTCCGACCCGAAATGGAGAAGGTTTTAATAAAAACTCACAAAAATCGGATCGGAATCCGATCCGAATTCGTTGTAGTGTGACCGCGGCTTAACGCATCCAAATGCCCACTATGGAAATTATCCATGCTTTCTACCCTGAGATATCGTGTCTACAAGGTTTCGTTTTTGACCTCTATTGACCTGATATGACTTTGACCGCCTCCAAAAAAATGTAGGGTCTTTCCTCTTTATATGATATATTCATATACCAAGTATGAAAAGTATCCATCATTCCTATCATGAGATACCGTATTTACAAGCCAAACGTCACAAACACACACATACATATACACCCACACGCACAACGCACTTCATCGTGACTGCACTGATGCCGTTTGCCTTCGGCAAGTAATCTGAAACTGAAAAAAACAAGTGCTTGAACGGGATGCGAACTCGGGCCTTGGGAATAGAATACGGAGCACTTTCCACTACATTGTCAACATACACGTTAGTTGTGGGCTGTTTTTAATATGGTCACAGCAGCATTCACACAAGTCCATCTTTATTTAATTAAAATCAGAATTACTAATAAATTTACCAGAGTTTGCTTGTGAAAAGGTATACGTTGTTCTTTACAATTTTATCCTTGAAATGGTACAACATTCAGCCCTTCCTTTTCGTTGGCCACGAAACGACAGAGTTTGGAGATGCTGCTTACTGCCTATTCTTGAGATATCTTGTTCACCAGCAGTTACAGGGCTTTTACGGTACCCGTTTGGTAACTTCAGATGACCTTGAACCGCCACGAAAACCAATCGGGATCTTGCTCTTAATATGACAAATCTATATACCAAGTCTGAAAAGTATCCGTCCTGCTCTCTCTTGCCATGCCGTGTTCATTGTTCTCTGTTTTTGACCTCTGGTGACCTCTGGTGACCTTTGGTGACCTCTGGTGACCTCATGTGACCTCTGATCTCCATAACAAGCACCAGGAACCTTTCACGCAATATTACAAATCTATACACCCATTATAAATAGTATCCACTATCGCTATCTCGAGATAACCTATTTTCAAGCAGTTTTCAAGTTTTTCGTTGTTTCGCGTTTGGTGACCCCAGATGACCTTAGATCTCTCCCCAAAACAATACAGTCTATATACTACATATGAAAAGTGTTCATCATTCCTATCTTGAAATATCGTATTCACAAGGTTTTCGGTTTCTGACTTCTGGTGACCTTACATGACCTTGACCTCTTAAAGCAATATGGTTACTTTTTAGTATGACAAATCTCTATACCAAGTGTGAAAAACGTCCATCATTTCCATTTTGAGATAACGTGTTTACAAGCAATTTCCGGTGACCTCAGATAATCTTTGTCTTCTACCAAAACCAAAGGGATCATTCACTGACCATTACGTATTCATATTACAAGTATGATAAGTATCCGTGCTTTCTACTTTCACGGGAGGCGAAAGTACGAAAGCATTTTTCCCTCTTACATTCGGGAATTCATGTATAATAGACGAAAAACTCTCCAATGACACGCATGTCCTTAAAAATAAGTTATTCTGCAGTCTAGAGCGTTTCCAATCTTCCTTTTTCAGCCTCAACTCAAACCATGGTGAGGGCAGAGGTCAGGTCCGTCCAAGGTGTTAAATGAGTTATAGTCACTCATGATGCGATTAAGTGTGTAATCCCCTTCGGCGGACAATCTCGACGGTTTACCTGTACCAAAATGTGTATAGCTTTCTTACTCCCCCCCCCCCCCTATATTTTGGTTTATATATCACAGAACATGTCTCACCTTTCTTAACGTAACCCTCAATCGCATAGTTGTTATCGTACTTGTCTCGCGGTACGGTAAACGAGCTCAGATGTGGCCATTTCGTTACCGTAGACGGGATAGATACCTGAAGTGCATGTCATTCCCGATAGGGGTGGGCTGCCCCAACAGTTGATGATAATTATTTTTTTTTCCTTTTCATGAGCGCTAATTTTATCAAACAGAACTACCAAACCACACCGAACTTTTTGCAACTGCTTCAAAATCAATCAAAATTTCCACGCGCTTACAACCTCATGGCTATCCTGGTAACCAATACCGTCTAAAAATGTATTTGCATCATTGAGTGGTATGCAGGGTGTCAAACTTATGCATGCCGATTGTTTTAAGGTTTATGCGTGATTAAGGAGGAACACGGCGCTGTACTTTTGGAAAACATATTTTATGGTAATCGAAAGATTTAGAGGATTAATTCACCGCTGCCTTCTTGGTATGACAAACTTTGTTTGGAAATGGAAAGAGCCTCTGTTCAGTCTGGATGCAACTGTTCTAATGAAAAACGGTATGTTTAATTCATAATTCGGCGCCCTTCCCTAGCATTTCTTATGGTTTACACTCCACGGTACCAAATTTTTGGACAATAATATACAACAGGCGCGGATCCAGGCATTTCGAAAAGGGGAGGGGGGTGGCTGAAAGTCCCCTTGAGTATTCTCCTAGATTAACATTATGCTAATTTTCGCGTATTTGTTATTGTTGATGTGGTGAAAAAGGGGGGATGAGACCGGGAAAGCCCCCCACCCCCTTGGATCCACGCCTGTACAAGCAAAAGTTCTCTTGAAAACTTTTCCGAAAACTAGATGCCCTAGCTGGGCTGATATATTTTCATGACTTTCCGTTTTTTTTTTTTGCAAACCTTCCTACAAAAGGGTCTACTTTCTACGTCTTTGGAGGGGATATGCCACTAGGAAGAGTAGGACTGTTCACCTAGTTCCTGCGCATGTGCACATTTTTCGCCAATAAGGCTATCTGGGATGGGTTTACATTTTCTGTGGTGCCCTGGTAGTTCTCTGCAGGTGAGGATTCAAAACCGAGGCGCAGATATGCACATTCAAATATTAAATCAGTTGAAGTCAGGTAATTGCACCACAGCTGCGTGTATAATATACCGTGCATGCACGGTGTAGTGTACAACTGCAATGTAGTGGAGTGATGCAGTGTACAAAATATGATTGTTCCTCGTGTGCCCTCAACATGGCCGCGTAAACAAAACATGACGTCCTGTGACACGGACTATTCGATTCCCCTTTGAAAAATCCTGCGTACGGGCATGCCCATTGTTTTTTGGAGAAGGACATAGATCATTTGCTGATTACACGAAGTCTTTTCCTTTTCCAAATAACGTATTCATAGCCGGCGTAATGTTTCGCGTACCCCCTAAAAGATCAGGAGGACCTCGAGCTGTACATGTACCCTAGGTTATGCATGTAGTAAGAGGACAACTCACCGTCCATCCACCACCGCTGGTAGTCATGTCGCACCATACATCGAATGCAATTCCTTGCCATCCACGTGGGCGGATAATGTAGAGAGCATCTTGCTGATAACCAGCTTGACGTGCATCGTAGCAATCTGTATATGGTTTCCTACATATCTCACCGTCACCAAGGTAATCGTCATAAGAGTTGCATCGTAATACACCGCCTGTCACTGTGCATGGTTCCAGAGGACGAAACATGTTGGCAGAGTCATTGCAGCTGAGTTGATTATTATTACAAGTACATATTTCTGAACAGTCATCTGGAGCGGCTGTTTCACCATCCTATGTAACAGAGTAAAACCACAAGGAAATTACATGTTTGAATGTTTTTCGAGCAGTTAATCATTACTGGATGTATTAGACTAATAGTGTAGGTATCGTTTGATATGCTTCTGTGTTTTAGCTTAATTTTGTCTCCTCAGTTAATTTTTTACAATATACATATTCGATGATATTATTGACCAAAATGTGAACAAGAGGACAATCTACGAAGTTGTAAGTAAATCTCATCGCTAGTACACATGTCATGCACTAATAGTGGAAATGTCTACCCACAAATGATTCTTACACCTACCCCTAACTTTTGGGGGTCTACGAGACACAATTTCCCACCATGTGACACTCTCCAAAAAGTTGGAAGAAAATCGGTTAAGGCTGACATGTTGGAGTTTCTGACATAAAAATACACATTTGACTTTCTGTCACGTGAGTTTTGACCCAGGCTGTCATGGAAACCACATTCTTTGGTACAGCTCGACATCCCTATTATATGTGTGATGTGCAATGTGTCACTTGGAATTTTAGCAAAAAGAAAACAATTTTTATATATTTTGACCTTTGATCTATCACGTTTGACCTTTAATTTCTTTCCGGGGTTTTTGAAACACAATTTCTTACCCTTTAGTACCTTCCCATCAAGTTTGAAGGGAATCGGTAGACTAACAGGGAGGAGTTCATAACACAATGTTGCATTTAAAATATACATTTTCCCTTTCATCACGTGACCTTTGAACTCCGCTGCTTTTAATTACATATCATGGTTGAACTAGGCATCCTCATCATATGTGCAATTTTTTTTTATGTCAGTGCAATGTCTCATCTTGGTATTACAGCCAAAAACGATTTTCACACAATTCCATCTTTGATCTTTGGCCCTCACTTCCGGTAGTTTGCGAAACACAATTCTCCCCCCTTGGGTACCTTTTGACCATATTTGAAAAAAAAATCGTTTCATCCTACTGGATTACCAGTTTTTGACAGAAAAAATGTACATTTGACTTTGAGCTCGGTTGCCATGGCAACCGCATATTTGGTAGATTTTTCATCATACGTGGAAAGTTTCCTGTCAATTGGATGTTTCATCTTTCATCATTTTAGTCAAAAACAATTTGATCTTTTACCTCTGACCTTGACCTTACTTCTGACGTCTGCAAGACACAACTTCCTGCCTTAGGGTACCTCTCCCCCAAGTTTGAAGAGGATCGGTGTAGCCCACTAGAAGCAGTTTTTGACACAAATTTGAGCTGAAAAAAATTTCCCTTCCATCGCGTGACCATTGACCTCCGTTGCCATGACAACCATATATTTTTTATAGTGCTAGATGTTGTTATCATATTTGTGAACTTTTGTATTAGTGAAATTACAGAAAAAAATTATTTAACAAAATTATACCTTTGACCTATTCTCCCTGTAGTGAGCGTGGCAAAAGGGTTCCTCCTAGGTACCTCCGAATTAAGCTTGAAGACAATATGCTCAACCGTTATGGAGATATTTCCAAAATAAAATTGGACACATACACAGATCCACACATGGACACATTTTGACCCCTTCCTAAGTCATGGACTTCTGGTCACCTGGGGTCACTGTTTCGTCAGAGGCCGAAAATGGACATTTTGGTTAAACGCCCTGTATTTTCGCTTTTCATTCGTCAGCCATTTTGTTACTAAAGCGAGAGAGTTTTCTTTGAGTTTTCGTCTGCATCGTTGCAAGTAGTGAGACGCTAGAGCGTGAGTTATTTCGTTATTCCTTAATTAGGAGAAAAGTAGGATAATGCGAAATATTTTGGGAGTATTCATAATTTCTGGATGTTCATAAGTCTTGAGATTTTTCAGGGAGAATTTAGAGTATTGCTTGGTCGAGGGTACACTTAGAATGCAATGTTGTTTATGCTCGTACAGTATGGTATACTATTCAGTACAAAGTGTGGTACGGAGACATGCAGTACAGTATATTATTCATTACCGAGAGCAATACAGTAGAGTTAGTGCGGTACATTATGAACGGTACAATGTGTGGTACAGTACAGCGTATAGGAGTACAGTAGTACAGTGAGTGTACGGTTTACCGTTGTACCATTATCATTAAGCGGAATATTTTTGTGTGGCGTTTGAGTATGCATTTTACATGATTTACGCTTTTGAATTAGCATGGCAAAGGTACGTTCAAAGGGTTCATTGAGTTTGAGAATTAAAGGGCACATATGGTTCGGAGTTTAAAGGGCACACATGGTCGGAGTTTAAAGGGGACATATGGTCGGAGTTTAAAGGGCTCATTTACCATGAGGCTTAAAGGGTCCATACAATTTGGGGTCTAAAGGGTTCATTAAGTTTAATTTTTCTTCTTATTATTTTACAGTTTCCGAACAATCGGATCTTAAGCAAGGTCAGTTTGGAAATAAAGCAGTACTGTGCAACAGAATAAAGTGATATCGTCATCATTTTTAGCAGATGTAACAGTCACCATGGGTTAGAACTTGAGACTTTAGTAACTTGATAGTTACTTCAACCGGCATTGTCGTAAAAAGCAGTAAAGTGACTACTGACTACAATAACTTATCCCCCTTACGGATTGATAAGATAGTAGTAGTACATGTTATGTGAATGATTACTGTTCATATGTGATTTTACATACATTTCCTTTCCATCGTGTGACCATTGACCTCCGTTGCCATGGCAATCACATATTTTTTGTAGTGTTTGATATCGCTTTCATATGTCTGAACTTTTTATATCAGTGGAATTACAGTAAAAAAGGATTTAACAATATTATACCTTTGACCTTTTCTTCCTATAGTGAGCGTGACACAAGCGTTCTTCCTCGGTACCTTCCCATTAAGCTTGATAGAATCTTACAAAGATTTTAGTGATTTCAGAGATTTTAGTGATTTTACTTACTTTAAATGTGAGTTAAAAGAAATCCCCCAGAAAGAAGAAACAGTCCAAGAAGATATCCTTGAAAACTTAATTTCAAGATCAATAGGTAGAATTGTGTCGTCATTCCAATGATGGAAAGCATTGACATTATAAAATGTACTTGACGCAAGTCATGATTCAAGTATAAAAAGATTCTAACAACTTAGTTTATACTAAGTTTGGTGACGCCAAAGTTTCTCGAGTCGTGTACCGGCAGCGTCCGATTATTGCAATGATGACTTAGTGTCTCACATCTATAGCAGCGGCTGAATTGGAGTTACACTAGACAAACAATGTGTGCTTATAGATATACAGGCAAAACTGATTACCGATGTCTGAAGATTGAAAAATCGAGCAGTCAACTGAACGGAAAAGTAGCTATCTAATACTGAAAAAGGCTTAAATAGCCATGTTATAAAATTATTCATTAGAATTTAGCAAAAGAACACAAATGTATACACCTAAACACGACTTTTGTGTGTATTTTGCAGCTGTCAGAATTTACGAGTTTTGAATGCGGATTAGCTACTTGACCTCCGGTCAGGATTCGCGACACCGCTGAAGTAAACGTGGGTACCCGCCTAAGCCTGGTTATGGGCTATTCATCTTCTTCATCTACGGACTCTACGTGTGGACGGTCTACACAATTGTACAAAGAAAGCTGAACATTGAATGCTCTTTTTCAAAAAGTAGGAAACTTAGATACCAGTGTACATCGTATTAAAGTACACATATTGAACCTTAATTTCTACTTAAGGCTGTGGTTTAAAGAATATTTGAGCTATATTGTTATAGGTTTGTAACTCACTTTTTTTAGAAGAAAATACAAAGCAAACGATTTAAGAAACTCACTGGTATTACACGTTCTCCCTTTTTGTAGTAGCATCCGCATTCCTGTTGGCCCACACATGCATTGTTTTGAATGAGGTATCCATCAGGGCAAACACAAGTCTGAGTTCCATTGCAAATACTTGTACAATTGGTAGGATGTGCACACGTTCTCTCACAGTCACAGCTGGGTCCTAAGACCATGTTAGGTGCACACGGTGGTGATGCAGGTGTCGCAGATGTCAGCCGTGCGGTGCTTTCTTTTCCAAGAGTAAATTTCTGCTTACTTTGTTGTGCAGTTCTTACCTTGTCAGTAGTAGATTGCCAAAGATCTTTTGCCTCAGTTGTTGACTGTAGATAAGTTTTCTTGTTTGAACTTGTGAGACTGGTCAATTTTTGAACTTCCGACGTCAGCTGTTTGTTAGTTGTCTCAAATGGTTGTGTTGGTGTTGGTGTCTCTAGAGCCGATTGCCAATGATTCCTTGGGCCACTGTCTGGATCTATGGTTGATTCTAATGTTTCTGATGATTCTGGTTTGGCAGCAGTTGATGTAGAAGTCAGTAGCAAACTTCTTCTCGACGGCTTGGTCGTAACTAAAACAGATGTGTAGCATTTGTTTTTTGTCTAGATTATAAGGATATTATCGTGAGATTATTCCATAGATTTCCCATTGATGGAAATGGTTTTGAAAAGCATTTGTCAAGAACCTTTCTTGTAACCAACGTGAAATATCCTTACCGACCAATTCTACAGATTTCTATAACCAAATCCTTAATATCTTTACAAATTTCTGGAGAGCTTTTATAGAAAACTTTACAATTTTTGAACAACTTCTATAGAAGGTTTTATAGAATTTCTATAAACTTCTTTTGTAAAATATATGGAAAATTGATACGTAATCGTGTCTTTCAAAACTTTAATTGATATCTATACCTTTCTTAGAATTTGAATTTCTCTGCATAATTTGCATAAAATTCGAGAATTTGCGTATGTATTCCGACGTGTTAATTGGATATTAAGATTAAAATTCTATAGTGAAATAGAAATTCTTTTTTTCTAGATTTCTTTTTTCAGTAGGATTGCTATTTACGAAAAGTGGGATACCTGTCCCACTTTGTTGAATACAGCTAAGTGTTACAATCAAAATGGATTTTCTCATTTCATAGGTCATCTGAAAATGGCAAATGCTTCACAAATTATACTTTATGTTGTGCTTGCTTTCTATATTGTACATAAAACAGACCCGGATTGATCGGGGTGTTCAACTAAGCCAACCTTTGGCTTACCTTTGACAGGTTTTGTGCAATGGAAAGGCTTCGCCTCTCGTGTGCTACCTGCAATTAAACAAAGTTCATTTACAAAGTAAATTTATTGTACTTGATCTGCGGTGCTGGATCTACCTTTCGCATGTTCTCTAGCTGAGTTAGGTGGTAGCAAGTAAATTAGTAAAACTAATTAAAGAATAGATTGGAACACTGCCGTTCATCTAGTACAATGGTAGACAATATGTGATCATCAACCGTCAGCAGCCTGTCAGAACTATTTTTGACAACTTGAGGCACTAAACTATGATTCAAAGTTGCCACATCCGGGATCAACAGTAAAACTTCAGATAACAAATTTAGTTAGTAAAGTGTTGTTTAGGTACAAAGGTTAGTACTTTCTATTTAAGAATGCAATGATAACGACAATCACAGAAATGCCAAAATGCAATGCAGATGTGCTTTTCACAAAATAGTGAGTGATTCAGGTTTGGGTACATTTACACAAAAATGATCCAAAGTTACAAACATGTGTTAAGAGATTATGTGTACCATTAAAACTGAGAGTAAATTTGAAAAATGGAAATCTATTTTGTCTTGTCAATGGTAAGCTAAATTTTTATTTAATATTAATTAAGTCTGTTTTCAGTTTCCGTTACAGCTAGATAGTGTACTGTCTCATAAGTGAAAGGGTTTCATAATTTGTAACTCTTATAATGGAACATCTTGTCAAGTGAAGAAATGATTGAAGATAATCTGCAAAATTGGTCATCTTACCTTTTCTAGAGTTAACGCCAGGCAAAGCACGGTAATGCTCTGAGTTTCCTGTTGAAGCATGTAATCGACAAATTTATGTAACTTGTTTTATATTCAGTATTATTTTATATTTCCCACTGTTAAAACAAGCAACAACAACTGTGCCATATTATTTATATCCTGGTATCGTTAACTCACTGAGGAAGTTTAAACGTTATAGAAGAAACTATTTCTATGTAGAGATAAGCCAAAATTATAACGTAACCTGATATGAGGCTAAAGAAAGTTCTATTTAATAGATTCCTATCGCTTTAGACACCACTTTCGAGCTTCTCAGATGGAAATTGCTATATCTATCAATTACGTAAGTAATTAATTTACATTGGAATAAGTTTCCCTTCACAATATTAAATTTCTCTAACAAGCGATAAAGGTTTATACTAGACTGTACCATGATTTCTTTTATTTTAAAAGGGTATTCTTTATGCAACGTGCGCATTGTCATAACTCACATTCATGTTTATTTCCGTCCACGTTTTATTATTATTTATCGTTATTGTCATCGTCATCATCATTTATCCCTAACAGCTTTAGCTACAACAAAATAATGGTCTCCACTTCCTATTTAAATGGTAGCTGGGCAGCAGATGATTGATATAAATGGTAATATGGTCAGTCTTTTCCGAATCGATAATGGTGTCCCTCAAGGTTCGATTCTGGTCCGTTATTGTTTTCGCTCTATGTTAATGTTATTTTTAACGTCGTTTCCAGTAGAGTGCTTCTTTATGCTGACAAAACCGCTCTTTTGGTATCTGAGAGGGATTCTAAAACCATTGAAAATATTCTCAGTGGCGTCCTAGCATTATCGTGTAGTTCGTTAACAAACAACAAACTATCCCTTCATCTTGGAAAGACTACAGCATAAAACTAGTTCGTTCAGTAGGCCTAAAATGGTTCTAATTGCTGATCCTTTAAGTGTATTGTGTAATGATTGTAATTGTAATATTCAGATAAGGAATTGTAACTCTTTTAAGCATCTTGGTTCCCAGCTTGATGGTTGCCTTACGGGTGAAAAAAGTGTGATGGTATTTTGAAAAAAATAATACCCGGCTCAAATTGCTGTACAGAAAAGGGTGAAAAAAGTCAAAAAGGGTAGGCGGTGCACTATCTGGCGTTACAATCTGTCGGTGAACCTTGCACATTTTTTAGGAAAGGCCCGAAATCATCGTGCGTGATTTCATGCGAAAGATTTAATGGCTTTTTTAATTTGCCGGAAGTGAATATTTTTAAGGCTGGTTCTTAGGACCAAGCTAGACCGGTTTCTGTTGTCTCGCTCATATTTAATATGGCAGCAACTTCATCAGTAGCAAGCCGTCATTGCGGCATGGGTTTAAATATTCGTAATTGCTTCTAATAGAGCATCAAGGAAAGTATCGTCTGACACTAGTTCTTCGTTATCCCCAGAACTCGTAAACCTTGATTTAACAAGGAAATCTTTTAGATTTTTTGACCTTTTATAGGCGATTATGGGTTGTTGGGGAAACAATTTAATTAATTGCGGGTTTTGAGCAATATGATGCCAATTTTTTGTTAAGGCACGTTTAATATGCATTGTTTTTATTTGCGGGTTGTAGACAAGTTTATAAACCAAAGGTGGCACTTTTGCTTTAGTCTTCTCAGTTAAGAGGGTTTTTCGGTCAGCGTAAGCCACGGTATGGTGGCGCTGTTGATTTCCTCTAGTGAGTAATTTCTCATAAGCAATTTTTCTGTGAAGGAGTTTCGTTTCTCCAGGAAGTCACTTTCGTTATTGCACAGGCGGGCGTATCTGAGTACTTCGCCTTTAATGAAGCCTTTGAAGGTGGCTAAAGGGTGTGCGGAATTTCGATCTAAATATTGGTAGGTTTCCGTGGGCTTTGTATAGACTTTAGTGTCAAGGAATCCACTTACGCGGAATCGCTCGCCTTTAAATATTTTAAGATCGAGATATGTAACTTCCGTGTTAGAAGCTTCAACTGTGAACTTAAAATGTTCGTGTGCTTCATTCATGTGGGCCACTAAATTAGAAAGTTCCTCAGATGAGCCATTGTACAGTAGGAGAATGTCGTCTCTATAGCGAAGCCACTTAATAATATTGGGATCTGTCGGTATTATGCAATTTTCTAAGTTATGCATGACAATATCGCAAATCTCGGGGGAGGCTTGGCTTCCCATTGCGCATCCAATCTTCTGTAGGAAAAACTGGCCGTCAAATTCAAAACAATTTCTTGTGAGAATTAGTTTGACCAGGTTACGCATGGAAGAGGGTGATATTTTCTTCATATCATAATAGCTTTGCGGGGCTTCCGCATATGCTTTTTGTACGACATTCAAGGCTTCCTCTTGTGGAGTGTTTGTGTACATGGATACTACATCAAGGGTTGCGAGTAAGACATTTTCTGGTGGGGGGGGGGGTGGCTTCCAGGATTTTTAAAATGTGATTGGTGTCTTTCACATAGGTGGCTTGCCTTATGAAAATTGGAAGCAGAAAATAATCCACAAATTCAGAAATTTTTTCTGTGGGAGATCCGTTGCCGCTTATGATCGGGCGGCCGGCAAATTTTGTGCCTGGGGGTGGTGCTTTATGTACCTTTGGAAGGACATATACGACCGGGGTACGGATTTTGTGGTTATTTGGGTTGAGGTAGTTGAAAGTCTCCTCGCTAATTTCCTTAGTTAGAAACATATCCCGGAGGGTTGAAAGAACCATGATTTTAGTATCTGATGTTATGTCGCCCTCTAATTTTCGGTAGTGATGACATTTTAATTGTCTTTCAAGTTCGGCTTTGTAGTCAGTGCGATTCAATATCTCTATACCTCTGCCTTTATCAAAAGGTTTCAGAACGATCGTGTTGTCTTTAGCTATTTGCCGCAGTGCGATTCGTTCAGCCTTTAATATATTACTTTTGGCATTATTAATCGGGATTGCCGCTAAGTCTTCCTTAGTGGCTTCGAGATAGTTTTCTAAGTCTCGGCTGTATGTCACTTGTGGTGACCAGGTCGAGGGTAAGCGGAACTTATGGAGAGAACCCTGATCTTTATCTTGCATTACGTAACGAATTCTCATTTTCCTTGTTAAGTCTTTAAATGACCTGAGAATGTCGATACGATTTGGTTTCTCGGGGGTTGTTATAAATTTTAAGCCTTTACTCGAAGCAATTATCTCTATATTTGATAGTTGTCTATCAGAGAGGTTTTTGACGTACTTAAGGGATTCTTCCGCCTTTACTTTTAGGTTATGGGCGTTTAGGTGGCTACGTATAGCCTTAACTTTCCTTTGATGGACATGAGACCGTTTTTTATTTTTATTAATCTTAACGGAAAGGGTAAACTTACGTCTTTTGTTAGACGGGGGCTGGGGGTTAATATCCTTAGAAATAAAAGACACGTGAGACACAAGCATGTTTACAGAGTAGGATTAGAACGCTCTTTCTGAAACCTTTGGTGACCCTTAAATGAGCCGTTGGGTTTGGGTTTAGGACTTTAAGTAAGTCGGGTCTGGTTCTACCTTCTGTATGGGTGGTGGCGCCTTTCTGACTTTTTGTGTCGGTGGGCTGACTTTGTCTCCGTCCTCTGTGATACCTTCTGAAGCAAGTGCTGAAGTAGCCTCTTCGCCTCCACGCTCTGTAGCTCGTTCTCGAGGTCGGCTATGGCTCTTTTCTCGTTCTCCTCGTACAGGTCCTTCTGCCGTTTTGCTTGGTGGGAGAGCTCCTGTCTCCAAGCTTGACCAAGTCGCTTGCCTGCCTTAAGGAGAAGAGAATTCCAGGAATCTCTTAGCTCCTCCGAACAGCTCAAAGACCCGGGCAGCTTGGGTAGGTTTCTCTGAACCTGGAGGTGTTTAGGGACGGTGTCCGTAGTCAGTTGCCTATCAAGCCGTTTGATTTCGGTGGTGAGGCTGATGATTGTAGACTGGAGCTGGATGAGAACAGCCGAGTGCTGCTTGACCTTTTTATAAGTGTCGTTATTTAGACGGATTTGGTCAGGTTTTGCTGCTGCTTTTCTGGACGGGTTGTATTCTTGCTTCGTCGTCGGATGAGTCTCTGAAGACAGGAGAGCTTGGGATCTCTGGAATCAAGTTATCCATGATACTGATGTATCTATCAATTACGTAAGTAATGAATTTACATCGGAATAAGTTTCCCTTCACAATATTAAATTTCTGTAACAAGCGATATAGGTTTATACTAGACTGTACCATGATTTCTTTTATTTTAAAAGGATATTCTTTATGCAACGTGCGCATTGTCATAACTTACATTTATGTTTATTTCCGTCCACGTTTTATTATTATTTATCGTTATCGTCATTAATCCCTAACAGCTTTAGCTACAACAAAATAATGGTCTCCACTTCCTATTTAAATGGTAGCTGGGCAGCAGATGATTGATATAAATGGTAATAGGGTCAGTCTTTTCCGAATCGATAATGGTGTCCCTCAAGGTTCGATTCTGGTCCGTTATTGTTTTCGCTCTACGTTAATGTTATTTTTAACGTCGTTTCCGGTAGAGTGCTTCTTTATGCTGACAAAACCGCTCTTTTGGTATGGGATTCTAAAAACATTGAAAATATTCTCAGTGGCGTCCTAGCATTATTGTGTTGTTCGTTAACAAACAACAAACTATCCCTTAATCTTGGAAAGACTACAGCATAAAACTAGTTCGTTCAGTAGGCCTAAAATGGTTCTAATTGCCGATACTTTAAGTGTATTGTGTAATGATTGTAATTCAGATAAAGAATTGTAACTCTTTTAAGTATCTTTGTGCCCAGCTTGATGTTTGCCTTACGGGTGAAAAAAAGTGTGATGGTATTTTGAAAAAAATAATACCCGGCTCAAATTGTTGTACAAAAAAGGCCATTTCTAAACCTCCATGCAAAGAATCTCATGGTTACAGCACTTAGGCAGTGTCATATCGAATATGACGTTTAACTTTGGGACAGTAGTCTCTCTAAAACATCTAAATCGTGATTGCGAACTTTCCCACGTAAATTAATAAGGTTTTCTTTATGTATACGATATTATTCTTATGCAGCATATATTCTAAACTGGTTTCCTATTGTTTACAAAGTTCACTCTTTAAAGTTGATTTACATTTTGAAAATAAATAAAAAATCACACTCTGAATTATTTTTCTAATCTTATTATGTCTAGGTCGCACAACCATAGAACCAGAAAAAGTAATCATTCTATCAAAATTCATTAAGTTGCAGTTTCAGTCTTGGTCAGTTTCCCTTTCGTAACACAGCAAATAAGTTGTAGAATTCGCTTTAGAGTCCCACTAGCCTTAATGCTTTCAAAAGGAAATTGAAAAAGTACTTTCTTGATTTACGTTTAGCTGAGGGATCCGATAGTTATATTTATTTTTGAGTCATTTCTAGCTTTCTCTTTCAATTTTTATTGTTTTCGTCTGGGTGTTTACCTTTGTGCTGTTGTACTGTTTTGTATTTATGTACAGGGACCACAATGGAAATAAGTTTGCTGGTCGGACCTGTTTCCTGTTTTTCCTACACCTTGTGTTCTCTGGTATGTTTTCACTTGGTGTAAATAAATCAAGTCAAATCAAATATGGCCTTTAGTTTGTTAATACAAGCAATAGACTATAATTCTATGAAGTACTACCAACTTTTGGAAAAGACGAGCGTCATATCGTCTATAATAGCTTCTACCAATTTCAATGTTAAGCATAAAATAATAGGTAATCAAGTTCAGCTCTTAGATTTTTAATACTTCTCACTGTAATATACGATGAAGGTGGCGGCTATGTAATACCTTCATATGGACTTCCGCATGTCAGTAAAAGAAGCAATATTATCTTTCTATCCATCATGTATCTACAAGAATGAAAAACATGTAATCCAGCGTTTAAAATCAATTGCCATTGATAAGTTTGGCGAGCATCTGTAAATAAATCAAAGCAAAAAGGATAAAATTATCAATCAGTGAGAATGAAAATATTTCCCTGCTCTACGACTTCAGAATTGGTTAAATTCAATATAATTTTAAATATCATAACCATATCTCTAGGAATAAAATCTCTTATAAATACCCAAGGGCATCGTCAAAATTAATTTTCCATATTATAATAATATTACTTAACGCAGGAGCTTTATCACAACTTAAAATGTTATAATGTGGTTTCGCTGTTCAGTATACTTCATTGATATCTTCTTAAAGATTTTATAAGTATGAAAAATTCCCTTAAAACGTTAAAGGAAAAACTGGGGGTAATTCACATAACACCTTTCTGATACATCCTTGTGGCTAACAATTCTTTAAAAGATGCGAAGGCGATGAATGATAAAATTCGCGCTGACAACTCATATTAATAGAAATGTAATCAATTAGAGGTCGTCCAAGTACACTCCATTACTAAAAATATAATCATATCAGGTTGAATACTTCTGTGAATTTAAGAGAGAGTAGAACAACCTACTGTACAGTAATATTTCAGCTTTAAAGTTTAAGGGATAAATTAATATGGCAACTTACCACCAGCTCTTATGTTCAATCAGTTGTGATGAACAGGTGACAAGAGGTTTCTCCTCCAAACTTTTATATTTCTGTATATTCACACAACGTTTCGACGAATGAAAACACTTATCCTTCTGAGAACTAAAATTTTAAAGCTACTACTTCACAGATGGTACGCGGGGGCACTTTTGAAAGGCGCCAACAAATACAACACGACTGTAGTTAAGTGTATTTCCAAAAACAGAAAATCAAAGGTTGCGAGTAAGATGGAGTACTATAAATTTTATTCATACAACCGCACTTTCAAGTTTTTACTTCGTGTAACTCTCGATTACAGTAAACAGTTAATTGCAAGCTAGGATTATCTAACAACTAAATCAACTAGACAGTATGATCACAGAGTTGGCAATGGCACACTTGAAAGCTTGTTTGTCTCTCGAGGTAAGGAACACAAGAAATTTTAACCCCCACCGTGAAAGTATGTCACATTTGTCTTTACTTTCTACGTATGTTAATTTAAACGTTCCTTATCTAACAGACTTATCCAATGAGGTAACAAGGCGAGAAAGACGATCGTCAGTTGCAATAATAAAAAATTGCAACTCTAAAATATTTCATAACGTGTCTGGCATTACTTGCACAAGACAGGTTAAACGGTGACAGAAAATGCAAATAGCAGAAAAAAGTTTCTCGGTAAATCTTGTAACAAATGTGAAAAAGGCATTCATGATAGCACAACTTCGTAGCACAAAGTGAACTGCACATAAAGAAAAATTTATCTTATGTACTCTTCGTCAATATTTTTTGTTTGAATCACTTAAAGCCAATATTTCATCCTCTCTACACGCAGCAGCAATTTAATCACTTGTCTCTCTTGCCAAAGTCAAAAGACGTTTCATGCATTTAAATACAAAGCAAACAACAGATATTAAAAACGCAGCTTCTTGCAAAGATATAAACCTACTGTTATTCTTATAAAGCAGTGTTTGATCTCTTGTCATAATTAAAAGTGGCTGTCTATTGACAAATATCTGTAAAACACTGCCAATTTATTAGTACAGTTTACTTATTAACCACTGCACATACAGTTGAAATGACTTGAAGTCTGTACCTTACAATATGTTCATAATGTCTGTGTACTGTTCCTGCTACATACGTAAAGTTTATTAACCATCATATATCTCGACGATTCCTTAATTTAGGAAAGCAAAAATACACCAAGCTGATGAAAAAGCAAGTATTCTTCCGGACTTATACCGCCCTTAATAATGAGGTTGAAGTCCGCCAAGCCCTCGTCTGAATTTTTCATTGAGCACAAGGCGTCTATGAGTAACACTGCTCTTTCTGAGTTTGCATAATATCAAGGCATTGATATCAACTTTACATACTCTTGACAAAGAGTTTTATATTTTGTAAAGTTTTCTTCTATCTAGAGAGTAAACAATATTTTTGTGAATAAACTCTCCCTAATGACTTCGTGTACTACAATGCCTACATGAAAACTATAAAGACCTTGCTGTCACTTCATATTTATGTATATATACATATATATATATATATAACTATATATATATATATATATATATATATATATATAAATATATATGTATATATAACACTAATTCGACAGGTTGGGGGAAACCGCGATACCGCGTTTTCGTTAAGGCGAAATGAAACAATAAAATACATAAGCATATATTTCCCCCTAAGCTAAAAAAAAACTGTTCAAAGACATAATCAACGTTATTTCAATGGCTCGCCATCCGTTAGTGTTAACGGATAGGTGTCCGTAAATTCGTCTACATTGAAGTAATAGTATGTAGATTGTGTGGTTGAAAGCAAGTTACCATACGTTTACGTATTCCTATATAAAAAGTGTGTGGAAACGTTAAGGGGAAACGATTTTTCCCCCGAATGTACATTTTCCCCCTAATGTATGTTTTTTTCACACGATTTTTCCCCCAAGGTGAAAAATAGGCAAATATATATATATATATATATATATATATATATATATATATATATATATATATATATAAACAGAACTTTAGAAACAGCGTTGTAAAGCAAACATGGAGTTTTCAAGTTTCTTGCATTTGTGTGTGTGTATATATATATATATATATATATACAGGTCAAAAAAGAAGTAGTAAATAGTGCTAAAAGATTGTGAAAAAGTCCACGACGTTTCGGGTTTATACCCGTTCATCAGGTGGCAAAAATGCAACTGATTGTTGACACGGCCAAACGTACAAATATGAAAACACACAAAACAATTTTGCACGGCAAACGGGCTAGGAAAACAGACAGTGTTAAGTGGTTAACACAGGTAACAACCATGGGCGTCCGGAGGGGGGCAAGGGGGCACTTGCCCCCTGGAAAATCAAAAACTTGAAAAAACGAAGAAAAAATAAAGAAAAGAAACGAAGAAAATATAACATCAACATTTCTTAACAGTTCAATCAAAGTGACTTTCTACTCTCAAAACAGGAATTGAATAAAAATACCAACACTCAGGCCCCAGCAGCCCCCCGAGCATATTTTTGGTATTTTTTAAAGTTTATATTTACGGTATTGCTTATGTTTCCCCTTTTTATATGCGGTAAATAGGCCTTGGAAGTGCCATTTCCAGCGATTTCGGAAGTATTTTGGGCCAAAATTTTCTTGCGCTCCGCGCCAACTCATGGTGGCGCGGAGCGCTGAGAGTCTGTCTATGGGCTTCACCCCCCTTTTACAAATTCCTGGCTACGCCTTTGTCAACACTATGAATAGTAGCATCTAAACTTTTTTCTGGGAGTAAAATATTTCCTATGAAAAAAAGTTGGGCAGCCAAAAAAATTTGCCCCCCCCCTGAATTTTTTTCTGCGGACGCCCATGGTAACAACAATGCAGGAATTGCTGATTTATAAAAGTTCAAGTCTAACGTTCAGACCATGTGGGGACAGGGTTCCAAGTTTCATGATGAGACGGTTTTCGGCAGCCAGGCGATCATGATCGGAACCTCGACACGAGATGGCCGCCGAAACCATCAAGTCACGGATCGAGCATGTTGACGGGGGATTGAAGTGTGTGGCTACAGGGACCCCTTGGAGGTTCTATTTGATTGACCTCAGGTGCTCAGTGACTCGGTCAGCAAGACGACGTTTTGTTTTTCCCACGTCATAGTATATTACAGCGTTTACATACGAGAACGTAAACAACATTGGCTGAAGTACAGGTAAAATGCTGATGAATGTTTAACCGGTTGTTGTTGGGACTTACAGTGGAAAGGATTTTGTCATGACTGAACACCGGGCAAGTATTGCATCTCCCACGGTTGCATGGAAAAGTTCATGGGGTGTTAGGCACTACTACTGCTTGGGGTTGGACGGCACGGACCAAGTGCTTAGAAACTCCCCCGTCAACATGGCCCGCACAACCAAGTACCTCTTTCAAGGGAAAAGCTGTCAGAAAGCCAAATCGCAAAAGAGAACTCCACAAACTTAGCAACAAAAGAAAAGTGAGTTGAAACGAAATGCAGAATGCGAAGATGTGCTGGCTCATGCGGACGAGCTTACACCACCGGTTGAACAAGACGGAAGTGTTGCTCCTCCTGTTAAAATCAAAAGACAATTTGATTGCACTTATGCTTCATCCCTAACAGGTTGTGATAAATGTCATGAAAAATCGCAAACTATCAAAAAACTTGGAGAATACAAAAATGAACAGGAAGAAGACCTTCAATAAACTTCGTTCAGCTGGGAATAAATTTGCAATATCGAACGTTCTCATGAAGTCCGATTCTACTGTCACTGAGGCTTTATACAGAAATACAGTCGAAAGTTAAATTCCTGACTCTCAACAAGTACTTGGCACCGAAAGTTGGGTAGATGAGGTACTGGTATGATCGAAACAAAGAGTCAAGATCAACACCCAGAAGAGGAAAACGCACACCAAACAAACCAGAGCCTGCAATAAGTATAAGGGCGATTCCATGAATGGGTGAACATGGTTATGAAATTTACAATTTCATCATAATTCAAAGGAATTTGCCATTCTGAGTGCAAAATAAGTTAAATTTTCTAGAATTATCAACAATTCAATAATTTCTTAAAAATCGTGGATAATAAGGGAGATTTTAATTGCTCATTATTTTTATGTAATTTATTAACGATTTCTTATGATTTGTAAAAGAAATCATCATATGCTTTCTAAGCAAAGCACGCAAATGTTTCCAAACTTTCATGGAGGAGTTTGTCTAAAGGCCTGTGTACACTTTCAACATTTCAGGGCATATGTGTCGACACAAGTTGCTTCAACACCTTGTTACCGTAAATGTTGAAAGTGTGTACAGAGCAAAAAAAGTTGGCAACATGTGTCCCAATATGTATCCACACATGTTGAAAAATAATTCAAAATCAATTTTCCGGCAACACGTGTACAAGCTCTGACCAATAAGAAATAGTATTTGAATCAGCAGCTGAGCCACCTGTAGGTAGCGCACCACTAATTCAAGGGAAATATCCGCGGAGGATCGCTCTACGAATTTAACACGCTAGATTTTTTTTTGGGGGGGGGAGGGGTGGGGACAGTTTAGATCATGTTGCTGAAAAGATGTGTTCCAGTTGTGATGTGTATCCGGTAGGAAAGGAATTGAAGTACTCATCCTGCAAAAATAGAGAAAATTGAAAACATTTTAACCACTCTCGTGAGCTTTCTCGTAGGCCTATGAAATTAGCCCCGAGCATGTCACTCAAGTGGGTGATTGTCATGGGGGCTATTTTAAGGGAAGGGGAAATTTGACCGGGGTAATTGCCTAAGGGGAATTGACGAGGGACATGGGCAATTGTCCGGGGGATCCTGATACCGGTTTGGAAATATTCCACTTTTGGGCAAGAGTATATATCAGTGTTCTCCAGTTGGTGTAATAGCATGGCGGGCCCCAGCTAATTTCAAAACTAGTCTTTTGCCCCCTGCTATGAAAAGTACCACCCAACTAAAATCCCCATTTGAATAAATGTTTTTCTTTACAACCAGCCATCTAAAAATCAGGGGTGGTGCCAGAGAGCCCTGGGGGCTATGCTCAGTATGGGAAGCCTTCCCCCAGTCGGTGAAGTTTGTCGTTCTCATCGAGAAATTGAGGAGGGCCCGACGGGATATATGGAATTTTCCCCAATGTTATCTCGTGGCTCCCATGTCGACTATCCCTCCTCCTCCCCCACCATGCCCTCTCCATCAAATCCATTAAAAGTCCCCCCTCCGAACCGCCTGTCAGAATCCTCCCTCTCCTTAGTTGGGGACCCAGGTGGCTAGTCCCCTCCCTTCGTGACGGAAACATTCAAAGAGTAAAAATAAGAAAAAAGGGAGAGAGGGAAAAACGAAAACGTAAAAAATGTACGTGGTGATGTTACTGGTGGCGCTAAGTGGGTGCGGGGCATGCCCCCCCCCCCCGTTTGGGAAGGCTGCCTGTCGGGGAAATTTTCCGGTTTTTCGGGGATCTGTTATGAATACGATAAAATATGTAGTTCCCGACATCAGCCAGTCGCCCTACGATTGACTTAATTTCGGTCCAAATTAGCGCAAATTCTTTAATATAAACCCAAATTTTTCTAATTTTCTTGGTTGAAAACTCTAATGTTTTCAAATTTCCTATGGGTAAAAGCTCAACTTTCTTCAATTTTTTTCCAATAAGAGCCCGAAATTTTCGGTGCGCTTCTAGAGTCCAAATTTCGCTTCAAACATCGTTTCGGCACTCTATCGCCCTCATCGAGGCTTCAGGTTACTGCCCCCCGTCGGGGAGTTTTGCCCCCCTATCGAGCAAATCCTGGTGCCACCCTGGTTGGTGCAGGGGGTAGGTGAGGCGCACGTCGGGGCGGGAAACTGCTGGACCTTCTCGGGGAACGTAGACTCCGTGTACAATTGCCAATGTTATTTCAGCCGCTCCCAAAACACATCTTTTTCTTTCTGAATCCTCCATCTTCCTTCCAAAAGCCTGCTTTCCCGCTCTTTTTTGACATGTTGCTCAAGTGTGTCGCAACATGTGTCCGCGACATGTGTCTAGTGTATACAAGGTCAAAATTTCTGTTTCCAGGTGTGTCAGCAACATGTGTCGACACATGCGTCCCGAAATGTTAATAGTGTACACGGGGCATAAATGTCCTTCAATACTCTTTTAAAGAAAAAAATTACAAAAATACAATTCCATTAATAAATAATTGTTAATTAATAGGCATTTACTTGTATGTCCCGTACAACACTTTTCTCCCATGAAAGTTTATTTTATTTTAAGGAAATTATTGCAATAATGTTTTTACTTTGTGTATCTTCTATTAGGTATAGGACAGTCCTTTTAAACCCCAAAATACTTGCAAATCAATCCCATTGTTAGTTAATTTGCATTTTAATGACCGTACAACACATACCTAGATACAGTACCTTGAGATTGCATAACCTTCATAGTTGATAAGGGCAGTACATCTTAAAGACCATAAATATGATTAAAATTCTTTTGCTTTCCATAAGACAATAAGTCACATAAAATATTTTAATCTGTTAGTGGCTTAAAAAACTTGGTTATGGCAGGTGGATACTTTTAGAGCAGTGGCGTAGGAACCGGGGGGCCAAGGGGGCCATGCCCCCCCCAGTATGAATTATGGGGGCCAAATGTCATTTTGCTCCCCCCCGCCCAATATTGCGACAGTTTACAATTTCGTTTTACCCGTTTTTGTTCGCAAGAGGACAATTTCTCTAATAAGAACGCAAACTTTTCGGCGCGCTACGTGCGCAGAAGAGCTACTCTACTTTCTTCAATAGTTCCATTCTACATCGCTAGATAGCGCAAGTCCTTTCCACCTTACCAAGTAGCATGTAGGAAAAGTACACAGTTTACGGAGAGGTCGCAAATTTCATCCCATATCGCAAAGCCTAGTAACTGTGGCTCCTGTGTGTGTCAAGCGGTACTGTCAGTTGGTCAGGGACTCATGGAGCAGTATTTGGCTATTTCATCGCATAGGTAAGGTAGTTTCGATACATTGTATATTATCTCCTATACGGTCTAGAACCCGTACAGATTTTCTTTCTTTTTTTGTTCTTAATGTTTACATATGTTTTTTGTGAAACCTACCAAAAATTTTCGCGCTTCGCACGCTTTGCAATTTTTACAGCTTAGATTCCGGGGAAAACATTTAATCAACGCGGAACTGTGCTTCTCTAGTATATACAAATTTTATGCAATATATACCCCAAATGAAATGGTCTAGTACACAGGTTTTCTTCAAATCTCACTTATACCCGACGGCATTGGGGCTGTCGGGGATTCGGGTCGTTGGCCCCCGTCGGGCAAATCTTGGTGCCACCAACTTAATAATAGTAGACTCTGGCTGTGGAAAACCTCCATTCCAATCAATCCACCGGCGAAATCCATGGGGCTAACTCCACTCTGAATAATTTTGAATAAAGTCGGATAGATTGTGACAAACTCAATGTGATTTAGAACAAATTCAAATCGACTTTTAAGAAAATTTTCACAACAATTGCACATCTTGATGGCTGCTATCAAGCCTGGCAAGTGCCATTTCCGTCAATCTGGGATGTATTAAAATCTCAAATTTTCTCGGTTTGCTCCGTGCAAACCTATGGTGGCGCTCCGCTTAGATAATAAATGGGATTCAAACTTGCAATCCTCGGACCTCAAATCCTGCCAGCTCAGCTAATCCCTCCTCACAGAAATGTGTTTTATAATAAAATCAAATCAAGCTTTACATTCTTTCACAAAAATTGCACATCTTGATGGCTGCTATCAAGCCTGGCAAGTGCCATTTCCGGCGATCTGGGATGTGTTCAATCTCAAATTTTCTTGGTACGCTCCGCCCAACCTATGGTGGCGCTCCGCTTAGATAGTAAACGGGAGTTCCTTCTCCCTCCCCCCCCCCCCCCAAATAACTCCAGTCCTCCAGAGCCTCCCAAACAAAAAATCTTAGCTACACCACAGCTGCATGGCGTTGATGTTGTAGTTGTTTCCTTTTTCTTTGAATATATTTATTTTGCTTGAATTAAAATCGGAAAAAATATAATGAGCAAATGTGATGTTTTGGTGTGGGAAGGGGTATTAAGGTCGAGAAATCGCATCTGGTCTGGCCCCCGCAATAGACCCTTTTCCAAATAGCAATTACAAAGGATTGTGGGAGAGTGTTTTGGTCTGCATCATTCCTGTCCACTGTAAAATGCCACTGACAAAAATAATGCACACAAAAACTCTATCCCACAATCCTTTGTAATTGCTATTTGGAAAAGGGTCTATGTCAAACATCTTCCTACGCCGCTGTAGAGTATCGTCTACTCCGCTCTTTCAACAATTTTCACACAACTATAAGTTTGAAAAGGTTTTTCCTTGCATAAAGTTGTTAATAAAGTAAGAAATAATGGAAGGTACAGGGGAGAGAGCTGTAAAGTTAGTAGTTGCAAGGTGCGAGACATATCCTGCAAACTAAGAAATTACAGCATAGGAACGGCCACCCACAACTAAATTAGTATAGCTGTTTGGCCAACAAAGACTTTAAAACTGACTTGAAACGATGATATTAACTTATCGTACTCTAAAAAGTTATTGACCCCGAATTGGGGTGACTGACATCGGTATTGATTCGAAATAGGGTTAAGATTGCTACCTACTTTGTACGATTAAGACACTGGATGGAACACAGCTTTTGAACAGGTGCCTAATAGAAGTCCTTCACGTGACTTCATAATATTCCCGATTTTGGTTGTACTGCCATATAGGAAGTCAAACGTATTGTGCGCGCAAAACGTACTATGTGAACTGTGTGTATTGTGTACCCAAATAGACCCTTATAAAAAAAAACACATAATTCCTATAGGAAACTGTCGTGTGGGAATTTTGTGGGTTTTTGGGCATGTCGGAAACAAAAGAGTCCCCCCATATGGGAAATAGCAAGTTCACACGTGGGAAATAACATCTTTCCACATGAAAAATCAGTAACTGCTTCCCATAAGGGAATATCTTCCCAGGTGGAAAAATATTCCCATATGGAAAGTGTTCCCAAAGTGGGAATATATTCCCACATGGCTTTCCCACATAAAAAGCTTTCCCATCACAGTCATTTTGTGGCATTATCTGCATGTGGTGGAATAGGAGGGGACATTTACAAATTAGCTTTACAATGGACCATATTGGAACTAAGGATACCCGGGCCAGAAGTATTCCTTTCACAAGACGGAGACTTTAAGTGTCCTCAGACCCCACAACAAACATAAAAGCAGAAGACAAACAAATTTAATTGCACTTATTTTATTGCCTGCATTGCCAAACCCTGGGGCAATCCCTCTTACACCCATCAAAAATAAGTATAAGAATTTTTTGCATATGATCAGTTTAAAACTTTGCCAAAATAACACCATTCAGCATCTAAGCCACCTTTGACGAACACACATTTCTCAAAGGGGGTTCCCTTCCCGTTAGACCCCTCTCCCGGGACGGCACCTCCACACTAGATGACAAGGGACCACGGAGACGGGGGCTACGAGGGTTTAAGCCTCCGCACTTTTTCTGCCGTGGACATTTTGGGCCGCCTTAAACTGGGATGAAAGGCTTTTATTTTCTTGAACATATTGGGCCGATTCGATGATTAGCCCCCCCCCACCCCCACTTCAAAATTGGCTCCGCTGTCCCTGAGGATCCAGCCCGGGTGCAAAGTATCGTGTGTACGCAGGTACATACAAACACCGAATTTCCGGGATTATGTTCGGGGGGATCGATATCATCTTCTGTGCTTCTCTTCTCCCCAATCAATTATGGCGGCGCTGCTGGGGTATTTTAAGTGAAAAGTGGTTGATTCTGCTTCTGAATGGGACATAATTACAGCCGTTTAAATGTCTGTGATTTACGTTGTAAGAGTCGCCAAATTGCACATTTTTATGTCGAATTTTCAAAAGGTTCCCATCCCTCCCGAACACTCCCCCATCGCTACTCGGCTTACTCGTGACTGGGACATTTGCTGGACCCCCTTTTTTAAAATCCTGCGTCCGCCCAAAAGGGGATAGTTATTTGGTGACATTTTAAGAACGCTTCCATTGCCGCATTTGGAACACTGGACCGGTGATGTCAGGATTTGCCCTACGGGGGGTAGGGGCAGCGACCGGAAGCCACGACAGCCCCGATGCCTTCGAGGGGTTGGTGACGGAGAATTGTGTACTAGCCCATGCCATTGCGGGGCATATATTGCATAAATTTGTATATAATAGAGGAATTGCATAGTTCCGTGCTGATTTAATGTTTTCCAGAAATCTAAACTGTGAAATTGCAAAGCGCGCGAAAATTTGTTGGGTAAGCGTACTCTGTAAAGAGTCTGTACTTATTTAAAGCTTATGTAGATCAATTGTCCAGGAAGATGGGCCCTATCGGACATAAATGATATTGTACTTCCCTCCTCGAGTCACTAGCCGTACCGCACGACAGACACAATGGAACATTAACTAGGCTTAGCGAAATGAGATGAAATTCCCGACATTTACATAAAGTCACGTATTCTACTTATTAACTTACTTGAAAAGGTGGAAAGGGTTTGTCTATTTAGCTATAAGCAACGGAAATGAGGAAGAGTGGGCAAAGCGTACCGAAAATTTTGGGTTTTATCACAGAAATGACCCCTCTGAAAGCCAAAATAAGTAAACCGACCATGGGTGGCGACAGAATTTTCCCAACAGGGGGCCGGGCCATGCCAGCCACCCCAAGTTCCGACAGCTCCTATGTCGAGCGTGTGGTGAAAAGAGAATATGAAGGATCCTAACTGTCCCATGCCTTTGCAGGGCATGTTTTCCATACTATCACTTGATACTTCAAGAGCCGAGTTGCGCACTGATGGTGTTCTTTTGAATCTGAAACGTGAAATTGCAAAGGGCGCGAAAATTGTTGGTAGTCTCACACAAAGAACATATGTAATCATTCCTAGGAACAAAAAGAAAAGAAAAAGAAAAACTGTAGGGGCTGTAGACCATATCGGGGATGACAAACATTGTATCGAAACCACATGAATTAACCGATGAAATAGCCAAACTTTGCCCCGTGAGTCGTTCACCTACTGACCGTGCCGCAGGACACACACAAGCTAGAGAACATCAACTAGGCTTTGCGATATGGGATGAAAATTCACGACCTCACATAAAATGTGGACTCTGCCAACATGTTACTTGGTAAGCTGGACAGAACTTATGCTATCTAGCTATGTAGAATGGTACTATTTAAGAAACTGGAGTGACTCTACAGCGCGTGTAGCGCGCCGAAAATTTTGGGTTCCTGTAATTAAAAAATTGTCCTCTTGAGAGCCCAAAAAACAGGTAAACCGTCGGGGCACCTATATAGTCGCAGTCGGGGACTGCACACTTTATCGTAGACTCCCCGACGAAATTGTAAAAATTCACCGACGGGGGGCCATGCCCCCCCCCCTGCCCCCACCTGGCGCCACTCCTGGACCAGTGCATGTGATGCGACGATATTTTCGAACAATTTTGGTCATTTTGCCCGTCACCACAGAAGTGTAATGTGTGTTTTTAGGTGAGAAAATACTCAAGGCAATGCTTAGTTCTATGGGAGAGGATCACTTGCAAAGCCCTGATCTTCCTTCAGGCCCATCGGGACCTAATTCCAAACACAGGCGGTGTAGTGAACAATTTTTCTCATTCAGGAGCTCACCGTTCAAACTTTAATTTGCATCTGTAAATCAATGAATCATACCCGAACGCTACGGTACAGCTGACATAACGGATTGGAGAACTTGAAAATTTCGTTGTATTAATTTCTTATCTTTGTACTAAATTCTTTCAGCGTAAGTAAAAAAAAGCACGAAGGAAGGGAATCTTTCAACTCGAATCCTAGAGTTACGATGGGACATTGCACCAGGGTAGTGTCGTAATACCCCCCTTATCAGTTTTGTCCATCATGTCCGGATACATAGCGGAAGTGGTTATTGAAAAGAAAATGTAGGGAACAAAAAGATGTCTAGACCTAATTAGTTTCAGGTATTAATCATTTCCAGTTGTATCTTAGTACGTTTGTCGTTGTAGGCAAAAGACAAATGACACTTGGATTGATTATTAACACGATTTGAGCGACAAACGAGCACAAGTCACATTGAAGGGACTGTTACATTGGCCCAAGCACACTTCAGAAATACCGGCCCCCGGCCTTTATTTCCATTGACAATTGGTGACTGTACTTTAGTTGCCATGAAAGAGGGTATGACACGGCCAAAGTACGTTTCTCAGTAAATATTCTTTGGGTACAGCTTGAAATGAAGCGAATGTTTTCCCGACTAAACTACGTCCATAAACACAGTAATACGACCTTGTGAATTCCCAGTTACAGGCCAGACTCAGCCATCTGAAATTCGAAAGCGAAAAAAGTATGTGAGCGCGTCTCAAGATCGTGACGTCATTGGAGGCACGGTTAGTAACACTGTACCAGGCAGCTCACCCATCCTTCTACACATCGAGTCATGTGCGTGCTAACGCGTGTTAGCAGGTACATCATTGCAAACACCTGTGTTACGATACTATACAGCAGCGCGCGTGACCAGTGACCACATTGTGAACTATTCATCGCTGCGCGGTGACTGCTTACCATTCACAACAGCAACGTTACTGAACAGCTCACTGAGTAAAGGCGCTTGTTATGGACTGTCCATATACATGTTCATAGCTGTTCTGTAGGCCTACAGCGCGCCCGGACCGGAGGTGTGCTCGACAATTTTTTTTTAACTCGAGAAGGGGCTAGAAGTAAACTTAGTTTGAAAAATTTTTACTGCCTGGGGCGAGATTGTTGCGACTTTGAAATATTCCGAATTCGCTGCAATCATCGTTGCGGTTATTTTGTTTGAAAGATGTATGAATTACCTTGGTGATGGCCAGGGCACCATCATTTACAACATAGTGAACAACTGGGGAGCACAATTTGGAGCACAATTTGGAAGCTGCTTGTTTATATCCTGCATCTGCAAAAACTGTTTTGCAATTCTTAATGCATCGATTGTTTATTGGGATATCGCAATTCTAGTTTTTCTTCAAAAAGCTGTCATTTTCAAACTAAATTTCAAATTGATGTTTCCCTCAGGATAATTTACACTCAACAATCACATGTAGCCTAAACCTCTGAACAGAAAGGAACCGCATGTCACTTCAATCCCACCGTTAGTGTAATGAGGATTTGATCAGAGTACGCGATACAGCGGAGCGGTGGCCGATCCGCCCGCAGCAGCACAAATTTCACCTCAAATATGTTGTGGGAGTAAATCTCAAATGATACGAAATTGCACCCCCCCCCCCCCCCATTCATAATTGCAAACAAAACCAGAAAGATGGGCCCGGTAGAGCCGAGGATAGTCCACGTTTAGTTTTTAAAAGGCCGACTTTCGTTCCAAAATATTTAAAATAGCCACCCCACCCCCATAAAAAAAAACATGATCAATACCCCGGATCAAATTCCTTGTGACACCACTGAACACTCGCTTGAAGAAACGAAAATAAAGAGAAGTAACCACTGATATCACTTTGTAAGCGACAATAAGCTTTTGTATTCCATAAAACGACTTTTTGTCATGATGAAGACATCAAAACAGTGGGAAATGTCAAATGAAACATCACTTAATTAGATATTTCACCAAAATTTCCTCTCCTCTCTCAACCCGCTCCCTCTCCATTCAACATACACCATTATTACCACAAACACTTACAACGTGTGTTAAAAATGAACCTTGTTATGACAAAAACAAATTACGCCTTTATAAAATGCAGTGCACAGGCTTGATGAGTCTATTAGGTGAAAGTACATTGTGCTCATCATATCATTGGCATCTTGATAGTACTCTCACGACAGAGGGCGCAATTTCGCAAAACACTGGTCAGTCTAGGAAGGTATGATCATAAAGAAGCTAAGTTTAAAATCATGACAACAAAATTCATGATTGTTCGAATATTAGAAATTTCATGTTGTATGAAACAGTGAGATAGAATTATTGGCACACTTTCTATCACTATTAGTCTTTTATCATAAGGCAGAGTTAGTTCACACTGATTGAAGTTAGTTCACAATGATTGAAAAACCTTTTGCTGAAAGCTTCTAGATCACAAAGGGAGTAAAAAATTTATTATGCTAGTAATAATAATTGAATGATTTATGCAATAAATAGAAGAACGTTCTTCAACTCTGTAGACAAATTCCATTTATAATATAAACAATTTTACGATAGAAAAAAAAAATTTTCCTATACTTCCAAATCTACAATACCTAATATTGATCCAAATATTTTCGTTTAATATAATAGTAACATTTTCCCTTTGAAATTGCTAGTATTCACTAAGGCTTTAGTACCTAATGGTATGTGGTTATGTAACCAAAAAATTAAAAAAAAAAGAAGCAAAAACAAAAAAATAGTTTTGTTAAAAGTCACTTGAATATCTTTGCCTGTTCTTAAGGTATGCCCTTTTAAACTCTCTCGATTACTGAGATTTCTCATCAGCTATGCAAACATTGGCAGGGGTCCTCAACCTGCTTTCATCAGAATACCCATGGATTATACATAGACATCATGTGTATCCCCAGGTTGAGAAACATTGTAATATGCAAACACACTGCACCATTGTCACAATTTTATGTTATAAACCAAATACACTAAATCATCGAAAGAGAATGATATTGTTTTACTGTCAGAGCTTGACTCTAGAACATACAGGATGTCGAAATCATCTACTGCTAACATGAAGGTCAACTGTCAGTTTTGCTGACCATTTCAAATCCAAAAATGATGTATACCTGGCAAGGATACTTCATATACTCTCTGATAAGATCCCTCGAACCCCTGGGGTGCAAACCCCAGGATGCAAACCCCTGATATAGTGTTGCACCATATTAGTATTACTTTTCTTAACACTGTACCACTGTCAGTTGTTTTGCAGTTTGGTGTGTTATACAAACATTTTTTTAAGTACACAACTGTCACTTCCAAAATGATGGGCATATCAAAATTAGCGAGTATCTGTTCTTGAAATGAAGATTATTATAGAGGAAACAAAATATAACATGAAGCATCTTGTGGGTCCCTTTCTCAGCCTTCACAGATTAGGACTATGATGGATATTACGGCTATTTTTTCATGTTTAAAGCTCTTTCTATCAAACAGATAGGTATAATGTATACTCTGACAGACCCTAAAGGTAGATCTTAGGAATTTTCACCTGAGTCAAAGGGCTAAGTGTGGATTCCATCCTTTATGAATACTGAATACACAGCACTTTGGTAGACTTAGTCTCAAATTCATTATTCCTATTTTCAAAGGATAGAAAGACATATGAAAATACCACTTTAGACAAAAAGGCCCATGCTTAATTCAATTTTCCATTAAGAACCTTATACTTCAACTTAATATAAATAATGTACTGAAAAAAGCTTCAAAATAGGAAAGACAAATAAATGAATACTTCTGGCATTTTGAAAGCTTCATCTTCATACCCAAATAAAAAATTTCAATGATAACTTTTCATAATTAAGCATGCATGATGGGTATTCTGAGTTCAAATTTAGGTTTAGTTACATCATTAAAATACAAAGCATGTCAAAGTTAGCAAAAATCAGAAAATTCTGCCAAATGTTGTGAAAATAGCTTAAAATTGTAAATGTTTAAAAAATGATATACCTTTTCAATTATTGTGAAACACCTGCAGGAATATTTATCTTGATACCTTGTTTAACTTTGTCATGCATGGACAATTCACAGGCAGCTTGCAAATTCAAATGGGTTAGCTAATTGTGTTGCTAGGCATCCCATTGCTGGGGGGCAAACACCAATACATGTTCTACTATATGACCAACTAATTATGTACAAAAACTCATCCCACTATTCGATGCATTTCAGTGTGTGGTACCACCATGCAATGTGATGCGTAGTGGATAAGTATGTGTGCATTGCATGGAGTTTGCTTACCCTCCTTGATAAATAGTATGTCACTAAATGTGACCTTTTGACCTTTGCTGCAAGTGCATTTAATAGCAGAATAAAATGTTACGTGAAGGAAAGATTAGTTAGGTATTGATGGTTTGTACAAAGGTGTTACAGCTGAATTGTGACTCTCGATTACAATCAAATAACTTCAAAAATTAAACATACTTAAAAAAATTGCTTTATCATGATTGGCTGGATGCAAGAATCTACTTAAAATGTCACACTGTATAAGATGAATTTTGCGAACTGTTATTCTACGTGGTAAGGATTTAATGCTTGTTATTGGAATCTGGTAGGTGAATTAAATTGTTAGATGATGGTACGTAAGAAAGACATGAGGCACGCAATTACAATCCATCATTAGGTCACATACATTAATTAATTTTATCTTAACATTATCAATTATGATTTGGTTCACAATAAGACACCTTCATTTTCACAACAATGGAGTGCATCGGAAAATTGGTAAAAAGTGACAGTTAGTTTAATACGGTTAGTTTTCTGAAAAATCTTACAAAATTTTTTGACTGTAAAACATCCATGTGCATCACTATAATTACACAGAGTTAATTCACAACTCTTTTTTTTTTTTTTTGCCTTTTTTATCTGCTGTTTTTTTGTCTTAGAGTTGGAGTAAACATTTGAGTACTAACCCTTGAGAAAGCTTAATATCATTTACCCTAATTAATCATGTCACCATATTAAGATATCCCACTTCCCTTCTTTCTTGGCATAATGCAACATAACAGAAACTCACTGCATTTTATATTGTCATATGTCATAATTAAAAGAGGCCACCAGGAGAATGGTAACAAGGAAATGATCCTGTAACTTAATTTTCAACAGAATTGTTACCAAACACTACAAACACTGAATCATAATATTACAGAATGATGGTCTGCTTTAAATCTGAGTATTCCAATTGGCAATTGCCCTCAGCATCTGATCATACTTACTTTGTTTATGAAAATCTTACATCAATCTACTTTTAATGAGAGTATGATGACATCAGCAAATTTTACTAAATGTGCTGAAAATCCACACCATTGAAAGCCAATAACTTAGTTGTCAGGGATTTGGGACTTGAGCAATGGATAACCAAAACTCTCCACTTTGAAAAGTGTTGAAGTATAACAAGTTGGAAATTTCCAGCTCATTTAAAAGATATTGTGAGTATGTTGACATTTCTCCACTCGAAAGTGATACATATCTATTGCACAATGACCTATGGGCTAACTGACATGTGGCACATTCAGGGGCAAAGCTAGGATGAAATTTTTAGGGGGGCCTAGGCATCAAATGGGAATCACTGCATTGATTGCCGTCCTTAATTCTAACACATTTTAGAAGGACACAAACAATTTCTGGGGGAACCTAACAAAATCCCCCCCCCCCCCCCATAGCAACGTGCCTGGACACAATTCCCAGGATACCAAAAAAGGAAACTGTGAATGAGTGACCTCAATTAGGTAGAATGTCCTAGACTAATTGACTGATGCTGTGATGTTACTTAACCTCAGAGGGCATACCAACCAGAGCTCATGATCGCACATACACTTACGAAGCTACCACAGGTTCACAAAGGCATTTACCAGTGACTCTGATGTGTTGCCCTTCCAGATACCACAAAGTTCAAACATAACTGATACATTACCAAGCTAAACAAACCACACTGTCTTTTTCTCATTATTTGTAGTTAATTGATTGAAAATAAAGGACCTTAAAGACCCTCCTAATATCATTCAAATAAGTGTTACAAGCAGTTTGAACTGATGACTAAAGTTTTTAGGAAGTACTGCTATGGAATAGTACATTTGTAAATAACACAGGTAGAAAATGAATATCTGGCACTGAAAGCAGATAACTCTTAAATAATTGGAATGAATACTAAAAAAGCTTTGAATTCATCTCAAAAATATCTTAAATGAAAATATAATTTTATGTTTTCAAATTATACTATTAAAACATTGTAAATTTTCCACATGTGGTCACTGTAATTACACATTTTCAAAAGGTGTTTTTCATATGAAAGTCCTCTGGATTTCACTTAAGCAAAGACAAGCAACAGATTCAAAATGGAAATAATCGCATACCAAATATGAAAGAGCTTACTACATAGTGAACACATTTATTACCTCAGACATATTCAAAATTATGTTCTAAATTGTGCAAAAAAAGTCAAAATTTTAAGTTCAATGTATTGCCTGAAACAGGCAATACATTTAGAAAAGAATGGGTGACACTTTCTTTTGGAAATCTTCCACTGATATCTCATTGTCAACTCTGCAGACACAAATTGACCTTACAAAGGAACGCAAAACAGTTGAGGGTATATACTGAGTGTACTTTGAAAAAAATGAGTTGTGATGATAGCTCTCTACTATCCCATTTCATAATAAAGACCACACAATTTAAATTACCATGAGTAGGCCTTTTTCATGAACTTTTAAGAAAGTTGTTCATTTCCGTAAATTAGGATCAGTAAGAAATACCACAAACGCCTGACAATATAACAAATTTATAACCTTCCCTTCTTTTAAGCAATCTAAACAATGAACAATTTTTTGTTATTCTCAGCATGAAATACCTTATACTTTTTCTTGTAACTTGTTATTTTGCTCTTCCTCTTGGCACTTCACATTTGGCCATACCCATAAATTAACATGTGCTAAAGACTTCAAATAAAGATATGTTACCTAAGTAACCTTGCAAATCTTTCCTTAAAAATATTAAAATTCACACAATGCAATACTTTCCAACAGCTAAACATGGAATGTGTCTATTTGAAAGCTGAGGACTACAAAAACTTGAGCAGACATACTGATGTATCAGCAACACTTGACATGAGCTGCTTCTATCAATAAAATTATCGAACAGATACTTTTGCTGTTGCAGCAGTTGGCCTAGCTTGATGTGTGCGTATCGCATGTAGCAGGTACTCTTTACCTCCTACACTATCCCACATTTCATCAAATTCTCTTTCAAAAATTTCTGCATTTTGCCGCCTTGTCAAGCCAGTTTCAGCTAAGCTCATCTCACACATATTTGTATCATCCTTACCTACAAGGAAGAGATAAGAGAAAAAATTTGGTGAACAAATTATCTTCTTGGAAAGGAAGTTGCTTAAGATAGGCTTTCAAGTGAATGGAGGTAAGAGTGGAATGTTAAAAGGATAAAATTTTCCACTGAAATACCACCAAGTAGGACATTGTGGATCAAAAGTGGGCCAAAAGTAGAACTTTTGCAGGCTTTCAGAAGTTTTCATCCATTTTCACCGATGTCAAACTGTTGACAGTATTGTATGGCTTTAGTCAATATTTTTAGATTTAGCCAGTGCTTACTTTTTGAGTGCAAACCTCTGAAAGGATTAAGAATAATTTTTAAGAAAAAGCAGGAGAAAGGCTTAGAAAGAAGGAAAAAGTTGCATAAGTACTCACTTTGAAACCTGAGAGAAATCTTTCTCCTATTTTCATATATATTGTCTCCTGTTTTACAATCTTTTCACAATTTGACCTCTAGTGACCTCACGTCCTTTAACCTCTACCAAAAAATAATGTGGTTCTTGTAAATGTCCACCTGCTGCACATTAGATCCCTCACAGCTGCATACCAGTTTTGCACACTTTGACCATCAAACACAACTGGATTTTTGAATGCAATATGGGGGCATCCAAATGCCAACTTTGAGATCAATCAAGGTAATTTACCCCTTTAAGATCTTTTGTGTTTAAGAGGTTTTCACCTTAAAATCTCTAGTGACTACAAATGAACTTTCACCTCCACCAAAAAAAAAAAAAAAAAAAAAAAAAAAAAAAAAAAAAAAAAAAAAAAAAAAAAAAAAAAAACACAACTGTGATGAGAGTGTGGCATCCAAGTATGAGATACCTCAGTCTGACCTCAGATGACCTTTGAAACAAGGGGTATTTTTCTAAGTGTAATGCATCCAAGTATGAAAAACATTCACGATTCCTAACTTTACATATGTTGTTTAAGATGTTTAGAGTTTTTGACTTCTGGTGACATTTAGTGACCTCTGACCTCCTCTAGAACAATAGGGTTTTTCCTCTAAATATCACAAATTTATATCCCATGTATAAGTAACAGAGAAAAAACTGGATAACAAAAATTAGAAAAATAACAGCTTGAATGGGATCTGAACCCAGGCCCTGGGAACGGAAGATCAAGCATTTTCCACTACACCATCACCATACATGTTGACTGTAAGCTGATTTTAATTATAAAATGGTCACAGCATCCTTCACAAAAGTCCATCATTAGGTAATTAAATTGGAATTACAAACAGTGATCTCAAAAAGTGGACTAACATTTTTTAAGAATAAGTGTACCACCTGCATTTGTAACAATGGGTATTCCAGTGGCTTCTTCCTTCTTCAAAGGGGGTTATGCCAAGGCTGCCTATTAAGAGCTTATCTACTTATCCTTACTGCTGAGGTTTCAGCTCTCGAAATTCAAGTAAATGGTAATATTCATGGTATCAGATACAGGGAATAATTTGGTATTCAAATTTTGTGTAGCAGTTTCGAGAATTGTTTCCTTCTGTAGTGTAAAATCACTGAAAACCCCATGGTTATGTACACAAAAAAGTGCTAAACATTTTTGCACTTGTGAAGCAATTTGGCCAGCTTGTGTAGTAAATTGTGATGTGATACCAGATAAATTATTCCCTGTATCAGTATTACTAATAATGAAGTAAAACTTATGTGATAAGCGGATGATACTAGAATGTTTATAGATGGAAATGAAACTTTTGTAGCAGAGACTATTCGCATCTTCAGTGTATTAAGAGAGGTGTATGGTTTATTTAGTAACCTTGCTAAATCTAATTTATTTCCATTAGTACCTTATGTTGCCAGTATCCCTTTCAATCTCCAAGATTTAAATATCAACATTACACATGGTCCTGTACAATGACTTGGCATTTCCTACACCAATAATGGTAATGACTTATTTCCTTTGAACTACACACCCAAATTATCACGTATGAAAAATTGTCTGAAGTCATTGTCAATTAAGGACTTGACACCAATTGGTCGTATTGTGATCGTAAAAAGTTTTGCCCTCTTGCATCTTTGTTCTTCTTTTTCAAATGCTTCCAAGTCCTCTGCATCATTTTTATTTAGGAGGTAGAAAAAGCAAATTATGATTTTATTTCGGCAGCAGTCCAGACAAGATTAAATGTTTTACCATGATCAATAACATTAGAGAGGGTGGGTTAAAAGTAACACATGTCCCTACTTTTCATGAAGAGTTTAAAATGTACTTAGATTAAGCATTACTGTAATGAGACTGCTGCGATTTGGAGACTGTTTTTTGACTTGTACTTAAAACCCTAAGGGAATCACTTCATTTTTTGATGCAATTATTGTACAAAAGATATTCAAAATATCAATGTTTTCATCAGTCAAGTACTAGATGCTTGGAACAATATTGTCTTAACTGACCCTTCTGATAATTACAGTAGCTAAATAATTTAAAATAATTCATATATCCATGTTAATAAAAATAACATTGTGTAATGTACAAGAAACTATTCCGTCCGAAGGTGATTTTTTGATGATGTCCCAATATTTGTATGGTGTATGCCTTAAGTTGTTGTGTGCTTCATTGTAACAGTGTATTATATGGCCAATATAGCCAAATGAAATAATAATAAAAGAACTTAGACAAGTAATGATATCATCCTTTCCATAAAAAATACTTACCATGCACATTTGTGAACAAATATGACAATTTAAGCAATCTGCAAAGAGTATTACTGAAACATTCCAATAGGCTACATAGCTTTTGGAGGTGGCCTATAACCTGCACATTAGATCAAATGCAGAGTTGCACATGCAGGTTAGGTTGTAATGTGTACATATATGTGACACATAAGGCAATGGCAAACATGACATTCTCCTCTGAAGAAAGTTTCGCTGTATAGGAAACCTTAACACTGAAACTTGCAAATATACTTCACATTGTTCTTTAAGGACCTTTTCAAATTTCATGTACATATTTAGGAGGTTCTTGACCAAATGGGATATTCTGAATTCTTCAGACGAACAATCTTGATTTAGCTGAGCTATGTAATTTAGACATATTGTCTACAGCACACAATGTATAGAGAAAGTTGTAACCTATATTGTTCACAACGATTTTCCTTTTTTAACCTCTGGTTGACCTCTGACCGTCCCTAAAGACAATATGGTTCTTTCTCTCAATATGACAAATCTATATGGTAAGTATCTATCATTCCTAGAGATAACAAGTTTACAAGCAATGCTCAAGGCTTTCCTAGTTTCACCTTTGGTGACCACAGACAACTTCCGCCCTTTACCAAAAATGATAGGGTTCATTTACCTACCACTGCATATACATATTCTAAGTATCAAAAGTATCCCTGTTTTCTATCTTCATATATCCTGTTTTCAAGGTTTTAGATTTTTGACCTCTGGTGACCTCAAATGACATTTGACCTCTACCAAACATGAGAGGGTTCTTCCTCTCAATATGATAAATCTATACACCAAGTATGAAAAGTATCCATCACTGCTATCTTGGGACATCGTGTTTACAAGCCAAGCATCACAAACACATGCGGACATACATGCGCAAACCCACATACACACACACATACCCACATTTGCCGGTGTGATTGCATAGATTCCTTTAACCTTCGGAAATAATCAAAAAGTAAACATTAGACCTTACCAGCAACAAGTAATACAGGTTGTTTGTTTGGATGGATTTCCATCTGTCTAGCAATCCATGGGCCATCAAAGTGAGCATACCAGTAACCCCTCTGACCAATGTTTCCTGCTTGAAATGGTACACGAAAGTACCTCTGACCCTTTGGCTGAGGTTGTGGTGGTGGGGCTCGTGGTGACTGGGCCAACATATTATACTCAGCAGCTGCAAGGAAAGTGAAAATTAAAAGAAAAATATGTAATGGACAACTCTTAAAATTGAACATGGCTCTTAGAATTCTAAATACTTCTAATACCTGCAGTTCATAAATTTTTGCACTTCTACTTAAAATTTCATGAACTAAATACCTGATTGGGTCACAGATTCAGGTACGTGTCCTGGTTCTTTCTTTGCAGCAGGGGCCTTCTTGTTTTTTGTCTTCCATTGTCTGTAGACTTTCAAACGACGATGGAACTCCTCCTTACAAGCAGCCAATTCTTCCATATCTGTCATATGAAAACATTTTACATGAAATAGGTATCCAGACATTTAATAAAGGTATTACATGAAATTTATATACATGATGTCTGTACACTTACTTCAAAACTTCTTCTTTTACAGGGTTATTATATTCAAACCAAAAAACTTCCAGGTAACTTTTAAATGTGCTGCCCTCAAAGGCTTGGGAACTGCCTTGCTGTTGAGAGCGTACAAATTGCTTTCAGTGGTGCAATGATTAAAACATGCAAATTTTCTGTGGACCACAAATTAGTTTTGGGGGGGATAATGTTCACTGTAATGCTGAAAGAGTTAAAAAGTGGGCAGGGTTCACTACACTGAAGGTTTGCTAAATTGAAGCTTCACTAGACCAAAGATCCTAACTCTTACTTAATCCTACCCTAACCACAATCCTCCTCAAACATAATCAAAACTTCTCTTAAATCTTATTCTGTATCTAACCTGAATCCTAACCCTAGCTACGTCCAGCCCTAAGTAGATTTTGTCCAAGGGAATCTTCGGTTTAGTGAACCTTCAATCTCCTGAATCTTCGATCTAGTGGGAAGACCCCTCAAAAAGTTAGTAACATGAAAAGAGCCTATGGCTATACCGTTCAAGTGTTGTCCAATTAAAGAGAGCTGTTAAGCTATGGGGGTGAGCTGGAGCCATCATCTCTTTCCAGCCTTGATGGCTAAAGGCTGGAGACAAAACTTTTGCCAGAGAGATGGAACCCACAGGAGCAAGACTGAGTGCAATTAATGATTAACATATAAAGGGCAGATGAAATATTGGAAGCTCCAACAACAACTGAGTGCAATTAATGATTAACGTATAAAGGGCAGATGAAATATTGGAAGTGCTATTTTGAATATAATTTTTTTCTTGACATGCAACATGTAACCCACTCCACACTACAGAGTACTACAGATGCACGGATGACTCTATGAAATGATTTGGTAAGGAAATAATAGATCTCAGGCCCAGATCCAAGGGGGATCTTTCCCGGTCTCAGCCCCCTTTTTGGCCACATAAACAATAATAAATACATGAAATTTAGCATAATGTTAACCTCGGAGAATATTCAAGGGGGCCTTCAGCCCCCCCTCTCCTTTTCGAAATGTCTGGATCTGCACAAAATTTCATATCGCTGTTTTTTTAAAACTAATAAAAGTTTTCTAAAATGCTCACACACTGAAGGAGACTACATCTTGAAGACAGTTAAAACAGCTGAAACATTTCTGACGGATGGTTTACTTTGGCATAAATGTTTACTTATAAAGTTCTTTTGGTTACATGTCGACTATAATAATATTATAAACTATTGGTATTGATAGTCCTGTACATGATATGACCTCTGTCCATGGCAAAAGAAGGTACTCGGCTATCATACAGCTATTCTCTAACAGCTCCAACAACAATGGACCCCAGTACCATATGAGGCATACTTCCTTTCAGTTGCAACACATACCATGGATCATGGATATATTCAGATTTACATCCACTGAGCAAAAAGTCATTGACATACAGTTTAATACCTCTCCCTCATGTTGACACAACAGCTCTATTCTTTAAAATCTAGTTTTATTCTCCTCACAAGTACCTTCATAATATTTCTGAGCATACTGAACATAGAACGTTAAGCAGGAAGTCATCCTGCATGAACAATGCAATTTTTCTTCACAAACTAATGCCATATCATTAGAAGAAACACAAAGTAGCACACAACTAGAGCATTGAATCAGCTCTTCCGAGTACACTTGCCAAACAGTAACATCTTTCCATCAGAATCTCCTTACTGGCAGTTCACAATGTAATGACTGACCTTTGACCTTGGATTCTTAAACAGCTCACACAGCCCACAGCTCAAAAAAAAAATGAAACAAAGATCTATCAAGATCCACTGCTGTTAAAGGAGGCACACTCTTTGCACAGACAGACAGACAGACAGACAGACAGACAGACAGACAGACAGACAGACAGACAGTGACAAACAGACAGACAGATGCTCTTAGATCACAAGAGCTCAAACAATCACACTTACATTCAACCTTCATACATGCCATAACTGGTAGCACAAAAGAAAAAAAAACCATTACCAGTTGAAGTGTTGATCAAGTCTCTCAGTTCGGCATACTTCAGTTTAGCCAGGTCTCTCTTAGCGGGAGCAGATGCCTGCACTGGGACCTCCATCCTACACAGAAAGCAAATGAAAACATGGGTCTTTTAATAACTCACCACATTAAGTGTACTTCAAATCTGACAATGGAAAAATGTGGATCATTTTGACATAAATTATCAACAACTTTTGCCTGTATGGACTAAACAGGTAACTGACATCAGAAGCAAAGGAGGGCTCATGCCTGATAAGTTGTCCTAGCTATGGTCCACATCCCAATTAAAAATATAACCCAAACAACCCGCAAGGATGCTAAGTATTCTTCTGCAGTCACTAAAGAACCTGTCAATGTTTATTTTGAAGCAGTGTACCAAATTACACTTCACCCAGGTAGTTTATCCCATTAATACAGGGCCACTGATTCAAACAGTAATGAGGACACCTCAATTACAAAAAGATGGAGAAAATTTTCTCAGTCAATGAAATGACAGAACTTGTTAAGAATATTACACCTTTGAGTCACTCAAATGGATAAACTACAGCAATATACCTATCACACCACAACTGGACACTAACTTCTTCCAGACAGTTTTGGAGCAGTATCTTTGACTTTAAATGAAAAGATAACCAAATATAACACTTAAGTGGACTTCATTATACTAACTACTTTGTGTTAGATGTTAGATGAGGTTTTACAGCTCAGTTTCTAAACAATTGGTTCAAGTCGGGCCGACCACGGTCTTTTTTCCAGCTGGCTTGTTTTCCCTACTCCATTGTTTATGCTGAGCACCAAGCACAATGGCAGTCGGTTCCATTTTTAAAGTCTTCTGTATGACCCGGCCAGGAGTCAAACCCCAGACCTAGTCATTAATATTAAAAAAAAAATATTTCAAGCAAAAAGTTTGGGGTAAAAGAGTGAAAAGCTTCTTTTCTGCTGCCCTGAAATGAACATAAATGCATTCACCAGTGCTCCTTTTTCTTACTACCAGTGTATATGTAAAGGGCAGAGGGTAACACTCCATGACCTGTTGACCAAACTGGTGATAACAGTTGAGACTTACACAGCAACAGGAGGTTCTTCTACTTGAACCACCTGAGATTGGCTTTCTTCAGCCAGTCGTAATGCCATTTCATGATCCAAACGTTCTTGCTCCAGTTGAGCTTGTCTGTTGCAGAGAACAATGCAAAAACAAAAAATGTGATGTAAAATGAATCAAGAGTTAAACAGTTTTGGAAGAATTCTCTTTTAGAGATGAATTTGCTTAGGTTGTGGTCAACTAATACAATTAGAGATTGTCCAGATAAATTTACTTCAGTGAAGCTGACTGCACAATATGTGGAAGCAGTTGCACAATACAGAATGTGCAAGATACAATGCATCATTATATATTCACTCCATTATGTGTAATATGCAATCCTGCCTGTTAAAGCATCTTTTCTGTACAGTTACAGGACCAGATCAGGATGTGGTCATTACAATTATTATTACTATAACTTTAATAAAGCACACTATCAACCAAAAGTTATCTAATGTGCTGCACAAACACACGAAAATACACACACATCAAGTTGTTAAGAGGTAAAACAACAACAAAAGCAATATCAAAACAATTAATACTTGGAAAATAACCACATTTTAAGCTTAGTCCTAATAACTTGAAGAGTTGGTGCAAACTGAATAGCACTTTGGAAGATTATTCCATAGAAGGGGTTCGGCAACTGCAAAAAAACCATTGCTAAAGGATTTGCAGTGTGCCCTGGGTATTAGGAGAATTCTCCTGCACTAGACCTTAGAACCTGTTTGCTAGTACTAATTTGAGCATGTCAGGTAGGTAATGCAGGGCTTGTCCATTTAAGCACTTCCAATCTAAGGTGAGAAGCTTAAATTCAATTCAAAGTGTAATAGGAAGCCTGTGCAGTTTTTTAAACAAGTTGTTAAGCAATAGTCTATTTTTATTCAAGACAAGCTTAGCAACCATGTTTTGAATTCGCTGCAACTTTTTAATCTTACAGTTGGGGAGGCTGTATAGGAGGCTATTACAGTAGTCGAGGTGTCATATAGTTAAGCCATGTATAATATGCTTGCAAGCATCAATTGTAAGATAATTTCTGATGCTTGCTATATGATGGTAATTTGCCATAGCAGATCTACATTTACTTTGCATATGTCATTTCATCAAAAGGCTTTCATCCAGGTGGACACCTAAGTATTCTATAACATAAACTTTTGATATTTCACAGTTATGAACAGACAATGTTTGAATAATGCATTTACATAATTGCTTAGCCGATCCAAACTGAATAAATAAACTCGGTCTTTGAGTCATTTTTCTTTGAGTCAATTTTAGTCTACTGTGTTCCATCCACGTTTTGACTTGACTTTTCAAGTACATGACTTTGTGCAGTGGACAATTCAGAGTCCCTGTATCCTCCTAAGGAAATTATCTTTAGTACTTGATCATCAGCATACCTGTGAAGATACCCGTGGTTCAATACTCAAGTTTTAAAAAGGAGCATACTAAGACAAAGTTCATCTCATGGCCAAGGGCTCTGACAGGCATTGCTTACTGCTAATCAGTCTGTAAACATTTCAGAATAGTTCCAGCTTGCAGTCAGCAAAGTTTGACCCTAGCTAGTTTAGAAGTCCAGAACTGTAATCAAGATGGACATCAAACATATCCTTTGAGCTTCACTTCCTTACACCAACTTTCCAGATGATAGCATCGGTATTAGAACCTTTCCAAAACCATTCTTTCCTGACCCTTTCCTGATTTACTGGTTACACATGAACAAGCCATACCAAACATTGACTTAAAGCTTCTGGATTTCAAATCCTTAGATAATATGAAAGCTTCAGAACATTTATGAATAGGTAGATATCTTTGTGAGAAGAGTCAGTATCTATGTACCTTTCTCTCTCCTTCCTTTTCTCTTCCTCCTCCTTGGCTTTCTGTTCTGCTAGTCTCTTCTTGTCCTGTTCCAGCTTCCTCTTCTCTTCCTCTAACCTCTTCCTCTCCTCCTCCAACTTCCTCTGCATCTCCTCTTCCTCTCGTCTGCGTTTTTCTTCCATCTCCGCTTTCCTATGAGACAGACAAAGAGATGGATTGTTACATCTCACTGGCTAAGTAGAGCCAGTTGTGCAATGCATTGGAGGTATCAAGTTCTTATGTTAATTACCAGCCTATTGAATTTATTCCTGTTAGCATGCTAGTGTTATGTTTTAACATCACAGCCTTTAAGTTGGTAGGGTAATGAAGAGACATGTGAATATTTTATTTAGTCTCCTTTCTTGTGGTTCATTACCTACTTCAAGTTCCACTGCATGCCACACTTCCTACAATGTAACATGTTCATAAATCTGTATTATGTTCTTTTTTAATGTTCCGACATCAGTGGGGGATTTCTCAACATTGGTGAAAGCAGTAATACATAGCAGCTAGAAGGCTTTCCTTCACAGTATGACAGATTTCAACTGATTAATGCTATTTCCATATACTGCATGAAAACAATATGACAAAAGAACATGGCAAAGTTTATGAGACATTGATATGCAAGCCTCTCACAATATTAGATAGCTAACTTACACACCTTCCATTCCCTGCTAATCCCAACCTTTCATACTTATCCACTAGATGTGCTTGTTCCTTAGAAAGCAACAAAGCTGAATAACATTTTCTTCACACAATTCACCCATTTCAGAGGTACATTGTGGAAGTAACATACTTTCCTATAACAGCTGGCTGATCATAAACCTACTTTGATCAATGGGTGGCAATTACTACCACTATTACTACTAGCATGAGACAACTTGCTAGTGAAACTAACACATGCAAAAGAAAGTAATATCATTAAGAAACTAACTTTCGTCGTTCCTCTTCTTCCAATTTCCTTTTCCTCTCCCGTTCCTCTTCTTCCAGTTTGCGACGTCTCTCTTCTTCTTCCTTCCTCTTTCTTTCCCTCTCCATCTCCTCCTGGATCCGTCTCAGTCGTTCCTTCTCTGCCTCTTCTGCCTTCTTCAAGTTTATCAAGTTGGTGATGTTTGCAGCAAGTCCAGTGGAAATCTTCAAATGTTCATCTTCCATCTGTTTCCTTGTCATTATTTTTGTCTGGTAATGATCATGAAAGGAAAACTGACATTTGCTAGAAAACAAATGAACACTGTTATCAACTAATTACATGCTTACTTGCTACACTGAAAGATATTCAGGTTTAGTTCAATGTTAAAGAATGGGTCATATTTATCAGCAGGAAAAGCCTGTATAAAGCCTCTCTCAAAACTAGAGAGCAAAATAGCATTCTGAGGTTTTGATGACTTGATTTACTACAAGTGACTTCTGCTTGTTCACCACAGATTTTACAAAGTGAATAGCCTGAAAACTACACTGATCTACAATTATACTATGGCATGGTCAAAACAGGTTACCTCTTTGTGAATACACATCACCAATCCAAGAATGTGGTATGTGAACAACCCAGCTGAGGAAAAGGGGGGTGCCATAAATTCATACTGAGGTAGTTTACATGTGAGAGAGAATGGTGGTCTTTAATACCAATCATGACCCCTATATTTCACCTAACTTAGTTTATCTTCATACTGTGCTGTATTCTACCATGAATTGTATCATCTCCTTTTCTCTGTACATTATTAATCACTCACTTTGATTTTCTGTATAAACTGTTCTATCTGCTTCTTGGTCTCTGAAACCTGAGCCTTGGCCTTCTTGTCTTCAATGCCCTTAGCTGAAAAAAAGAAGGCATAAAGAAGGCAATCCATGAAGTTGCAAATCTCATCACCCCCACATTCTCTCAATTTCCTGTGGTTAATGAAATTTACCAATACACTGACAAGAAAATAATGACAAAAGACCACTTTTGGATCACTGAAACCTCAATTCCAGCCTTGAGCAACAAGAATGTACTATATAAAAATATGTTTCATCACTCTCTACATATCACGTGGTTTCATGAGGTTTTCTAACACACTCATATGCAAATAATGAGTAAAATCCAAGCTTACCTCATTTGACTATTGACCTTTTGATTCCCACCTATGACAACATCAATTATGCATGTAAAAATTTCAAGGTCAGGCACCCATTCAGTCCATCAGATATGGTTCAGGAGAAGATGACGACACTTTCTTGCAAAACTTCAGCAAATCTGACCTTTGACTAATATTTTAACCATTGACTTGCACCTTAGCAACCTTACAGACTGCACTTCTTTTTAAGTTTTCCCATACTTTTCAACACTTTTTCTAACCTACTGATAGACAAGTAATGGCAAAAAATAATTTTTAGATAATTTGGACTCCAGCCTTTGACTTATGGCATCATCAATTATTCATGCAGAAGCATTCAGGGTCAGGTACATCCCCAACTCTGAAAGAGATTGGACATGGTCCAGGTGGAGCTAACAGGACACTTTTTTGCACTCTCTGTTGGTGCAAGTTTTTATAGGCAGTTGACAACATTCTTATCACCAAGCCAACCTAATACAACCAGATTTGCATTTCTATCAAGATATGATCTCATAGTCTGTAAATCCTTTTTTGTTGTAGGCAGCATCATATCATCATATAAATATAAACTCCTTTTCACCCCTTTCACCCATTTTATCCACAACTATGGATTCCACCAATAACACAGCATGAGGCAAATGTTTCACCAACCTTTCAAATTCATTTTAACAGCCTCTTAGCCATTTTATGGGTTATAAATTCAGGCCACACCATTAACTGGTTAAGAAGGCCTACATAGGCTTATGGATGAAACCTCACATTTTGCAAACTCTAATTCAACACCGTCAATAAAGTATCGAATATTTTCTCTAATCTAGAAGGTCACTTGAGATGGAGAAGTGATGGATTGTTCAGACGAAAATCTCCACCAGGGAATCAAACTGCAAATCTTCAAAATAAGCCTTATTGCTTCAAATTTCCAGAGCATCAATTTAAAAGTCACCATCAAGAAAATTTAATTCTCTTTATGAATGGCAAGATGGTTGAGTCTTTACAGAGCAATGAAGGTTTCTTTGTGTGTCTTAATATTTATAATCTTAAATGGACTTCTATGATAACTTTTGATTTTGAAGACGGCATTCACAAGTATACACACCAATGTCAGCCATTTTCTCAACCTCAATGAAGAGCTTCTTGGCATTCTTGAGTCCGACGATACGAGGGCGGTGTTTACGCATAACAATGATGGCTCTGAAAACACTCTGCATTTTAATCAGAGCAGCACGACGATACAGTATCTTATTTTTCACTGGGGAAACAAAATTAGAAGATTTTATTGATTTGGAATAGAAGTTGCATCTTACAAAACGAAAAAAAGTCTACAAGCCCAGCAAGAAAGCAAGAATAATTTTATGTTCAAATATTGCATACTAGTGATGCAGCTTGTTTACTTCTTTACTATGAAAAATGTAAAGTAACAAAAGTTAGAGCACATCTTTGCATTTGTGCAGTAATTCAACCACCTTATGTGACAAAATGACACTATATAGCATAAACTATTTCCTGACATATCTAACAAAAACTGCGAGACCTTTTTGCACTCACACAGCAATTGACCAGCTTGTCAGCAAAACGTGATAGGTAATTTATAACCTGTAAATGTGGTCTAAGAAAAGGAAGTTTCCTTGACTACCAAAATTAACATATTACGCAAAACAAAAGCCAGAGGTGACAAACTTTTTGCAAAAGAATGTGAATTTCAAATCCTTTACACTTCATGTCAATTTGCAAATTTACACACATTTTATAGCCATCCAAGTCCCATACTGGGCCTTCCTCCATCTTGCACAGCAGAGCCATCTCTTGACCTTCTTGATCAAATTCTTAAGGTTTTCTGGATCAGACCTCAACAGCTGATCAAATTCAGCAAACTTGCCAGGTCGGAAAAAGATCTTGGTGAGCCCAAACTTGTAATCGTCATCATTTAGACCCAAGGCATGGAATAACGCCTACAAGTAAAGAAGACATGGACCTACGATCAGTTGTTTATAATAAGAAATCACAAGTAAAATATTATGTTTAATTAGTACTAACATGCACTCACCCAAAATTTATGTTGTGATGTTACAATGAAATCTAACATGCAGTCTAGATGTTTCTGTTAATTACAAACAGCTAAGATTTAAGGAGGACTTTGACTTACTTAGAGCAAAAAAGCAAGTATGGGGTTAGGTATGCAGGCACTGCATAACACATCATGAGCACTTTATTTAAGATTTACTAATGCATCGCCAAAGAGACATAGAAATGTTCTGTTTTACCATGATGATATTAGGACTACTATTAGCAGTCATCAGATGGGTAATGACATAAATGTTGTGCTCTTTAAAAGAAGGTGGGATCAAATCAGTCAGGTTTTTTTATTGAGTAAAATATCACAGGACACAAGTGCAAGGTTCCTGCTCATAAATAAAAAACAAACTTATGACTTTCTCATGAAATCTTCAAGCTCAGGCATTGTAAAACTTCATCAAAGAAACATACCACAATTATTTCACATGTTTTAATGTTTGCATCAGTAAAGTTATACACATTTTCCTAGGTTTAGGAGTATGCATGCACAAGTATTTTTAATTTTCAAAGGAGTTGCATATTCTTTACAAAATTCCACGTCTTTTCCATAACTTCTGTATTTTTTTTTTTTTTAAATTTCCTGACTTTTCAAGACTGGAAAGTGACAATAAAATTCTGCATAATTTTCAAGTGCCAGGAACACTGTTTTATGTTTATTTTAATACCTTCACAAGAGTCTTACCCGTAGTTCTAACAGAACTTCACACTCACTGTAAGCCCTAAACTTTAATTTTGAATCTTTGATTGTGGGAGTAAGAACCATTTACTGATAAATGTATGTTAACAAATACCTTCTTTAATCATAGCATGAATTACAAGAATGGCATACTATTTTGACACAGGTCTTTCACTCATCTGAAAGAATACATACCCTGCAAAACATCCTAGGGTCCAAAGTGGAAAGTTCCTTGGGTAGGTACTTCTCATACATTCTGTAAAGAGTGGCAAAATTAGTCCTGGATGGGAAACCCCCTTGCATCAGGTCTAAGACAGAGACCATACCTGCCAGGAAACAAGAAAAGGATCTGAGACTGACGATGATAAAATAACCTGCCTACCAAAACACCTTCACATAATATGTGGTGGACTGCTTTAGATATGCCAAATATGTACTTTATGATAACCAATAATGAGAATTGTGTATGACATTCTCTTGTCTTGTATGGTCTCCTGTAAGCATATTAACAAATTAATGACTTGTTGTGGATGATCTATGAACAAAGTAATGCAAGTCCTTTTCAACTGATAAGAATTACAGGTGGTGAGAATTTCAGGAACTCCTCAAGTGATTCTGATAAGCAAACTGTTAGTTTCAGTACACATTACCTCCTTCAAAAGTATGATTAAGAGTAATCCTGTCAAGATTTGTCATTAACTATAACTTTTTTTCTCCTCTGTTGTTCTTGCATCTATTTTCTTCGTTTCTCCTTTTTAAACAATTTTTGATCGTAATGTCTTTCTATTATAATAGGGACCAGACTCAAAAAGTGAAAACTTCCTTCTGCAGGTTCCTCTTTGCTTTGCATTTCACTTACAATCTTTCAGCTTCTTGTATGACATTGTATATTAAACTTGTATATACTTGTACATATGTTTGTATGTAATATATGTATTTTTATAATTTAAACAAGGAGGGAACAAACTGAACTGATTTAAACTGGTTTGAACTGAACTCACTGAACAGTTTAAGTGTTATGTTAAATGTTTAATACATTCTTTCAGACCTTAAAGGTAAGCATAGACTTGTCTTCATGTCTATGTTGTGAGAAGACATCATGACCCCTAACCTAAAACATATTATCTCCTCAGGTGATCAGGTTATTAGCAAGAAATTCAATGTAGGTAATACACACACAAGATGCCTTTCCCAAAACCTCTGTCACCATGGAAACTGAGGTTTGTAAGTCTTGTTTCAGTGGTTCTTTGTCCTTCTGAACTGAAGTCTAAACTACTTTCTAAATAAGGCTCTTAGTGCATAAGTGAAATTCAAAACGGATTTAGTTAAGGTTAAACCTGACCGGGCAAGTACACTGGTGATGTCAGAACGGAAACAATGGCTGTAATCACTGCTACAGGAGTTTATTAATGCAATTTTAGCCCTAGCTGACAATTTTATCAAAGATATGCCGCACAACATAAGGGCTGATGATTCTTGATAGTATAGTCCATGAAGGCTTACCTAAGCTGATCACAGACCTGAGCACCCCGAAAGCCACTGTGAGCCTGATGGGTAAAATTTATAGTGAAGCTTAAAAAAAGACTCTGAGTATCCAAATCATCACTGTAATAAGCTTACAGTACATGATGGCTTACCTGAACACTTAAGCTGGGTAAGGATCTGAGTACCCCTGAAGTCACTTAAAAATACTGTTAGAAAAGGATTCAGCAACTTAAAGCTGAATATTTAAGTGGACTACTAAGAGTCTGGGCACCATTAACATCACTGTATATGAAGGTTTACCTGAACACTGAAGCTGGCTAAGGATCTGAGCACCCTCAAAGTCACTGTGAACCATCTTTCCATTAGGTTTGATACAGCGAATAAATGACGATCCAGTGCTGGTGAGTTTGTCCATCAGTTTACCGAGTTGCACCTTATATAAAAGCAAAAGGAAACCTTATACATCCAAAAGTCTGTTCTATTGTGCTCATTGCACCATGTTATAATACTGAGAGTGTTAAACTTCACTAACAGCCTTAACAATTCAAGTATGACCACACTAATGTGCAGCCATACTCTTTTCTGGCCTAACCACAGACAAAAATTTATACAAAGGTTCATGGAACAAAGATGTTGCCACAGTATGTACAATGTAGGCATACAATAATAGCTGGCACCTTAGCTCTTATGCTAACCTGGTTTTACACAATTCAGCAATATCACAGTCTGTTCATGAATATACATTTCTTCACAAAAAATTTTACTATCTTTATGAATATTAAACAAACTGTATCAAGTTGGTCATTATCATGACTTGTAAATTTTCAGCATTTTGTTAGTTAAAATGTTACTTGTGAATGTTTTTAAGTAACTTGGTTGTGAACCACTTGAGCAAGTTCAAACTTCAGGGAGATCACACTATCCCATAGTCACCATGTTATGAATCAATTGTGCACACAGCCATGACACTCTCTGTGCACGACAGCAGTGTATCATACTAGGCTTAAATGTATAGCAAGTCTCTCTACCTGTCTTACTCATTACAAGAAAGCAGCATAACTTATATATCCGAAGTTTCCCTTCTTAAAATATTATGTTCACAAGGTTTCTACAGTTTGTCCTCTGGTGACCCTCACAGTCATTCTGAGAGCAACACAAATAGGTACACAAGTGGAAATACACACATGGTAATATCATAGATGTACACACAAACTAACAATTAAATGGACCTGGTACAACAAACTATACCTACACACTACTGCATATCTTTGATTCAATTAAGGACATCCACAGATATACATGAAAATCATCGAAGTTTCTTTTCTTGAGATTATTGTGTTCACAAATTTCCCACAGCTTCACTTCTGCTCTCTCCAAGTACATTATCAGTGTCATACTTAGCATTAGAAGCTCAAATGCTAAATCTCACATACCTCAAGGTTACCCTTCTCAACATATTGTGTTACCAAGAAATTCACAATCCGACCTCTCCATGGTGTTCCCAAGCAACCTTTCATATTCAACAAAATCTGACCATTGTGGTAACCTGATACTTGATTTCTACCAATATCCCAAACTTTAAGGTTACCCACCTGGTGAGAACATGATCACAACATTTTTATTTTTTTGCCTCTGCTGACCCAAAATGACTTTTGACCTCAACATAAAACAAAATGCACTCAACAATGCTCATCCTCATACCAAGAGTCACATACAGCCATAAATGTTTTAATACCTGATAACGGGCACCATGCATCTTGCGAACATGATAATAATCATTTATGGTAAGACACTGTGTAGCTTTAGCAGATAACAATATTTCTCACCTTAAATTTGGCTCCAACACTCTCAAATATTAGTTTCTGGACTTTCTTGTTGGCTCTCTCTGGGAAGAGACCCTTGAGGAATGCATCCTTACTCTCCTGTATGATGGCTTCAAGGGAAGCATGAAGGGCGTCATTGTTCTTTTCGATAAATTCATTCTAAAAAGGAAGAAGAGTTGTGAAGGATTAAGGGAAGAACAATATTCATTGAATCAAACAGCTTATAAGTAATAAAAACATGTGAAAAAATAACTACCCCTCAGTCTTTTCGTCTGTATGACAAATTCAAGTGTTTTGTTTGTTCAAACATGCACAGAAGCAGATTTGTTTTATTTTTTTAAATCTAAGGTAGCTAAATGAATGATAATGGTTTAAACTGCTAGTGACTATTATTATTACATGGTAGCATTTTACAAAGCATATGAGAGGTGCTTATTACTCCATCAAGTATGACAACAATCAAGAAACTATTAATGACTCACAGTCTGATAACAGACAGCACCAGCAAAATGTCGGATGATGAATCCCTCATCATCTCGTAAATTCCGGTGGCTGGTCAGCTTAGATTTCCTAGGAATCTGAAGGAGGCAAAGAATGAATGTATTGTAATTCAAATGCATATATCCCCAACAAACTTGAAACTGGAATGGCATTAAAGGACAAAATGAAAAAAGCTGAAGGTGAAGTTAGAGCTTGTCCACCTTTTCCTTCCTTTTCACAAGGGTACAAAGTATACCAGGGGAGGGGGTAGACATAATATTTCAAAGTCTATTAAACTACAATGATCTACCAGAAAATCATTTCTAATACTTTTATAGGTAGACTCAGGGGGTAGGATGGTATGGGGAGGCTGGTGGGTGGTTGGGGAAGGGGTCTACAGAAAGAGAATGTTTTGCAGTCTTGTAAACATGATAAAGAAATGGATGGTCCCAAATAGAACTGGTTCATTTTAATCAATAAGAGCAATGTAATTTACCGGAAAAAGACATTTACCACTGAATTATTCCACGTCTTGTTTGGTTTACAGTCTTTAGTCTACAAGGTTATTTGGGATGGCCGGTACTGTGAAATTTCCATACTGGTATTTTCTTTTACACAAAGCCGGTATTATAAGTAGTTACCATCTCTCAACTGTAAACCAATTACCAATCAACTTGAGGGTGAGGAAATTTTACTAAGTATTTTATAATGGTAAATTTGTCGATATAATCCCCTCTGCTCAGGATGTAAATATAAGAATGCATTCAACATTCAAAAACAGGATTCCCTCCAACCCATGTATGTTCAGGAATAAACAGCACATTGAAATGTGAGTCACCACACAGCAGAACTGCACCATATTTTTTCAACCCTTGCAAAATTGCCATGCATATTATTTGTGAGTCAACTGCATCAAAAACATGGGGCGACTTGGCATGTTGATAAGGAAAATGGAAGTATGGCAACTTAATTTCAGTTACACGAGTGTTGCAATATTTTAATTATGACACATCTCGATGAAGAAAATGAAGCATATTTGTCCATTCTTTTTGTATGGAATAAAAAAGAAAGAGAAACACAAAATTAAAGAAACACCAGTAATTCAATCAAGTACCAGTAATAGTAATGCCTTTAATGCCTTCAGTATTTGTATTACCTGTACTATGAGTACCTGTACTTACATAAATACTGGTATACCTCCCAACCTAACGGTAAACATTTTTATTGTTACACACATTTCCCACGGCTGACCTTGAAGCAACATATCTCTAGTAACAATAAACAATGAGTGTAACCTTTAATCCTTTTCAGACCAATATACCAGAAATTTTTGATTAAAAAATAGAAAATTACAATAGAAAATTAGACAGAAAATTAAAAAATTTTCTATCTTCTAGGAACACTGAGTTTGTAAAATCAAAGCCTGACATTGTCATGGACATATCCCATGAGTGTAATCATGACATTTAACACATTCTTTTATCATGTTTCAAATAAAGGATGATATGGCCTCAGGTGACTTTTAACAACAACCCCTTTCGGGCAAACTCATTCACCCTAACATTATGAACAAAACTTACCCAATACGAAGAAAAACAACGTTAAGCATTTTTTTAGCAGATGCCTAAAACACACAATGCAACTTAAGTCTCATACCATCACATTCAGCCCTCTTCATGGAAAATGTGGTGAAAAGAAAAATGCAGTTTTTTGTTGTAGGGGAAAGGAAATTGTAATATTAGTGTCCTCGCAGGTATATGTAAAAAAAGGCTTGGTACAGCCAGTGTACCTTTAATCTCTCACACACTGTAATTTAGAGAGGTTTCCATGGTTACAACTGTACACAATCACTTCTGAATTTCTGGGGTACATTACTAACCAGGAATGTATGCAAAAGAAACATGATATATGCATCATCTGAACAAAGAATGATGGTCTATCTACTTACTGTAAGACGGAAGTGGTTCTTGTGCTTCTGGTGGACAGAGTGGGTAAAGTTGTTTGGGTTTGCCTTGGGTACCTTACTCTCCTCATCCAGAAGGTCCATAATTCCATGTTTTGCTTCTATCAGATCTGTGTAAGAAAAAAATTGTGTGAAACAAAACTGATACAAAATCCCCAGGATTGCATATGTAACACTTCCACATACGTATCAAAGTGCTGGAGCGAACAATGTTTAGCATGTACTGTGCAAAAAGCACAGTCCAGCAAATGTTTCCAAAAACTTTCACAAAGTGCAGGCTAGTGTTTTTACTGCAGCAGGGTAGCCAGCAAAAGGCTTGCACCTAATATCACTAATTCTCAACCTGATAATAGTATCTGCTATACAGTGCAGAACATGTTTATTCTTGCTAATAAAAAAAAATGTTTTAAGGATACAAACTTCAAAAGAAGCACATCACAATCGGAAGGTAAGAAAAGCTACTTGCATGAAAGTAAGACATGTTTGTAAAGGTCTTAAATTTCCATGTTTACAACCAGACATCCTTCAAAAGGGCCTACAGAAGCAAGCTATGAGTTTATTTAAATACATATGTAGCATGTACATACCAATACAATCTTGATTATCCACATATGTGACTTCGTTGACTCCAAGACCTTCTTTGGCATATAGTTCTTGTTCCTGAAGTAAATTGATGAAGAGCAATCACCCAAGTTTAAAAAGAATCAAGGTAAAATACTTACAAAACACAGCATATCACAATGACATACAATACACCCATTCAAGGAAAAGATGATAGTTAATGTAAAACTATGTTGTTTTGTGCTTTTTTTGATGAATCTCTTCTTTGTGAACCTTGGTCAAATTGACCTTGGGTGAAAGAGTTTTTGTTACTGCCACTCCTTTCTAGTAGAACAACCTACCTAGGCATGTGAAACCAGGTACTCCATCTCTTGTGTCTTTCAAATGTTCTATCAAGACTTATCTGATGCAAACTGTTTAATTATCTGTTTTGTATTCGCATTGCATTTTTGTTTAACTGCACGTTGTTGTTGTTGTGGTTGTTATTATTATTATAGTTACCATTATTGCTATATCATTATCATTACCATGATTATTGTGAAAAAGGGGTTTACGTTCTGGTATAACCACCATGACCAGCAGCAGAATTTAATTCCAAGGTGGATATACACTAAAGAATTTTGTACTTTTGGAGGATAAGTTTGTAGCCTTCAGATACAAATCACCCATGACCCATTTCCAGCCCTGATCAGACCAACACAATTCCTATTTTAAATGATCTCAGTAGCTGCACAAAGAAGCATCCCAATGCTACCCTAAGGCTGTTTGTCCCTTTCCCCCACTCCCCTCCCCCAATATTATAGTCCTAAACCAATGAGTAAACATACCTCTTTCAAAACTCTCTGATTGAAGAACTGTTGTAGTTTCTCATTACAATAGTTGATGCAGAATTGCTCATAGCTGTTTACAGTAAAGAATTCAAAGCCAGCAATATCTAGCACTCCGATGTAACTGTGAGATGACTCAAAGGGAAAGCACTGGTTGATACGATACACGATGTTGTCGAACAGATGAGAATAGATAGCTTTGGCAAGAGCATCCCTGGCATTGTTCACCTGCTGTTCTGTTAAACGAACTCTGTCAATAGGAAAGTTAGATCAGAATTTTACTATGTAACTACATACACCAAATAATCCAACAAATAAATCCCACATTCTGTTCAATTAATTCCATTACTCCAACTGGTTTTTCCTATTTAATATCACCTCTGTCAGGCACAGTTTTAACTTTTTTACTTAAAAGGAAACCATTTCTGAAATTTGTCAATTTGTTGGATTTGCATCCAGTGCTTTATTTCAATGTCTACCAGTCATATTCATGAAGAGCAGAGACCTTTAATCAACACCATTGAAAATTTGCTAAGATGCAATAAAGCAGAACTGAAAATGATGTGTAATTACTGAATAACTTTATGTTGTTTTTCTTGTGCTTTTCCAAACTGTATGTGACAGCATGAGGGCTTTGAAAGTGGAAGGTGGGGGAACGAAATTATGAGGGGGTGACAAGAACATGTCAGATGCATATTTTTTATTTGCAAATGACTGAGAAAAGATTACTTTTACAGTCAAGAGGGAAGGCAAATGCCTCTATACCCTTTCTAGCCACCACCGACTACCACAGCACTAAATGTGTGGAGTCTGCTCTGAACTCTACACCCTCTGCATAGATTCTGACCTGTGGTATCTATGAAAGGAAGTCTATGAATTTTAAGCTCCACTGTGTAATATTTCTTTTCGAGGTAGTTAAAGGACCTCATTATTTGACAAAAGTAAAAAATAACCCTTACTTGATAACTCCTTTGCTACTTCCCAGAGATGTCATGTTGCGGCTTGTAAGTGCCTCATGGAGTTGAGAGGACTGTAGACCCATCAGACTAGCAGTAAAATCTAAGGATTCTTTAGCCTTATCTTCAACCACACAACCACCTGGGAAAATGATGTTATTCAATTAATCAAAAATAGTACTATGATTGAAGTAATAAGGAAGGTAAGAGAAGTGGAATGATTTATAAATGAATCCTAAATTCAAGACAGATGCATACTTATTTACTTATTACTTTAAAACTTGGTTAGAAAGGCTCTAAAAAATTCTGTGAAAGAAAACATTTACTCCTGCTGTCACTTCATTTAGCAAATACAAATTTATTTCAACATCACAACCACTGTAAATAGTATCTCTTTTTCTTGACCACTGCAGAATGCATCCTAACATCTTATAATGGATTAATATTAAATTCTAGCTCTTCATTCATAACTGCAAAGAGTAATATCCAAAAATTTCAGACTTTTTGTGATGTAGTAACACTGTACTACACTGTCAGACAAAAGTATAGAGAATACAGAGGAAAAGTATGGAAAAGTGGGGAATATGGGAAAGACATGTGCCAGCAACATCTGCCCTACAGCTATGTCTTGAAGTCTGACATCCTTCTTTCACTTTCTGCCAAAAAACAAACACACGTCCAGCCTTACAACAGAATTACACAAAATGTAACAAAGGTTAACACTGCTATAATCAGGGTTCCCAGTTCTAAAAGGGAAAAATTCCCTAATTATTTTCAGACTTTTCCCAGAAGAATATTTTCATTCCAGGGTAATTACTCTTTTTTTGTAGTTTTCTGTCTCTTCACCCGAATAAAATTTGAAGCAAATGTCCCAGACAATCACTTTCCTGTTCAAATCAAAAACTTACCTGTCCTTTTCCTAATTTGAGCCACCATTTTTTTGTAATTTCCTGACTTTTTCCTAACTGGAAAGGAATATTCATTTTCAAGGTGTTTCCTGATCTCCACGTTTGCTTGGAAACCCCATATAGGTAAATGTTGCTTGTACAATTATTACCTTCAATAGCATCACTGGTTTTGAATCTAATGTTTCCTAGATGGAGCACAGCTGCAGTGACTCTAAAAATCTCATCTTGTTCTTTCTCTGTCAAACCAATCTTTGACATGGCTTCTTTTACCCTGCTGAAACCGAGAGCATCGTCCATCTTGATGTCGAACAAGCTTCCCTTCTTTTGGTACTATTAAGGATCAAAGCAAAAACAACATATTTATATTGTGTACTAAATGAGCCATCTTTCTTAAAGAGAATACTGTATAATGGCAGTCCCAGGTTCTTTAATACTTGAGTTTTAAATGTTCTGAACCAATTAAAGAACCTAGCTATGGCAGAGCAGATAAAACTGGTGGCATTTAAAGGGATTAGTCATGTTAACTGGAAGTTCAGAGTTGAGTCCACAGTAAAGGCATACTATGGTGCAGGGGTTTTTTATTCAAGTGCAGTCAATGGCTTTATCACCTGAACTGATCTTCTAAATTGAACATGTTCCAAATCAAAAAAGTTCAAACTGGACACCACTCCATAAATGAAGCTGTACATATGCATACGTCTTATACCATCTTCTCCCAAAAAAGGAGTTGCAATCATGTCCTCTTAAAATAACAGTGTTGAGGCCTTTAGTTTGCTAACTTATTGGGTTTTATAAGAGCTTAGAATATAGTGAGCAGTGTCACGAATTATTAGAGGGTGGCTTCTTAACTTTTTTCATTTCCCATTAATACAAACTCTCATAAATTAACAGTTCTTGTAATATACACTGAAATAACTGTACTACTCTTATATTTAATATAGGTAGAATAATACCACCTAACAAAAAGATAATTTGTGTCCTACATTCTCTTCATGCACTTATTAACAAATATTACTAGCAAATGAAAAGTAATATTTAAAAGGTTTTTTAGCAGCCAGAAACAAAAAGAATGGTACTGTTGCAAAACCAAACTGGAAAAGAGATCTCACAAGCACAATGCAAAATGACATCTATTTCTTTTGTACAAAGAAATCCAACATACTAATATTCAAAGGTGCATCATTCACTTTAACTTAAAACACCTGAACACATTGCACTACAAATTTTTTTCATTACAGGAACTTTCAAAACCATTACTTAATAGGCCTGTGCTATGTGACAACTGGGGTAACCAAACTTAATTTCTCCAACTAAACCTGAACAATACCATAAAGAACACATAGCTAAGCAAAATGTAACATGTGCCTTGCCGTGTAGCATCTTTTGAATGAGCTGACACAGGAAATACAACATTTGCAACTTTTTTACAATCTGACAGACAAGAACATGCAAAATGTTTAAATATTTAGAAAGAAAAATTCTGGCAATAAGAGCTAACAAAAAGTTGTGAACTTAACTGAAAAAATATGACTAAACCATCTCCTAAGAAGCTACTGTACTAAACAACACTGATTCAGTTGAGTACATGCTGATTGGCAAATATTGTGCTCTGTACTTCACTAATTCCAGTAACAAGGGAGTACAAGCCAAAGTGTACAACTATCACAGCTCCAGTGCATTTCAGTTAATGATGTTAAAGACATCTATAAGGCCGAGATGGTCATTTTCAAGATCGAGGTAGTCATTTTCAAGACCACAGTGACCATTTCCAAGACTCAGGAAAAAAACAACTTTGTCTGTAGTTATAAAGACCTCTATGAATTATGAACCGTAAATGCCTATAACCCATTCCTGCATTTACATAAAATTTATTTACCTACATTTATATAAGTTAAAACTATTTATTCACTACAAAAACCTATCACAACAGGGTCTAATGTACAGAACTTAAGAGTGTAGCCTTTTTACTTTTCTAGACCATAATGCTAACTTTTGCAGACCAATCACACAAATTTCACAGACGATAAAGGCCATGACAAAAATTCTAGGTTTTTCAAGGTTTTAGCCCTTCCCTAGTGTGTGGGAACCCTGGACTATTTAAATGTGCAAACAATAAAACCAATTTGTGTGAAAAGTTGAACTTCTTGTGAAAGATGATAGGTGGCATAAAAGTATCAACAACAATTTCTTGGATCAAAACAAAAGCATGCAAGACATTACATTCCTGAACAGATATTCTCTTGGAAACTGAACTTGGTTTGACCAAAAAAAAAAAAAAAATGCATTTTTGCACTGGTCTCATCTTCTGCACGTGTGAACACATAATGCTAACTCTCACTGGCATTTGGAAGAGTTTGGAAGGCCCTGTTATCTGCTACTTCTTTGTCATAATGGGATACTCAACTGAGCAATTCCTATGTTCCCATATTTAAATACAGATGAAAAATATGGAAACCTATCTACCTTTTGCATAATGGTGCTGGCAGCTATTCATTCACTGACAAAATTTGAACATAAATGTGTAAAACAGAAATGAAGTAACTGTGAACTTTCCAAAGAAAACAGTTAACTATGCAACATGTTTACTCACCAAACCATCGGCGATTTGGGAAAAAGCAGAATTGAGTGTTTAAAATTGAAATTTTGCAAAAAGTGTAAACATTTAATCACACTTTACTGACATAAATTAAATCTTGGTAATCACTAGCCCCCTATTTTGCATCTTGATACATACAGGACCACTGGAAAATCCGTTTTCTTTTAAGTTTATTGTGCCAATGTGTACCGAACACATATAATGAAAGTTACATCACATTGTTATGACAGAAGGACATTTCCAACACAAATTAAAAACTCTACTACTTTCTGTTTAAAACGCTTGCATAATTTTTGAACACATCACACATTGTAATCATTAACAAAGAGCTGATAAAAGTTTACTCAGAGTCTTTTACTCACTAAAAGAGAAACCACTGCATACTCTGTCTACAAATTTGTACAGCTACCAACTTTGGATAAGTTTAGAGCAAGCTAGGCTTGACAGGTTTTGGGCTAAATTGCCTGGACTATATGATCATGAAGGCATCCCCCCTACCCCCTACCCTTCTCAACTATTGGCCACCCCTTATTCCTTAATAAACTATGAAATAGCCTATGGTCAATGTTATCAATCCTGATGGGACCCAACGGTCAATGTTATCAATCCTGATGGGACCCAACGTGTTGTGGCCCATCTTATAGTAAAGAATGTTTGTTTCTGTAACTTAAAAGTGCAGTCATAACTCATAATTATACCTTTCTTTACTTCCACCCAATGGGTATACCCCCCTGGGTATTGGCAGACTGAGACTTCCTGAACTTAAGACTAACCGCCACCGGAACGCTTTTATACCTCGTGCAATTAGTCTTTATAATGTTTCTTTGAGTCGTTAGGTGGGGTCGTCGCTATTGATGGTTTTTCTAGTGTTTTATTGTTTAAGCATTTTTAGTCTTTGTCTTAATGTTTGAATCCTCAATTTTTGTCATTGTACATACTGCTTTTGTCTTTATATTTTTACTTTTTTTTTTATGTGCGAGTATTTCAATTTCCTTTTATGGAGCAATAAAGTGTTACTTACTTTACTTTACTTACTTTACTTTACTTTACTTTACTTTACTTTACTTTACTTTACTTTACTTTACTTTACTTTACTTTACTTTACTTTACTTTACTTTACTTTACTTTACTTTACTTTACTTTACTTTACTTTACTTTACTTTACTTTACTTTACTTTACTTTACTTTACTTTACTTTACTTTACTTTACTTTACTTTACTTTACTTTACTTTACTTTACTTTACTTTACTTTACTTTACTTTACTTTACTTTACTTTACTTTACTTTACTTTACTTTACTTTACTTTACTTTACTTTACTTTACTTTACTTTACTTTACTTTACTTTACTTTACTTTACTTTACTTTACTTTACTTTACTTTACTTTACTTTACTTTACTTTACTTTACTTTACTTTACTTTACTTTACTTTACTTTACTTTACTTTACTTTACTTTACTTTACTTTACTTTACTTTACTTTACTTTACTCTTTACTTTACTTTACTTTACTCTTTACTTTACTCTTTACTTTACTCTTTACTTTACTCTTTACTTTACTCTTTACTTTACTTTACTCTACTTTACTTTACTCTTTACTTTACTTTACTTTACTTTACTCTACTCTACTTTACTTTACTCTACTCTACTCTACTTTACTTTACTTTACTTTACTTTACTTTACTCTACTCTACTCTACTCTACTCTACTCTACTCTACTCTACTCTACTTTACTTTACTTTACTTTACTTTACTTTACTTTACTTTACTTACTTACTTACTGGTGTATTTTTTTCTTACCTGGTAACTTTTTCCATCTTGAGGCACCTTCTTCTCTGTCTCTTTGTTGGTGAAGTACTGTGTGTTACCATGTTTCATGTACTGTAGAAACAAAATATATAAGATGAAATTTTTTGTGTTACATGAGACTATTCCTCTTTCTTTTTCTTGGTTAACTTTAGTTCACTCCTTTTGAAAATAACAAATTATAATTCTGATTCCAAAAATTCCTGCCTTTGTTTTAACTTTTCCTCCATTTTCATAATGTTTTTCATACAGACAATCTCTACTGTAATGATCTGACCCCATTTTATTATGTATATCTCTTTTTAAATATTTCTTTTCCTAGAATTCATTACTTAATATCTTTTGCATTCTAATACATATTGCAGTGAGTTAAGTTGTCTGTGAGTAACATCTAAACCTTGCTTCTATATCTACTTTGGCTTTCCAAGGAGCAATTCTGCTGTTAAAGGGGCTTATTGAGTTGGTCCATGAATTTTGTGATTTTTTTGTCACACCTGTTGTTTTATTCACATCTTGATGGTAAATGGTTCAACTAAGTGATTCTGTACATTTAATGCACAACTGAATTATGGTAATGACAGGGTAATTAATGATTAAAATAATTTATTACAAACACATGACCAGACACATTTCACCATTATGTATTAATCAAATGCAAGCCTTGTTCAAATACAACCAATGGATGTGGCTTATACCAATTTGATTGACAGGCTCTCAACTCCTCCTATGAAGAACTGTTGTGATCACGGCTTCAGTTGTAAATAAATGTTCTATTTTTCAGAGAGGCTGGTCTATCAAGGGCTTGGATGAGCATCCCAATCTACAACCTCTCACGCCCATAAAAACTACACATTTCACATTTTCGGTCACTATAGAAAGTGATTAATGGCTAATGAGGCTAATTAGAAGAATTGCCATACGATAATTTCCTTCAAACTCATCACAAAATATTCAATATCAACTCAATGAGCCCCTTTAAAATATTCATTCTAAAGGTCACCAGTGTTGGACAAAAAGTTCGTTATAATGCAAAGGACAACTTTAACTACATTTGAGGGAGAAGTCTGAGGAATGTCGGATGCAGACATACTGAGCTTGAAGATGTCAACCTACTTCCAAAAATCCCTTGAAAACATCAAACTGCCTCTATTTCTAAGGAGGGTTAGTGCCACCAGTTAATGATCAAAAACATTGCCTCAGATGACAGTTCTATGCCCTTCTGGTTGGCACAGGACAGGTGTGAATTGGACAGAGAAATGTTGACCACTGCAAAGCTCAGAAAGTGCTATTTCCAACTGGCACTGATTTCAGATAACAGAGTAAACAAAACAGTTATTTCTTGCTTTCCAGGATATGTACCTTTTTCCATCCCTACATATGTCCCGTCTCAACAAACATCCACCAAGACACTTATCATAAACTTGTCTTGATGAAGGGCACAAAAATGTTCACTAAAAGTAACTGGGAATGTATAAGCTTGGTGTATTTCTTGTCTTCTATCCCCCTAACCTATTTGATGTGTAGGAAAACCTGCATTTGAGCTTATATTTTGACAATTGTTATGAATGCAGAAAAGGAGCTGCAGGCAGTCCAGGAATACTGGGCAGAACCCTGATATTCTACAACAGATGGCATTGTTAACATGTGTAATAGATGAGGTAAGTGGGAAAGAAATCGATGGATTTAATAACTTTTTGTGAAAACATGTGACAAAAGCAAAAACTACCAGTGTTTGATTTTAAGGGATAAGCAATGGTTGTCAGAAAGGACTACAGCATCGTAAAATTTGGTTGTCCTGCTCAAAATAAGGTAGTCCCAAGTGTAACCATTTTCGCAACTATGGAAATGATCATCACCAGTCTTCCAAAGTGGCTTTCACTTTTAGACACCCCCCCCCCCCCAAAAAAAAAAAAACAGATATCATCTGTATAAGAGTAGTCCTGTCTCGTTGCGTGCATTAGTGTACATTGTGGACATAGTTAATGTTATGATGTTCGCATTGCAGGTTAATAAATTAAACATCTCTAGATTGAAAGCACTGGTGTTGCAACATCAGCATTACAAATTCATAGCTTCGACGAAGGAATTCAGCTTCTCTGACTTAGTGTTTGCAATGGCTAGAAAATTTGTACCCGGGTACCCGAAACGCATTACCGGTCAGGTACCCGGGTACCCGACCGTAAACCTTGCAACATCTAGCCTAATTAAGTGCATGGATGAACATACAATTCAAGACTCCACCTTATCTCTGGTCAGATCGATACGGTGAAAATCATACGTCACATTTTTCTATATCTACAATGTGCCGTTGGTTCTTAACATCATGAGTTCCGGAAATCAGACGGGGATTAATAATTTGACCATGTACTTTAGCGCCGTTAGTACAAATTTTACTTAAACAAGTCCTATCATTACCTTCTGTGGCTTTGTGTCAGCGTGTGCCGCAACGTGCGCATCGGAACCAAAAAATAACTTCCAGTTTGTCACTGCAACTTCTGTACTGTAATGTGCCTCAACCATGTGTCCAGATTTCTCGTAAACTTTCTTGTTACTCTTATAAAAATCCACTACCCACTGTACCTTCGTGATAAGTAACAGTAAAACAGTAACAGTAAGTGACAGTAAAATCTTTCTAATGCTTCTCCTGGCCGAGATTTCACCCGTACAGTACCCTTAAAAATGTACGGTAAGATACGGCAGACACCGCACACGTACGAACGTTCGTTGCCTGGATGCTCTCTCCTTTCGACATGTTGTGCATGCTGGAGCAGTGCACATGACTTTGGCACGTTCCACTTTTCGCAAATGGGAGGTACATAAAATACTGGGCAAATATTTTGCTCTTTTTTGCCAATATATGTAGCACTCTTTGGACGTAAAAATTTTGCAATTAGTTTCAATAGCAATAAAAAATTACGAGCAATGTAAAGATAGGAATCAATTTAGTATGTAAGGTAAAACAAGGACAGAAGTAACAGGAAAGAAGATTTTTTTTCGTGAACATAGCGAAAAATACACCTTTAAAGAATGTGTACGATTTGAAATCTGATGGAGTGAATTTTGCTTCAGAAAAAAGTTTCTCCACCAAAAATACGAAGTTTTGGCGATTGATTCGAGACAAAAGAAAGTTATTTTGGTTCAAATAAGTTCATACCTTATGTAGACATAACTGTATTACCAAAATTTACTTCTTTAGACCATAAAATCATGTCATGTAAATTTTAGTGATAACTTGACAAGTATGAATCTAGCAACATCGAAAGTTGAGCCACGTGCCGTACATATATTTGGTATGTGTTTATAGGGCAAAGATAATGTGTAAGTTCTAGTAGGTCTTTTGCGCTTCTTCTGGACCTTAATTTTGGATTGTTACCCATCCACACGCACTGCGTGCAAATATTTATGAGCAGTCTTTTGACGTTCATTTCTAGAGATAGGCTAGGCTTTTATACGGTTTAGTAGGCCTGTTGTTTCGTTATCTAGTATAGGGGCGGCTTGATGTTAGAAACACGCATCGCGGGGCTTGATTCTGGTGAAAAGTGCAATTTAACAAAAGCATGGTACGGAAACAGACAAAAGCAACTCCATTTCAACATAATCGTGAATGAGATGAGGGTTAATATATTTTGTTAGTTGCAATAACCATGCTATTTCGCGAAGATCAAAAGGGAAAGATTGAAAAACGCTACCCGGGTAGTAATTTTCCACCTGGGTAGTAACAGCGTCGGTCGGGTGCCCGCCGGTACCCGATGCAAACACTATTCTCTGTGTACTGTGCAGGCCTACCAGTGGAGTTTGTACAAGGCGCATATTTTGGCTTAATAGTGCTATATACACATTTCGATAAAGTGACTGTGTGGGAAGTTTTGGTGAACGTGCGTGATCACCGCACTTTGCTCCAAATCTTTTGATGCAATTTTTAAGGTTCCTTGCTTGCGCAATTCATCGAGCTGCTAAATGTAAACATCACTTTCCTCAAAAGATTTGGTTGTCCCGACGGACTACCTTACCCTTCTGTTTTTGCAAAATCTGGTAGTCCTCCAGAATTTTTGGTCGTCTCGGATGACAGGACTACCATTAAAATCGAACACTGACTACCACTGCTTGTGCAGCATACCTGGACATAAAGACTAACTTAGTTGAAATGACTACCGAGGGTAGACACACTGCATGAGCTCACCTGGGTTGTTTTCAATGGCCCCTAATTTTAATGCCCTATGCATTTATTTGAAAATAAAAAATAAAAACAAAAATTAAGGTTCATATTCTGGGGTTGGGGCTACAAAGCATTACTTTGCTCAAGGGCCTCAAACTATCTTGTGATGACATCAGTGATTACAATTCCCCTTAAAGGATTATGACATTGCTCAGATCTTATCTAACTGCATGGTACAGGAATGGTATTTGTGATGATTTTCAAGGCTAGTAAAAAATTACTTTTTAACATTTGGCAAGAGAAGGTCCTTGAAGGTGCAATGGCCATGGAATATTCTTTTCTCTCAAAACCACATGCACACACCAAATATTCTAAAACATTTGCACAACTTTTAGTTCACCACCAACATTTTCAGACATTTCAATTTGGCATTTCAGCATCTCAGGTGTGTCAAGCTTGTGGAGTAGGCCTACTGGTGCATTAGTTCTCATCAGTAGGCTGGTAATTAATCCTTAGTTGGGAATTTATTTTATACATGCCCACAATATTTACGACATCAGAGTAAAGGATGGGTGTTGGAGTTGCAACTCTTATGATGACAGATACCCTGCCCGAAAATATTGGATTTGCCACAGCTATTAAATATTCTTTCCATCACCATCTAAAAGCCAAAATGGTATGACTTATGGCAGGCTTCATGTGTTTCTCTGGTTCAAGGCAAGAGACTGTCTTGCAGGAACCAGAAAAGCAAAAGACTTAGTGATTCCTTACCCTTCTGGAGATAGCATGTTTACAAGGTTCTGACCATTTGACCTCTAGTGATTCCAAATGACCTTTGACCTCCACCACAAATTATCCTCTACTCAATATGGGCAATCTACATGTCAAGTATGAAATCCCTCAGAGATAACCTTCTTGAGATGTCGTTGTTACAAGCAAAGCATCACAAACACACACAAACAAAACATCATCATTGCATTGATTCCTTTAGCCTTTGCCAAGGAATCAAAAAATTAAGACTCTACAAGAAACCAAAAGAGTTCACCTGGTAGTTGTCTGGTTGAGTAATCTTGAGATCTTTCCTGGTTTTCTCTGGAGCACCAGCACATAGGTAATAAAAGATATGGTAGTTTCTTTCAGCCTTACTCTGCCAACAGACTCTAGGCTTCTCCAGCAGGTAATGGGAAACATGACCTCCAACAACCTGGGGCTGTAAGGATCAAATCACAGATTTTTCAGTACCTTGGTTCAAAATATTTACTTATGGAAAAGTCACTTACTTGACTCTTGAAAGGTTATCACAACAATTTGCATAAGTATAATGGTTAAGCAGAAATACAATGGAAGTTTGAATTGATCATGAAGCTGTAAGGCTTAGAGTAACAGTGTAAGACTAGTTTACTTTGAACAGATTAGACAATTGAGTGATCAGATAGCAGTGCACTGGCTTATCTAAGAACCCTGTCATGTAGACCATGAGACACTGTCATAAAGACCATGGACAAACATCAAAGAGATTGCCTCTACTCCTTGACTAGTGTACAGAGGGTAAGTAGGCAGGTGCATAGTAGTCAATATTACAACCAGACAGCCAAAAGGCTTAGTGATTCCTTGCCAAAAGGGAGGTGCTTTGCTACACTGAGGTTCATCCATCAAATTTATACTTCTCTACTACATCATTTTTTATGATGTGGATACAATTTGACCCCTTCTCATGTCAGCTCATGTCACACGACCTTTGAACAAAAACTTGAATAACCAAAAAAATGAAAAAAAAAAAAATATTAGAAGGGATTTGTCTGTGCTTCCTACCTAGTAATAACATGTTTACAAAGTTTCAGTTTTGACCTCTGATGACCTCAAATGGCTTGCCACCTCCATGAAAAACAAAAGGGTTTTTCCTCACACCATAACACATGAACATACTTAGTATGAAATCTATCCAAGCTTCCTACCTTGAGATATCGTATAAGGTTTTCAGAGTTTGACCCCTGGTGACCCCAGATGACCCTTGACCTCCACCCAAAACAATAGACTTCTTCCTCTTGCTATAACACATGCACATACTTAGTATGAAATCTATCCAAGCTTCCTACCTTGAGATATCGTGTAAACAAGGTTTTCAGACTTTGACCCCCGGTGACCCCAGATGACCTTTGACCTCCACCAAAAATGATAGGGTTCTTCCTCTGACCATAACACATCCACAAACTAAGTATGAAATCTATCCAAGCTTCTTACCTTGAGATATCGTGTAAACAAGGTTTTCAGACTTTGACCCCCGGTGACCCCAGATGACCTTTGACCTCCACCCAAAACAATAGGCCTCTTCCTCTTGCTATAACACATCCACATACTAAGTATGAAATCTATCCAAGCTTCCTACCTTGAGATACCGTGTAAACAAAGTTTTCAGACTTTGACCCCCGGTGACCCCAGATGACCTTTGACCTCCACCAAAAACAATAGGTATCTTCCTCTCACCATAACACATCCACATACTAAGGATGAAATGTATCCAAGCTTCCTAACTTGAGATACTGTGCAAACAAGGTTTCCAGACTTTGACCCCTTGTGACCCCAGATGACCTTTGACCTCCACCAAAAACAATAGGTATCTTCCTCTTACCATAACACATCCACATACTATGTATGACATGTATCCACACTCCCAACCTTGAGATATCGTGTAAACAAGGTTTTCAGACTTTGACCTCTGGTGACCCCAGATGACCTTTGACCTCCGCCAAAATCGATAGGCATCATCTACTTAATATGGGCAATCTACATGCCAAGTATGAGATCCCTCAAAGTTACCCTTCTTGAGATATCGTGTAAACAAGCTAAAGTGTCACACACACAAACACGACATCACCATGGCATAGATTCCTTGCCTGCCCTCGGCAAGGAATAAAAAAAAACAACTTCCTGAATAAGACATTTTCATGTCACCAGAAATATTCCAGATGGAAGAACTTGAACAGAGGACCATACACTTGGCAAGGGGTACACGTAACTACAGTACCAACTGACAGGTACAATCCTAAGCTAAGGAAAAAGTGTGCTGAAATATTACAGCTGGTGCAAAAGCCTTAGCAACCCAATAGTACCCAAATAAATCTTGTTCAGATGCTATGGCATGTTAATACACTTAGCAAACACTACATTCATTATGCCATGTAGCAAGGAATGGGCAGCCATCATTAAACTTCTGAATCAGATAGTAAAATTGGTCCACAGTGTCATTTGTTTTGCTTCTGACATATGTAGTTAGTTAGAGGAGGTTTTACGGCTCAGTTTCTAACCAGTTTCTGAAATATGTATGTTTTGCAAGTGATGTAAATTTTGTGTAAGAGTGATAATCAACATAAACTGAAATTTAAATTGGCCACCACTTCAACAGATTTCGAAAACTAACCTTAGCATTGAAATGCATCTCCACAAATTTTCCAAAACGACTACTATTGTTGTTACGGACTGTTTTAGCATTTCCGAAGGCCTCTAGTAGTGGGTTAGCTTCAATGATTCTCTGCTCAATGATTCCAGCACTTTGTCCATGGGACTCTGTCAAATACCTGTGCAACAGATGAGAAAACTACAGAAATACTTTTGTAAGGAAATAAACCAGTAGTCAAGAAATACCTATTCATCAGTTCATCTTTGAGGGGAAGCAATGTGACATTCAACACCTGATTGCTAAACATACCAACTTAACAAATTTAAGTTACTTTATTTCAAAGTTTGTTCCTTTGAATTACAAAGCATAAAATGCTTTACACCATCTTTCAATGTTTAGGCCAGGGCTATGTATTCATCCCACTTTTGGAATACTGACTAAGAGGCAAAACCGGTGTTTGGCATGTAGAGCTTGTGACCAGTTCCCCACTATTACCACATCAATGTTACAGGAGCAAATACCTGATTTGTTAAGAGATATAGATACCTTGCATGAAACTGACACCTAATTTTCTATCTTTTCACAAAATATAATGCATCTACATGCTACATATGACAGCTATGATCTTATTATAAGATACAGTGTTAACAAGCTTTATGGAGTTAGTTAAGCAACAATGATCCCAGATGACCATGACTTCCACTGGAAATAACAGTATTCTTTCCCTGTTATAATGCATCTACAAGCTAATATGAAGAATGTCTAGGGTTCCAATATAGAAATATTGCATTAACAAGGGTTTAGACTTTGACATCTGATGATCTCATACTTTTGACCTCCAAAAATGACAGAGCACTTCCTCTAAATATAGGGCATCCACAAACTAAGCATCAAATTTCCTTCTTAAAATATCTTCTGAACAATCTAAGTGCCTCAAACACACTCACATACACAATTTTTTGTCTCTTGTCATTAAAAAGCATTGGTTATCATGTGAGAAGCTAAGATGTTACACCTCCTTAAAGTTCACTTTAAGTAGAAACCTTACTTAATTCAGCAGATTAAATGCTGAGAGCTGAACAAGGAACAGAAGGAATTGAGTTACTTCTACATAGAGAATTACTGAGTACAAACCTGAGAATATATTTGGTTGTTTCTGTCTTGCCAGCACCAGACTCTCCACTAACGATGACAGACTGACTCTGTTTGCTAGCCACCATATCACGGAATGTTTTGTCAGCTATGACAGTGCAAGAAACATAAATATGAATATGATAGATTTACAACCAATCTGTTTCTGCATGCTGTTTGTTCTTGTGTTTGGGGGAGGGGGTGGACTGTTCTGGCAAGGGGTTCAGGGGAGGGGGACATCTCCCCTTTGTGAACTTCTGATTTACATAATTTCAGGGGGGAGAGTCACAGGAAACATACAGCATGGTGAAAAGTAAGTACCTAGGTTGATTTCTCAAATGTTCATGACAGCAAACTAGTAACAAAAAACAGGAACCTTTTAGTCTTATGTGCCATTAAAATTAGCTAGAGCTACTACTTCTCAAAGTTTCTGTACCTTCAGGACAACAACATTCTTAGACTTTTCTATGACATCTTTAGAATAAAAAAGCCAAAGATTCAGTCCTTTGAAACTCATCAACAAGCCAGAATACTAATAAACATGAGCATGCACTTACGAGAAGTTTACAAAATGTTTACAAAATTCTTTGGTTTTCTTTGACTTCATCACTTTTACAAACTTCAATGAACTTTCTATGACTTCGTACTTTTTTAGGCCTATAAAGTGTCAATAAAATTCCATGACTTCTTAATGACTCTGGGCCACAGGAGCCCAAAACCCAATATGTGACCTTCAGCATACAAATTCCAATGACTGTGAATATGAAACTTTTGTCACCACGATTGTTCTCATACTGTACATCAAGTGATTTGGGGAGATTACCAACTTGGTGAAGGGCATGTTCAGAAACACTGGAAGCCTTGTTTAGCATCTGCAGTGATGGACCTAATGTATATAACAGATGTTTATTTCAAGGCAGCTGCAACAAAGTGGTTTGGGATGCTCCCAAGAGGCTGAAAGAAACTTACTTGGGCCTGTACAACTCTAACAGCACTTTGTCACTATCAAGTGTTGAGCTATGGTTTTACTAACTTTTTTTCTTTGCCAGTAGTTTTTCAAACAAAAAACTTCAACATGGCAAGAGTTCGAGTTGAAAATACAACTGGCTATGGGTGCCCATTTATTTTTAACTTTTGGCCGGGATGCCTTTGCAATCGCTATGGTGCCCTCTAAACTAACAAAAAGAGATAGCCCTTTGGCTGTACCATTCTTGATTCTTATTTCAAGCCCTGCACATGAATATTGTAGGTACATGGCATAAAGTTTGTTTTGTTGTTACAGTGCACAAGAGAAAGCGAATGCACTGAAACATGGGTTAACTTTGGAAAGTACAGTGTTACCATACTGAAACTTTGGAATACAGACACAGCAAGTATATCTGGCCCCTAGATTTGTCACTTTACCCTTTGATTTCATGAGCTAAGGTAATAGTTTCGTTACCAATCAACAAAGGTTTATTTTTACCCTGTACTGTACTATAAAAAAGAGTGTTTCACACTTGGCGTTTTCTTTCTGCTTCAAGCTGCACAGGGGAGGCAGCAAAGAACAGTGTTTCTCCACCAGTGGATCCTGTATGATAGACCACAATGTTCAACACAAAACGAGGAAAACCTTTCTATCTAACATAGTCCACCTTATAAGACACAAGGTGAATTTTAGTAGTATATGCTGCTTAGTGATGAAATTTGTCTCCTATGGCCAAGTTAAAACTTTTCAAGTTGAACTTGATTTTTCAATTTAATAATGGTTGAAGATGGTACTCCGGTAATTTCAGAAGTCAGCATCGATGGGCTTCGAGTCACAAAAGGTTGAGAACCCCAGGCACAGAAGACCACAACAGCTGGTAATATGATATTACACAATCAGTGTTGGTAAATGACCACTAAAGACTCACCAATGGCAAACACATGAGGTGGAAGGACACCTAGGGATTTTCCTCGATAACGATTGATGGTATCTGAAGAATACAGGACTGGCATATCCTTGTATGGGTTAACGGCTATAAGTATATTGGCTACATAGGTCTGCAAAAATAAAATGTGTGTTTGAGTCTAGTAGCTGCATTTCAAGTATCAACATTAAATGATTACAATCAACATTTTGTTGACAAATGGATGTTCCCTGAAGAGAGCTTTTAGAGTAGAGCCAACAACTGCAAGATTCTAGGCACCTATAAAAAATAACATAAAAAGTTTTCATACCTGAAAGTTTCTTCCCCCCTTAAAGTGGACATAAAGTCTAGAATTACAAGAATATATATTTTAGAGGTTAGAAAATGAATTCCATTCATCTAACTCCCGTTTTCATAGCTTACTCCATTGCTGAGATATAAATTGTTGAAGTTTATTCATTTTATTTGAAACAGTCAACTGTGCAATAATTTGTGATGCCCTTCTTGTACAACTCACATTACCTGCTTTTGTTTTCTTTTAAAATTAAAATGTTTATATGACCTTGAAACATTTACCATTCCCTTGCATAGCATGTTGTAGGGAGAGGACTTATATAGCAAATCACCCTATAACAGTAAGACAGTGGTCACATCTTGACACAAGGTGCAGTGGCTTTCGATAAAACAAAGAAAAGCAAGGACTGTAATTTGAGTAGTATAAGAATGACATCACAAATTATTGTGCAATCTACCATTTTAAATTGAGTGAATAAGCTTCAACATTTTATGTCTCTTTGTAGGAATGTCCTGTGAAGATGGGAATTGGACCATCTGGATGCATTTTTGAAGCTTTGTAACATATATTTTTGAAATTTTAGACTTTAGGTACACTTTAATTCATGATAAATAATCCCTTACCCCATGACAAAAAAATCCAGAATGCGAGGCATTCACACTCACAAATTTAAAACAGAAAGGGAAAAATTCAACAAACCTGAGTTGAGAGGGAACGAACCCTAGATATATGCTATCTCCCGATGCTAAACACAGAAGCTGCACAATGACAACATTGTTTTATTAATATATAAACTCTGTATAACATCGTGCATGCATACTTTATGGTAAATCAGTATAGTACTGTAATGGTAACAAATGCAATGGAGTTTTGCATCTGGAGGGTTACTTTTATTCTCTTTGACAATGAGCTCACTCGAAGGTAGTAGGGCTACTTTCATGCTTTAACCGTTCAGCAGTTCTGCAATCGTCCTTTGGTGGTCACAAACAACACAGTGTGGAGGCTTTGGCAGCATAACGGATGGCATGGATGTAGGCTAAGGCGGTATTGAGGCTTTTCTGCTTCTCAGTGAAAAAATATTCCTGTTTGGCAGCACAGAAAGCAAGATACACCAACCTCCTCTGTGCCATAGCATATCACAGTCATAGTATAAGGTACTATTAAGATACTATTCGAAATTGAAGCAAGTCAGTTGAGCTCTCACACTGTACGTTGTTCCATCAGACCTTCATTATGCATTATGGGTGCAAGCGGGTTTTCAAAATTCCCAAGATCATTTGCCTTAGAGTCCCAAGATTTCCCAAGGTTGACTAAAGCGTACCCAACTTAATACATGCTTTTGACTTTGTTAACAGCATCATGAAGCAACGACAGAGAAGAATTTTCATTCATGCTTAAAGACTGCCACTTACCTCCAGCTGCATAAATACCTGCTAACTCATATGTAATCAAGGAGGTTCTACAATTGGGGCAAAATGTTTGAAACTGGTTTAATTCCCAAGATATTCTGCCTAAATTCCATGGTAAATTCTCCACATTTCCAAGTTATCTACTCCAACTGCCAAGTTTATCAAGTTAATCTGTAGATTCCCAAATCTTGGGAAAATTCCCAAGCGCTGCTATCACTGATATGAATATGGAATTACTGTTACAGTTACATAACCTACACCTTAGGAAACCCTAGTTTTGTACGAAATGTTCTAAACCAAAACTGCATTTTGTGATTATGTGATTTCATTTTAATAATTAACTTATATTTGTGTTCACTGGATCTTTTGAAGCTAGTGGCTTGATATCATTACTTAGTTCTCAATCTAAAATAATACTGTTGCTGGAGAGTGAGCAATTTGTTAAGAACAACAGTCTGGAAAATAACAGAGAGGCCTTGGAAGCTTCAAATTATTTACAATCTTATTCTTGTCAAATTACATTATTGTGCAAGAAGTACAGGATAGAACAAGACAAATGTCACCATATGAGACTTACTGTAATGATTGTGGCAAGTCTAAAAATACGACAACTATACTTTGCTACTGGCTTGTAAAAAAAAAACAAATTCATGTAAGTATGCCCCATATTTACTGGGGCTCTTGCATCATTCTTATTAAGGAATATTTCTTTATCTCTATTAAATTTAAATTAAATCTGGCGACTGCACTTTGACATCACTTCAAACAGAGCTTCACTCTGTTTTGTCAATGACAACTCACACAGTCATTTCCTTCCTAGTTACATATACTGTAGCAGTGTGTGGATATGGCCTTCAGTGATTTAAAATCAGTGCAACCTGCTGTATCTTTGTCTGGAAGGTGTATCAGATGTGTTTTTTGTTCAAACTAGATTTGTTAGTTAGTTAGATGAGGTTTAACATCCCAGTTTCCAACCAATTGGTTCAAGTCGAGACGACCACAGCTTTTTTCCAGTTGTGGCTCACTGGCTTGTTTTCCCTACTCCATTGCTTATGCTGAGCACTAAGCACAAAGGCAGTAGGTTCCATTTTTAAAGTCTTTGGTATGACCCGGCCAGGATTTGAACCCTAGACCTTCCGGCTGCAACTAGAGGAGAGGCTATAGAAGAGATAATTTTTTGACTGTCTGGGGCGAAGTTGTTGGGACTGTAAGAATGAGGATAATTTGTCCCTAACTTACAGTAATTACAACAAATACTGACTCCACAGTGGCCATCCCTTTCCATCCCCCAGAAAAAAGAATGAACAATGTGCTGTTTTTTTTTTTTTTTTTTTTTTGGGGGGGGGGGGAATCCACTGATTCCTTGACATCAAGCCTCTTGTTTCCTCAACAATGGCATATTTTTAACACTCACTTGTATCAGTTCTTGAAAAGAAACGTTATTTTGCCAAGCTCAGCACTGTTGGATGTAAAGAAGCTTGCAACAGCTTTTTAATTAAACATGTAATATGAATAACTTCCTGTTCAACGTCTGTTTATTTAACAAGGCACAAAAATATTAAGCTATTCCATGACCTCTGTAATATGATTTTCTTTGTACTAATAATATTGGACTTACATAGCCCTAAATCAGTGTACCTGCTCTAGGAGCTTACGCATGTAATACACGTGAACAACTTTCTTTTGTGTTTCATTTGGAAATGATTTTCATCTTATTTCCTGCTAACTTTTATGCAGACACTGCATTCCTTTTCCTTGAACAAAAACAAGTAAAAAAAAACAAATAACATTTCTTCTGTAATTGCACACCACTTTATATAAAATCATCACATTACAGTTACCGCAATGTTTGTTTTCATTACAGCTGTCTTGGAAAATTACCCTGCTCTCATCCAATTCTTTCAGTGATGCACTGTGACACTGGAGTACTTATGCAAATATGACACAGCATGTGCCCAGTAATATTATTATGCCCATGCATGCAGCATGATATTTGATATTACTCAGACAAAATACATACTTGATGGGCGAATCTCTGACAATCTGAGAGATGTACGATTCCCTCACATTGCTAAAACATCTCTATATCTTCTCTCAAAATACTTACATAGATGGCATCCTTCTTGTATCTTAACTTCAGATTGTGTAGTAATGTTGCTTCATTCAGATACATAAGGGAGCCTGAAATTAGAAGATAGCAGTTTAAAACTTGTATCAAATATAACAAACAAAACACGATTCTTTTAACCATGGCCTGAACTCAGCCCTCTTAGTGTATGAGTGGAGTCAATCAACATTATTATCCTACTTCTTTAAATTGGTATCCAGGATTTATACTTACTTATTACTTGTACTGAAATGACTTTGCATGTCTCCAGTATATTTTGAAAATTTCTGTGCAGGTGGAGAACCTTACACCCCCTCCCCTAAGAATGCATCAGCCACCGCCTCCCACCCCTCCTTCTTTGACCAATCTGAGGTGACTACTTCAACTGTGGCAAATGTGCAATTAGCTGAAACACTTAATTCATCTGCAAAGAAGAACCTTGAAAACAGTTTTTGCAGAAATAGCATCCCTTGCTACAGGTAAAATAGCCCCTTTGTTAAATCTTTCAACTTTCATTATTTTTATGGTTTAAAAAATAGTAATACACAGAGCTATTTCTCCATGTGTAATTTCAAATCCTACTTTGAAAGCACCAATCAACTCAGGGGCGGATCTAGGGTCTTTTCTGAGGGGGGGTCCAACATAAAAAGGGCACATTCATTTTTTTTTTAATTTTGGTTCCCATAAACGTCAGCGATTACACAACTTACCGCATATTGACAAAGAAAGGATAAACCAAGAGACATGCAAAAACTGGAATCAAAACCTGGAATCTAAACGGTGAAATTACAAAGCGCGCGAAGCGCGCGAAATTTTTTGGGTAAGCCTACACTTATAAGAATTTGTACTAATTTAAAGCTTATAACAATTGAGCGGAAAGTTGGGCCCTATCGGGCATAACTTTATTGTAGGCCTATTTTCCTCCTCGAGTCACTAGTCGTACCGTACGACAGACACAAGTGAACGTTAACCAGGTTTAGCGAAATGCGATTCAATTCCCGACATTTACATAAATCCATGTATTCTACTTATTAACTTGAAAAGGTGGAAAGGTTTTGTACTATATTTAGCTATAAGTACAACTGAACTGAGGAAGAGTGGACAAAGCGTACCCAAAATTTTGGGTTTTATCCCAGAAATTACCCTTATGAAAGCCAAAAGAAGTAAACTAACCATGGGTGGCAGCAGAATTTTTCCAACAGGGGGCCGGGCCATGTCAGCTACCCCAAGTTCCGACATTCCCTATTTCGAGGGTATGATGAGAAGGGCAAATGTGGGAGCCTCATTATTCCATGCAATTGCAGGCATATTTTGCATTATATCACTTAATACTTCATGATCCGAGTTGGGCACTGTTAGTGTTCTTTGAATCTGGATCGTGAAATTGAAAAGCTCGTGAAGCGGGCTTACACATAAAATATATGACGAAACGAAAAAAAGAACTTCAGGGTTTGTAGACCGTATCGGGTGTAACATTCATTGTATCGAAACCACCTGGACTACACGATGAAATAGCCAAACTTTGCTCCGTAAGTCGCTCACCAACTGACTGTACCGCATGACACACACAAGAGAACACCAACTAGGCTTTGCGATATGGTATGAAAGTTACGACCTTTACATAAACTATGTATTCTGCCCATATGTTACTTGGTAAGGTGGACAGGACTTGAGCTATCCTGCTATGTGGAATGGAACTATTGAAAAAATAGAGTGACCCTACAGCGCGCCTAGCGCGCCGAAAATTTTGGGTTCTTGTTACAGAAATTATCCTCTTGAGAGCAAAAAAACAGGTAAACCGTCGATTAGTTGTCGTCAGGGACTGCGTACTTTCGACTAAGACTCCCCTACGAAACTGTAAAACTTCTCCGACAGGGGGCCAGCCTTCCCCGACGGGGGGCATGAACCCTTCCCCCACCTGGCGCTACCGCTATCTCGACTGAAGGATGAGGTTAAAATACTGTATGTTGTGTTCCCTATATAGTTGCGGCGCGACTATCAAAAACACTGTCAGAATAGATGACTGAAGTCGAATGTTTGCTTTTCATTTGCGACAGCAGACCGGTCATCGGTCCAAAGACGTCAAAAAATTGAACCGACTGACATTGCGTTATTTTACCTGGTGGTGATTATATATAGTAATTTTAAAATGAAACAAACACCGATTTGTCTATTGTAACTTCTGGTCAACTCTTGGCTGTGGACTTTACCTAAGACTGGCTTTTTATTCCCATCACTAGGGCAACACTTTAAAAGAAGAGAGTAATTCCAGACTATAAATATCATAACGAAACGTATTTAGCCTACCTACTCTCTCTTGTTCACGAGAGGATGGATACTAGAGGGTGGAGGGAAGGTTTCGTAGATGTAGCGTTTAGGGAGTGTGAACAGATCATTATTTTGTAAGACCAAAAGACTAGCAGGGACCTTTTGGAATCAATATTAAAACCCAATAGTAATACGTTGCATATAGCTAGTGAGTATGATGTAATATCTGCGTGTTTTGTATTACTCTGAATGCCCAAGCACGCCACACGTGGTTCCAAGCGAAAAGTGATTAGAATGCTTGATTGTCACGCAGACATACTGTAGTCACATTCTCTGTAAAACGATTGCACTGTTCGGGTTTCGGGGCGGCCAATATAGGCTACCGTAGTCAAACATATTGCCGAAAGTTTCTGCGATACATGGCTAGACTATAACGAGTGGATTTATCGATACTGGATGGGGGTAACCAAAATCTCCTCGGAATTGTACAACACTGTCATACCTGTGAAACTGTCTAATTTTTTTTTTTTTTTTTTGCTAGTGTGAAAAAAAAAACATTTTTTGAAAAAGGGCACATTGGAAAATTTGAGGGGGGTCCGGACGCCCGCGACCCCCCCCCTGGATCCGCCACTGTGGAGTTGGGTACAGTACTCAATTCATCCTTCAAGGAATCTCTCAAATTCTGAGCAAAATATGACAGTTTACTCCCAACATGTTTATGCATCCAGCAAAGCAACGGTTGATATCTATATGGACAGAATCCAAGTGATTTTATATGGCTTTGTTTAATAAAGGATTATCTATGGTTTCAGATTGCACATAGCTCTTTACGAAACAGGACCCAGTTGTTCTTTAAATAACAGCACCATTTAAAAACTTAACCATACTCTAGCAGGATTTTAGCCAGACGTTTCTCATGAGCAAAACAGCAGCTCTGCACACAATGATTCAAGTACTGTTCAGCCTGTGGGGATTTCAAAAAGTTGAGTGCTTGAATATATACCATAACTTCACAGTCTTTTTACCACTGCAGTAATATTCATGTAGTCAACTGAAAATAACATGGTATAAAGAGTACCTGTATGCTTATTGGTTCCTGTAAATTGCTACATAAACTAACTCATGAAACTGGTCACAGTTAGCTACATCACTTTTCCCCAGACTAACTGTGATACCAAATGCCTGACAAACTGTTAGTTCCAGTCATAAACCACAAAAGCATTCACAAACCATAGCAAAAATCCAGTCCAAAGCTCATTACTGTCCCTATTTATTCTAACCCCTATTCAATTTGTGCATTGTACACAACTTAAGTGCAATTCTGTACATTCCTTTGGTCTGCAGGATTAACAAGTTTGCAAGAGGTGATTTAAGTCCTAAATCCCCCACAATGCAAGTGTGAACTCAAATGCACATGATGCATTCAACACTGTTAGGATAATCTGATCACACATAATTGTGTTCTGTTACTGTAGCATTGCTTTGTTTGCTGGAGGATTAACTGCTACAATGTCACCAGCTACTTAAAGAGAGCCATTCACCACCCCAAGTACGCTTTTGGTTAGGGGGCAATTCATATTCTCAGTTGGTGACTATACTTCGACTGACATTAAAGCTGGAAAATTCAAAAGATGCAGAGTGGTTCATGGTCTTGTATGCTCACCAGGATATGTCCTTAAGCAATAAACAATCTATTGACTTGACAAGCTGTAGGTTGTCAAGAGGCATTCGAAGATCAACAACCAGAGTGTTGAACTTACACAATCTATAGACTTGAATCTGCACATGGAGGAGCTTAAGACAGTTTTGAGAGGGACTAGAAGTAGCTTAGTCAGGAGAACTGGAACTGTCAGGGATGAGGAAAGTTGCCCTTTAAACGGTTTTTCTTTCTCTTTCTCTTCAGAGGATTCTAAATGTATATCCTTTTTTTGATGCAGGGTGACATGGAAATTATGCTGTGGAATCCCCACAACTTTAATACTGGTGTGGGTATTCACGAGCGTCCTACACTTACCACTTGCTACATCTAATATGCATTAATTCCGAAGCGGAGCGAGGCATTCGAAGATCGTTTCAGCACCGCTGCCCCACTGTGACCGGAAGTCGGTCTTCTGACTCCCTGACCCGTCCTCAATTCCCTTCGACCCTCAGCTTTTAAGTAAGGAGTTTTCAGGCCTCCAAATTTGTAGTAAGATGTAGCAAGGGGTAAGTATATGTCTGAGAAGTGAACTGCCTATTTCAAGACCAGTAGGAGGACTAAAGGTTCCCTTTTTGTTGCAACTTGGGTTTGTTAGTGACCCTTTCCTGATATCCTCGACCGTGATGTCATGTTCTTCCTTATCCTTTCTACTAATAAAATATTCATGGGATGGGACTCGACTAAAATAATTTAATCCTTTATAAGTTCCAGTACTATAATAACCTTGCTGTTCTGTTGAAATCTTGCATTAATTACTTCCAGATCGATACTCTTTGCTTACAACTACTGCTTATACTGTGAATGTAGAACAGATAAAGGGAATTGCACCCCTTTTTGAAATACCTCTAATTATGTTTAGTAAACAATCAACATAACTGTAGCACAGTACATCTGACCTTTAGGAAGGATGCATAACAGTATAGATATCATAAATGCAATACTGGCCACATTGTGTATGGAAAAACTTTTAAGGGGATGGAAGGGGGGGGGGGTCTGAGAAATTTACCATCAAATTTTGGTGATTTTGTCTATTTACTCTGTCACAGTCACAATTCAGTTATCGTCACAAGAGCATACAGTACTCTGCCTGAATAAGGGCATGAGGACAGCTGCAGCCAATCTGTCCCCTATGCCTGGGCTGGATGCAAAGACACACACACAACTCTACAAATTCAGGCAATATTCTGACAATTTTTGTAACAACCCCTGCACCTGATACAATACAAATCTGGGGTGAAGTCAAGTACAAGGAAATATGAGCTGGGTAAAACTTTTTTGAGTACAACTTAAACCTACATCATACTATTCACTAACTTTAACCTCACTTCTCTAGAAATAAGGAAGTTAATACCTGATGAACTGATCTGGGTTTTCAAGATTGCTTAGGGTTTTTACACACTTTCTGTTGATGACTTTTGCAAGTTTTCACAGGTTATAATTAAGAGGGGTGCATACACTTAAACTAGGAAAAGTTTGTATATAACAATTTAGGAAAACTTTTTCTCACAGAGGGTTGTAATACTGTATGCGAAATAATCTGCCTGTGTCTGCTGTTTTAGCTCAAAATGTCAATGAGCTTAAAAATGGTTTAGATGGACATTTCAATGTCTCTAAATAGGAGATGGGGTCTTCTGTTTTTTGTGTGAAGCAGGGTTGTAGTTCAAACAATCCTTGATGATGACTTTTTATTCTTCCTTATCCTTTTCTTATTTAACTTAACTAAGTGATATCAAACCAAACCAAACTACACCAACTACATTAAAGTAAACTATACTAAATGAAACTTAACTACACAAAACTGAACTATTTAACTAGCACATTTTCTGCATGTTTTACCATCTCTTGGGACAAGGCTTTCCAACATTAACCATAGATACAAAAATATGCATGTCCAACACTTCAATATCTTACAATTATCTTCCACTTCCTTAGTTTCATCCTCTTCTGCAAAGAACACTCTATCATATGGAGCTGTGACAGGCTGCAAAAATAAAAAAAAAAGTAATGTTTAATCATATGGAGCTGTGACAGGCTGCAAAGATCAAAACAAAAGTAATGTTTAATCATAAGGAACTGTCAAAGGCAGCAAAGATTAAAAAAAAAACTATTGTTTATTGTCATATGAAGATGTGACAGGCTGCAAAATAGTGTTGCTTTACATAGCTGTGACATGCTGCAAAGGTTAAAACAATATATGTAGTCTTATTTAGTCATAACTTTGTGAAAGGCTGCAAAGATTAAAACAAAAGAATGTAATTTAACCAGTAAACTTAAGCCTTCCTGAATCATATTTTACACAGATAATGAACCTACAACTATGGAGAAGCTTCATATGCCTTCACAAACATTGATGTCAAATTCTTTACAACATTTATTTCAACATGCATTAAAATTATAAAGATATGGTATGTTTTAAGAAGTTGTCTCTCATATTACCAAACAATTTTTCACAAAAATATGTGAGACACACCACAGTTTAACATAATTTATACGTGTAACTGTCATCTGTTTTCACTTGCAAACTACAAACTCAAAATCTGCTTCCAAACAGATGTGCATTACACTTGGAAGAGAGACAAAATTTTGCTACTGTGTTTTTCCTTTTTTTTTGCCCAAGTTGGACCTAACATGGTAATTTTGTAATATAAAAGAAACCATTTTGAAACTGAAATCCTTAGAGATAGTTTACGTCAATATGACTTAATGTTCTACATGTACATATATGCAATTATTCCGATGTTACACTACAACTTACAGGATGACCAAGGTACACATTAACAATATATCAAAACTCACATTCTACACTGACACAACTTTCAATGTGCAAACTTGTACAGTAGCAGATAAAATTTCATACAAGTTTGTATAAATTTAAAATGTACAGTATTAAAAGTGCATGTACTGTACGTATTATGATATTTTTAATGTTTGCCTAACGTTAAAATGATTTAACAGAATTACACTGATATTAAACTTAAGTCTACGCATATCTGAGAACCAGTGCAGAAATTAATCTCCTATCTTAGAGATACTGTATGCCATATGATATGCTTCACAAGCAATTTCATGATGTGTCACTAAATTATGACCACATAAACAATACACTGACACAACTTTTAATGTGCAAATACGTAGGAGCAAAACAGACACAGATATTTGTATTACACACATTTAAAAGAACATGTACAGCACTGTACCAAGGCATAATATTTTGTTTGCCTAATGTTTAAATTAAACAAAATTACATTGATACTGTTTATTAAACTTAACTCTGCAGTATCTGAATACCAGTGTAGAAATTGATCTTTTGTCTTAAAGATATGCTGTATGACAAATTTCTATGCTTTACAAGCAATTTTTTTAAATATAATTCAATAAAAATTATGACCAGAGTACACATTAACAACAGACCTATTATCACAAATCAGTATGGGCAAATTTTAAATTTCGTATACACTTAAAACATCATGTCCAGTACTAAGACATTTGGGGGAGGGGGGGGGGGGGGGCTAAAATAAAACAAAATTACATTAACACCATTTTTGATTGAACTTAATAACCCAATCTGAAACCAGCGTAAACATTATTAAAACTTCTTACTTATTCTTCGATACTAATATATTCAATCTGTCCTAAATTACAACGCTGCCATACTGTCTGTTATATACTGTACATGTAGCCTTGTCCAGGTGCTCAAGAAGCACACTATTCCCTGCTCTTTGCACGCACTGCACTTAAAAGCTAAATGATTTACTGTATTTACTGACACACTGTGCCTAGCTGAAATAATTTCTTTCATTATTTTTTTTCTTTTTGGCTTTTTTTTTTTTTTTGGCTTTAAATGTTTACACTTTTCTAAGTGGTGGATTTGTTACAGCACTGTATGTGCTTTTATTGTAAATTATATAATTACAGTGAAATTAGTGAAAAATTCATTTAAATTTTATTTTTATACATAACTTTGTTTTGATTGTGATTAATCTTTGAATCTACTATTACCATGTGGGCTGGTGAGGCAAGTACTAGATGCAGAATATATGTACAGTACATAAATATAATTGGTCAACTGAGTCAAAGTAATAAAGATGGATTTTAACCTGCATATAAAGGACTGGTATATACTTCAGTGTTTGGGTCAAAGTACAGGCAGTGTAACTAGGAGACACCCACCAGACATTAGATTGATCACTAAACAATTATGGCAAGAAGCTGAACTGAACAAATACAGTCACTGTACAGAAGAGCAGTACATCTATATGACACAATAAACTGTACTTTCTAGGAACATTGACATCAATCAAAGTACAGTAAAGTAAGTACAGTACAGTCAATGTAATAACAACCTCATCTTAATTGGTGGTTAACTATATACTGTACTTACAATCAAAATTATATCTGGTTATTTACTTCTACTGTACCTGTATAGAGTAATCCAGTTCAAATGAACCATATATGGCATTTATAAATTTCTCAGGTTGTTTTAAGCTCACACACACCCACACACAAAATTCTGCCAAAATTTAGTTGAAGTAAAAGTACAGTAATTTAAGAGTGCACTGGAGATTGTAAAAATACAAATTCCAAGGTAAAATAAATAAAGGGCAGAAGATCATATGAGGAAAAGACACCATGAAAATGAAGAGCTCTGGCTGGTGTAATATTTGGTGAAAGAAAAAAAATGCAAAAATAAGTAAGAGTGGTACTGAAGAGAAATTAACAGTAAGGGTTGCAAAAAAATGTTAAATAGCTATTAAATTATGTGCAGAAAAAACAACGATGAGCTACTTGATATACTGAAACATACTGTACAGTAAAGTACCTGACTATAATCACAAACAGTGATCTTCAAATTGCATAAAGATTCCCGTACTACCAAAATATAAATATAAATTCGGACATGATTGAGAATACTCCCTCTGATTGGTTGAATCAAAGTATCCCAGATGTACTGTACATGTTAGCTGCGGAAGGGACAAAATTTTGTTTCCTGCTCCTGGCTACAATGTAACCATAGCCATTACACAAGCTGCCACACAGGCAGGAGACTGTTAATCTAGCCTACTGTATAGCTGTTTTTGCACATTTGCGGGAAGCCCTTTGAGAGATGTGTCATGATGTTCAGTTCATACATAGTTAACATTTCACTATGCAATTGTAGCGATTGTGCAGATGTGTATGAGCACTCTATTATATGGGTTCTCCATGCCAAAGTGTTCTGATCATTGAAAATGTATGAAGCGATAAGTATGATGATTTCCTTAGGAAAAACAGTAAATACACACATACACCCCCCCCCCCACACACACACACAATGATAAAGTTGCAAACTACTGTAACAAGCTTCATTGTATACCTTCCCAGACTTGAATGTTTCAACAGTGATAGTCTCTGCTCCAAGGTCCAAAATTCTGCCCAACTCAAAGCCATCTTCAATGTGGGGTACCCACACTTTTTGTTCTTCATCCATTCTTAGTTACTGCAGAGAGGGCGCTCTTCTATGTTTCTGTCTGCAAGAAAGAAAAGGAAAGGTGCAATAATGACAAGGCTGAAATCTTGATGGTCTTCAAAGTATACGACAATAGTGATCATGTGCTTCATGGTCTCTAGGTTTTTATAATGACTTATCATACCTTCCGAGAAACCTCCTTTTAGCCAATCTGGCCCATTACAACTGGTGTCTTCTGTCCTATGGACCCATAAAAATATACCTAAACCTTCATTAGTCTTATGTTATTCATGTGCCTCACCACACTCATACCCATGTGTCTCTCACACCCATACCAATGCATCTCTCACACACATACCCATGTGCCCCACCACACCCATACCCATGCATCTCTCACACCCATACCCATGTGCCTCGTAGTGCCTCACCATACCCATACCTATGTGTCTCTCACACTCATACCTATGTGTCTCACCACACCCATACCTGGGTGATTATTTAAATTAGGGTACCAATGGTAAAATATGCTTTTAAAGGCAACTGTCTTGCTATTTTAATCCACATGGTCTTTGCTATGCTTTCATTTTGTCCTCACTATTTATGTAAGTGCATATCTTCCAAAAAATAAGTATCATTGTAGTGAATCCTCCCAATTTTGATGAAAAAATTGGCTAAAATTAGCAATTTTGGGGGCAAAAAGTGTGACATTTAAACTACCATAGCAGAAATTAGATTTTCCCTTATTTTTACACTTATCTTGCTCAGTTATTTTAACTTAAATGGTTGATGAGGTATCAATTGTACCCTTGAAACTCATATTTTATGAGAAACTGACATTTTTCTCTTTCCTGGGATTCGACGAAAGAGAGGTTCCACGTGTAACATTTGGTGTTACCGTTACAGTGTGAAATTTCAGTATCTTATTTTCCAAAAATTACCTACAGTAAATACTAAATCTTTCTTGTTTTAGTGGTTGATTGAAGCCTGTGCAATTGTTTACTGCATTATAGGTTTGGACAAAAGCAATTGTATAGAAAAGAAAAACATAGCCATTTTGCATTTTGCCAGGCCACTTTGGTGTCACGGAAATATGTTACATAGTGAACCTTTGCAGTTAAAATACTACTACTTCCTAAACTTGATATGTTGTCATTTTTAGCTGAACTATAGCATTTAACATAGCTTTTAACTTACAGGTAGTAAAACTGTGCCATCTTGTTTATGATTTGAAATATCATACAATATTACTTTGGTGTTCTCCCAATCTAGGTTACACGTGGAACGTATTGTTTGTACCACAGAACTGAGATGAAACCCTTGACTAAGTAATCACAAGAGGTTTTAGCTTCAGACTGCTCAGATTAACTATAGAAAACCCATAAATGTTATAAAATAACTCAATAAGTAGTCTTAGTGGGACAAATATATTTTGGGTGTTCATGTTACACTGTGAAACCTATAATTTTCGTGCAATGGGGCTATTTCGAGGTCAAACGTCATCTGAGCATTCATAAAACAACTTGTACAACATCATTTAGGCCTAAGCCTACAATGAACTAGTAAATATAACAATTCCACCCATGGTTTCACATCAAAAATTATGATACATGAAATTAGGGCTATAAATGTGATGTCACAGTCTGGCACCCTAATTAAAATAAACACCCACCTATGTGTCTCTCACACCCATACCCATGTGCCTCACCACATCCATACCCATGTGTCTCTCACACCCACACCCATGTGCCTCACCACACCCATACCCATGTGCCTCACCACACCTATACCCATGTGTCTCTCACACCCATACCTATGTGTCACTCACACCCATTCCCATGTGTCACTCACACCCATACCTGCATCTCTCACACCCATACTCATGTGCCTCAGCACACCCATACCCATGTGCTTCTCACACCCATACCCATGTGTCTCTCACACCCATACCTATATGCCTCACCACACCCATGTGTTACTCACACCCATACCCATGTGCCTTACTACTCCCATACCCAAGTGTCTCTCACACCCATACCCATGTGCCTCACCACACCCATACCCATGTGTCACTCACACCCACACCCATGTGCCTCACCACACCCATACCCAAATGTCTCTCACACCCATACCCCGTGTCTCCACCACCCATACGCTAGGAGGCGGGTAGCGCTCGCCGAGGCACAAGGCTACATGGAACAATACAGGGTATATGATAAACAATAGGCTAGGAGCCTAAGTTAGACTAACGAAGCTCCACGAAGGTGGAAAAAGCTTCCCCTTAAAAAACCGACAACCAAACCTCATGAGGAGAAGGAAAGGGGCTAAAAGGGAGTCAAATACGACTAAGATAACAGAATGACACTAAGCATGAATCCAAGTCGGAGAACTGTGTAAGTTTCAAGACTTTAGAGACCCAAAAACCTCCGCGCCAGTAGCTTTGCAGCAGAAAGAGAATGAGGATGAGCTGTCAGCCAAGTTGGCGGACACAGGGGGCGTGGTGTCAGAACTGTCACGAACAGCGTGCATGGTGTGAGAATAATGCAAATTAGATGTAGCAAGGGGTAAGTACATGTCAGGGACATGAATTGCTCATTCTTAGATAAGAATTACACGTGTAAATTTCTGGAACTCTTCAAGTGATTCCATAAGACAGGCTAGTAGCCTTAGTTCATTCAAGAAAAAGCTAAAGCATCGTCTCCTTCAAAAGTATTATAAAGAGTAATCCCATTTTACCGTAATTCATCATTACTTATAACTTATTCTCTTCTGTTGTTACTGCATCCATTCTGTTTATTCTCCTTAAGTTCTTTTGTTACTTCTTACATATATAATTGTTCATCGAAGTACTTTTTTTTATTTTAATAGGGTCCTGACTCAAGAAGAGAAAACTTCCTTCTGGTTTCACTTACAGTCACCTAACTTGTTGGGCATTGTGAATTAAGTTTGTGTATACTCACCTGTACCTATATTTGTATGTATGAAATTTAAAGTATCCTTTGCAAAGGGAGAGAGAAATAAACAAACTGAAACATATTTCTAAGAACGTATTCACAGATTATTTTATTGAGATCTATGTGCCAGAGCCTTATACTGTAAGTCCCAATTAATACAAAATGGACTGGAACCTTTTGCATATCCCTCCAATATTTACCCTTCCTAATTTATTCAGGGTATAGACAGCAATATGAAAAGCATTCTCATAAAGCTATACAGTACCTGTATATAATTAGTTTACATCAAAAACCATGCATGATGAATGCAAGTTGTAGCAGCAGATTATGGTAAATGGAATATTATGGGAATACTGTCAAAAAAACCCATGGGATGGATAGGTACTGTAGTATTTTACACTGGGATTATTTATAAACGACTTGACAAATTTTGACAGCATGATCTGTGATGTCCATGCATGCATTGTAAAGCACTCTGAATTTAGGGGATTTAAGATGATGTTGTTTTTTCTTTAGTCCCATGATATATCACTGCAAAGAAAAGAGGGACCAGGAAGTCTATATCCCCCAAAGTTATATTCATTGCTTACAATACTATCCCAAACATGGTTCTGGATCATCCTTGGGATTGTAAGTTATGGATACTTTCCTATTCCAAAAGTATAAAAAATTCAGATATGTGAAGGTACTAACCACAGTACTGATACCTTCTGTAGGTCATAAAGGTGTATGGTAACTATACTACTAAACTGGTAGTGGTATGCAGATCTAATTCTGCATCAAGACTACAATCTTTTGGTTTGTCATGGTTCAGCATTTGCAACATGTAAAGGAAAAGTTTACTGAAAATTACTAGAAGCAAAAATAAAACTTCTTCATGATATGTTCCATATACCATGCTCCCACTAGTTGATTAATGGACCTCTTCACACAGTTCTTTCTCTTGATCTATACATCTACATGTACATGCTAAGTATGAAAAATATCTCTCCTTCATTTCTAAAGATACCATGTTTAAAACAAGGTTTTTCAGAGTCTGACTTCTAGTTACCTCAGTTGACCTTTGACCTCCACCAAAAGCAATAAGATTTTTCTTCTCAAATATGGGATACACGCCTGCAAAAAGCTGGACGCAAAGACGCATTGCATCCGCGAAAATCATGCTGCAGCTAGAAATTTTCATCTTAGTCCCTAATTAAATAGACCAGGTGTTCTAGAAATTTTGGTTTTCAAAGTATGTGCCCCCGCAAAGTTTTGCAAGTTTTGCAGCCCTGATGGGATACCTTCACATCAAGTGTAAAAGCTGTAGAGTTCCCTACCTTGAGATATTGAATTAACAAGTAAGCATCACAAACACACACACACACACACACAAACACCATCATGAATGCATACAGTAGAGAGTCCCTTTCATGGAAACCAAATATTTTACGGAAGTAGTAATTTCCAAGTTTAATAACCCTGCAGAGCTCATGTACTGTGAGCCATACAGTGAATGGCACTTGCCTTTTAAATTCCCTGAATCAAAACAAAAAAAAAAGACAACCCCCTTTCATATAAAAAAAAATTGTTTTATGATGATGACTACAGGTATATCCTATATTTCAATGCATAAATCATATCAACCAACTCTACGAAATACACTGGTTTGGTACAGTATGTACTGTATGGTATTGCTACTGTACAGTTAGTACATAATTGCCATTGGAAATGCAGTACTTTATAATTCTTCATTGTGTGATTTCAGTACTAACAGGCTGACACTGACAGCAGCTATAAAAAAAAAAAAAAAAACATTATTTTGAGTCCTCAGACATTTACAAACTCCATGAGAACTACTGTACAGTGCTAAGAAAGTACACATTACATCAAAACCCCATATTAATCACCACTGTGTTGTTCCAATGAGCTTCACAACCACATGCTGCTAGAATTGAGTAGGACATTTTAGCCAATATTACCCGAGAAAAAGGCTTTTTCCAGGGTGAAGCCTATCTCTATAACTGCAACATGTAATCCCTTTTACAAACTTGCTCTATTGACCAAACAGTCTTTAAAGGGGTTCAAACCCCTTTAACTTTATTGATCTCAAGATACTTGAACAGGAAGTTCCCTGATACTGTAGATTCTGGATTAAGAGTGGTCAACTAGAGATGGCTAAAACTTCCTATTCGTTTCTAGCATCATGTATGTGGATGTGAAAGCACATGAAAGGCAGGTAACTTTTTCAAATTTGATATTCCTCAAGGAAACACATACAGTATGCCTATAGACCACACACATACTTTGGTGTCACAGAACACAAGCAGAGATAGCGCAAATCACTTACACCAACACAAAATGCAGACAGTTGATTTGTGTACCGGTTGGGTATGCATGTAAGGCTACAAATGGCACTTGTGAAGTCTTCGTCATGGGTTCAATGTGAAGCAATTGTTTGCCCTCCAAAAATAACCTCCGAAAGACGTCAATGCATGAGAACTATTCTGACATAATAACAACCAGCTTGAAAACAAACCCAACCATGGAAACAAAGCCCTGCTCATGGATGTGAGACACTGACATCACTCCTGCTTATACTTTGAGGCTCAATCTCACCTCAGACAGTAAAAATTCTTCCTACTAATCTTTACTTCTAGCCCCTCCTCCAAATTACACAAAATACACCCCTCCCAAACAAAGCCACAGCAGTCTGCACTGGGTTTAAATTGCTCAAGGCCATACTCACACACAATGGTGTGTGAGCTTAATAAACACAATTCACTGCACAAGTCACCACTGACCATGCAACCACAGTGAAGTTATTGTTTGAATGAAAGTCAAGCAAATTGTGCTGTCACCAAAATACATAAAAGTATTTAGATATACATGGATATTCCTAAATATTTGGTATGATCTGACAGCACCTTTAAAGTTCACTTAACATTCAACTGTAGGTAACTTTATTTGATAAAATGACAAGAACCGCACATGATAATCCAAAAAAAAAAATTCCACCTGAAAGCTTTCATTTCTTCCCTTTCACAGATCTATGCAATTTGCTTCAACCCCATCATAAATTTCACAAATGAAAATCAAGTAATTAAAAATATTCCTAGCATGAAGTACTTATACTGTACTGTAGGTACCTGCACGTGCCTTGCAACCCAACTTTGAACAAATCCAGCAGGTACACTGACTAACAAACCTACAGTAGATATATATGCAAAGGGAAAATCCACTTGATGATTATGTCAACAGTACAATGTACAGTATACTGTAGCACTGGAGGTGAATTAGGGAGAAGGCATTTGTCAGAGGTACCATATGGTTTCTGGTACTGTATATTGTATGTTCTGACTTATGCACAAACACCTGGGCATGTGCCTGCACAGACACCTGGGCATGTGCCTATAGAACTTAAACACAAAGATTCATATGATAAGCTCAAGACATCTGTCAACTGATGAGCAATACAGTACGTGTGTACAGTATAGTCAGGTCTTCTGTAGCACACTAACGTACTGTACCTTTTGCAATATGTACAGTTTACATACTCTGGGCTATACATTAAGTAAAAAGTAGGCAGCTGTTAACTGTCAGCCATGAACACTGCATGTGGCATACTGTGTATTACTTGTAAACTTTTATTGGTAGGGTGAGCGAAGGGGAATTGAACAGGGAAGGGGAACTGGAGAGGCCAAGGGCAAATTGCACTTAATGTAATTGTGAGCATTTACTACTATACAGTACCGTGTGCACATAACTATAGGTATGGGTGTATATTATGTATGGTGCCACATGAATTCAGAAATGGTGCTTACTCAGTATTGCCAGAAAATATTTTACTCACTCAGTATCTGCAATTTCCACTGCAGATATATGCATACATGTAGCAGGGAGTCTGCAGAAATCCTTAAGTAACTACACATGCAACAACGAGTTTCTGCAACTTGAAAACAGCTATCATGTACACATAGTTTTTGTGGACCTCTATTGGTCCTCTAAACCTAAAGGAAAGAAACTGAGGTCTTTCATAATATGAACTTCAGGTAGACAGTCAATATGAAGTAATTTACTAAACCAGTGTTCTATTGCATATTTGACTCATTAATTCTTTTCAATCATGTTACTGTACGTTTTTTTTTCATATGAGCTGTTAAATTGTGTACTTATTGACAGAACATGAATTTTTTATTTATTCGGTTAAAGGGAATAATAAACAGTCATCCCAAACTTATACTGCAACTTTCATCAGCAAAGTCTTGCAAACACCCTCTTATATCCTACAAATATAGCATAGAGCACAGTTGTACAGTACAGACCTATATCTCTTAGGATGTTTCAATCTGAAACAATTACTGCATATTAAGTGGGGTTACTTTGCATGAAACAACTCAGTAACAAGTATGTTGTCACATAATTTAAAAAATCAAAAAGCCATTCAAAAGTTAGGACACAAAAGTATAATCCAAGTTAACCGGGGTGACTGCATTAAAGCACACTTCACTTTGTGACAAAGAATCTCATTTAATCCTCTACGTTAAATTTTGTGTTAATGTAGTGTACAGCTATTGCTTTTCACTTCCATTTAATAAAAATGGAGTACTAATGGAAAAGCTAGGAGTCCCTCACCTGAAAATGGGTGTCTGGACATTTTCCTGATAAGCTACTCTAGGTATTACTTTGTTATCAAAGCATACAATTGTTTATGGAATTACCCTTATAATTTATTTAACTGTGTAGTCTGCCCTGAACATAAAAGTTACTGTGCCTATAGTACGAAACTCGGAACAATAGTACTTATGCTGGAGTACCCATACAGTACTGTACAATCAGGAAGTGACAGTTCAGTGTGTTCCAATTCATAATTTCATTCAGTCATATTTGCACCACTGTAGCTACTGTAGGCTGTTACAAAAATAGGACAACAAAGGTTCAAATTACAACCACAATATTCACTAACTGGCTAAACGAACAGTCCATTGCTGCAACTGCATAAAGCACAACCATAAAGACCCTATAATTTCCTGCTTTCAGTGGTCATACTGTACATATTGTAAGTCTATAAACTAATCATGAAAAGAATAAATTGCATGAGCAGCAAGCCCATAACTAATCAAGGTACAGAAGGGCAGTAGGTGGAGTATTTTAAGGGGGAAAGGTATGCATTAAGGTGAGGCAACTACGTTTTAGGGGGCAAGATATGCATTAAGGCAATGGTAACTTTTGATTTTCTACCCAGTCAGCATTATCCAGCGATCCACCAGCGGCCATTGGCAGCTCACCACCGGCCATGAATATGCGGTCAGTCTCTGGATAGATGACAGAGGGCCATCAGAGGTCCGCTAGCTGTACACAACATTGCATGATGGGTAAAACTTTTCAACCAATCAGTATCCTGGCCGTAGGCGGACCACTGGCAAATGACCGGACATTTACCCGGCAGACCGCCTATGTGGCTGACAGCGGTCTGTTGATGAGCTGACCAAAGTTTGCTAACTGGGTTAGGAGGATGAAAATGGCTATGGGCTTGACAACATGCAGTGTAGTGTACATACTTACCATGCAGTAGCCTGCAAGGTGGACAAGGTTTTTTCTCTTCAGCCCACCTCTATGAACAGACCAATGCACCTTTTGACTTGTAAGAAAACTGATGGAAATTTACTTTATTTCCATAGCCACAAAGTAAAAGGCTTGGTAAAAGCAATTACAGTATATGAATCTTTATTACATACTGTAGACAAACTTAATTACTACTTCTGTACCCAATGCTACAGACAAGGAGGTTAGAGTAACCTGACATTCCCTGCTTCACCACAACCACATTTAGCCTACAAACTGCAAAAAGCCAACAGTCAAGTACATACAGAAGAATGGCAGACAGCTGAAAAGAAATTCACTGATCAAGTTAAACATCCTACTCAATGAAAGGAAGCTTTATCAACAGCAGGCTTGAAGGAGTGGTAAAGCTCCTTGTGTTGGAAGTCTAAGGAAGTCACTTCCCAGACTGTAACTAGCACTTTCTCGATGTTGACATTTCAATTGTACTGATTTCATTCCAGTGGAAACTGGGATGAAAAATTGCTGTTTTGGGATGATTTGGTCCCAAATTTTGCAAAATCTTTCTTCCATTAAAAATGGTGTCCGACCTCTTGGCCTCTTACAGTACTAGAAGAAAACATCTTCCTGAAAATTTTAAGTACTGTACTGTCTTACATGCACATGTAGAGTACACATATATACACACTGCACATGCAAAACTTGCATGACTTGCCTTCGAGTACATTTAATCTATGGACATCTCCCATTGATGGTGAACATGATAACTGCCCACTATGACACACAACAGTACAAATAAATACTGTCCATAGTACTGGACTTACAGTAGTACTGTACATGTTATATAGTATCAAAGTTTAAGTACGAAAAGATAAACCTACAGTGTTATTCTTGTTGCCTTGGTTTAGACTTTCACATTGCTACATATACAGTGGCTGTCTGAAGTTTGAGTAGCAGCTCTCAGCCCCACCCAAAAAGTCTACATAAAAAGCCATGGGGGTGTTTATATATTAATTATATTTCATATTTGCTTCCATACAGACACACCTGTCACCTACTATACAGACTGTGGCCTAAAAGTTGATCTATCTTTTCGGTGTGAATCTACTTGCAATTTAGATTTACAAATTATTATCAGATGCAAATACTCTGAGAATGCCATATATTTGTTCAGGAATGATCAAATATTCCTGCCAATGTTTCAATTCAACAAAATAAATTGGATTGCTCATTACTCATGCTGACAAGAGTTTACTTTCTGTAGGATGAAAAAGTTGCCCAAAACAAATCAACCTGGATGAGTGTATAGTAGATTCCTATTAAGTACTGTAGTATCAGAGAATTTCATTTGTAATTCAAATAAGGTATGGTACTTTGTAGTACTAATCTGTGCATAAATGTCAGTGCAGACCTGCAGTACAGAATATAAACAGCTTGAACATGTATTGAAAGAATGGACCTTATAGTGCTATACTATATTTAGGGACAATTTACTGTATTGTACGAGGGGTTTTCTTGTGATGCCAGCCTGTTTTGCTATGCTGCCAGCCATACAGCAGCTAATGCACAGAAGGTAGGCATGCAAGCACTTCTGTACATATGTATGCATTACATATACAGGTAGAGTATTTAAATTACAATATTCAAAACAATGTGAGAAAGACCTGACACAGAATCATCTCTGAAACCTTCTCTTACACTGTACTGTACAGTATGTAACTGCATACATGCACTTACATTGTTGATTGATGTATGGTACACAACACAACAACAAACCTTGGTAACTGTAAATGTTTCAAGTACATTGCAGAGGAAAAGTACGTCATGCAGTTTGAAGCACTCAATCATGCAGGCTTCATAAACCAGATGCTTAGGTGCTAACATGCAGCAAAGCAAGCTGTTGTAAATTAGGCATGTACCCAAAGTTAAGTACATTAATACTGTACTCCCATACATTGTGCAGCTGCTACACTGTACAGTATGAGAATGGGTGGAAAAAGTTGGGAAAGTGGGAGTTTCCTTCCCAGGAAATTTGGGTATTTTAGGGAAATTTTGGTAGTTGGAAGAAAGTTAATACTGTACATTCTTTGCACATGAAAAAAAAAAAATTAAAAAAAAAAAATAAATAAAAAAGCAGAAGGAATTGTGGAAAATTTGACTCCCTTCCTGGAAAATAACTTAGTTTTTCCAGCCCTGGTACATGAGCAGCACATGTATACTAAACACTGTAATTCTGACTGATTTCCACAGGCATTGGAATCCTAATGAAGAACTGACTATGTGATCAAAGCACACACCTCAGTGAGACGTGCTTCCCTGGAAGAAACTGTATTCACAGTGTGCTTACCCCTGTAATTTAAGGTTGTGATAATTAACCAAGTTTCCTTTAGCATCATGAATGTGCCTTTTCCATTTGGAAATGGGCCATGGGCCAGCCCCCTCCCCCCCCCCCTCCCCCCACCAAGTTCACATTCAAGATGCCATGGGGAGGTGGTTATTGTCCAGCCTTTTGGCACATCCTCCTGGATTCTGACTGAGTAATCTGAAAGCCTGCCAGTAGCATTGAAATGTTACAGATAAATCCTCAAAATGTTATTTTGTATATCGACCTGATATTTATTTCATGTGAGAGTGGGGTTTTTAAAATAAAAATAACCTTATTACACCACCACACCTGTGAAGTCTTTGATAAAGTAGTACAAGCAAAGAAAGCAAAAATGTGTAAGACAGTCCCAATGACCCTACTATTCTTGTTTGGTAAGAGGTGCAGCCACAAAGTATGTTACAGTATCTACAAAACAGTTGTGCTGACGACAAAAATATTGAACATATGTACATACAGTATACCCACTAATGCACCTTTAGGATACAGCAGTTTAAATTAGAAGTCAACAATGGAATGACCACAGAAAAACTGATGCATGATCTTCAGATTAGTTTTGTATATTTTATTATTTTATAAGGAATCATTTTGCTGATGGCATCTCATTATGCTCGTTTACTTGGTTCGCAATTGGAAAAGTGTTTAGAGCACGTGTGTAGGGCTGAGACAATGTAGTGATTAATCCCAAACAGTTGCATGTGAAATACAAATTTAGTAAAAAGCTACTATCCATTAATAGCAAAACTTTATTTTTTTCTCCCTTTTTTTATCTGTCTCTAAAACTGTCAATTTCATCAATTTTTTGTCCCTCTAACCTTTTTCAAATCTTTTTTTTTTGTCATTCTCTAAAAGTCCCTGTGATCCATGTCAATGTTTCTCAGACACACTTAGGCCTAAATGATCATGAAACAACTGTCCCAAATAATATAGACCTCTCTGGCACACTGCACCACATAGGCTGATAATAACGATTACGCGATAAAGGATCGCGAAACTTCGCAAAACATTTAATGGTTTTCCTACATGTACATGTTCACAGCCCTACACATGTACATACAGTATTCTACTGTAGAGGTTTCACTGGCTTTATGGTGTACAGTATTATTAAACTAGTATTATTAAACTACTGTACTGTACAAAGTACAAACTGTCATGTAATACTGTATAGAGGGAAATTTTCACGGGGATTAAATTTTCGTGCTTTTCGCGACCAAGTATCTAATCCCGAATTTAAGACCCGCAAAAGTACTTTCGTTAGTTTGTACAAGACTGTTGGTTGCCTGTAACAGCAAATTCTTCACTCTGCAAATTATGGCACGCCAAAAGGCTCACCACATATGATGATGTACTAAAAATACACGTACATGTACTAAAATTACACGTTCATGTACCAAAAATACACGATGATGTACTAACTTCATACGATCATGATGTAAATTTACACCATCATGTACTAAATATATATGTTCATCATGTTAAATGTTACGATGTATATGTAAAACCACACGTTGTACATATAAAAACACACGTTGTACATGTAAAAACTTACGATTATCATGTTATTATTGTCCTCCCCGCATGCCATACTGAGTGAGCCTTTCGGCGTTCACGAAGTCCGCCGAAAGGCTCACCGACATACGTTCATCATCTAAACTCATGTGATGTACTAAAAATACACGTTCATGTACTAACTGCTTACGATCATGTACTGAATGCATACGTCCATGTACTGAATGCATACGTTCATGTACTGAATGCATACGTTCATGTACTAACTGCTTACGATCATGTACTGAATGCATACGTTCATGTATTGAACGCACACGTTCATGTACTACGTGCATTGTCAATTTATACGATGTACATGTGTAACTCACGTGTTTATGATTGGTCATCCAGTTGATCGAATCCAATGTGTTAGTGGAATCATCACCTTTTTAGTTTTCTGCACTTATTGGGTAGGCCACGCTAGTATAGACCGTTAATAAATGCGCGTGTATACATGGCATCATCAGTATTACGCAACAGTAACAAGCCTAGCCTAGGCCTAATAGACAGTGCGTATTCGTTAAATAAATTTAAGATGGCGGAATACGCTCCTAGATTAGAGCCTACGTCTCAGGTGTTTTAATGTGTACGTGCACTGTATTTAAGTGTCAGTACTGGATGTGTCCGGCCGGCATTATTTTTTTTTTCCAGGACGAACGTGGGCAAATCGAGTTTTCAAAAAATTTTAAATTTGTTTCAAAATGAAGGTTAGGGTTAGAATAAAGGTTAGTGTTACTTGAATCAGGGTTATTTGGCCCGTTCTTTCATAATCCGGCGTCAGATTTACAAAAAAGGGTCGAAAAGCTGTCATTTTGGAATTAGAGGTGTGGCCTATTTGCAAGAAGCTGATTGGTCCATTGGCCAGATTTGGCCTGACTCGTCCTGGAAAAAAACTATGCGTCCGGCCGTCCGCGGAGCTTATCGAGACGGCATTACCGGACTATTGCAAGAGGTGCTATCCCCGTTGTTGTTATTCTATGTTTTCAGGAAATTTGCATAAATTAAAATTACTTTTCACAGAAATGTTCCCACATGCACACCTATCACGTAGTTGTGATATTGTGTATTTTACATGCTGATCGTGAGTTTTGACTTTTCAGTTCATGAACGTATGCATTCAGTACATGGACGTATGCATTCAGTACATGATCGTAAGCAATTAGTACATGAACGTGTATTTTTAGTACATCACATGAGTTTAGATGATGAACATAAGTCGGTGAGCCTTTCAGCGGACTTCGTGAACGCCGAAAGGCTCACTCAGTATGGCATGCGGGGAGGACAATAATAACATGATAATCGTAAGTTTTTACATGTACAACGTGTGTTTTTATATGTACAACGTGTGGTTTTACATATACATCATAACATTTAACATGATGAACATATATATTTAGTATATGATGGTGTAAATTTACATCATGATCGTATGAAGTTAGTACATCATCGTGTATTTTTGGTACATGAACGTGTAATTTTAGTACATGTACGTGTATTTTTAGTACATCATCATATGTGGTGAGCCTTTTGGCGTGCCATACAAATAGGTGAACAAGCTACAGATTCACCAAAAATTAGCCTCACAGAAATTTCCCGCTATACAGTATTTGAATACCAAATTATTCACTCATGTTTGTTCTCTATCTCTAGATATGAGGCCTCTCATTGACAAATTCAATTCTGATGCTGTGTTACAAGTCCAAATGAATACATTCAATGCTGTGTCAATAACGTCACGCTCCATCGAAATTTATGCCACCTTACTTCAGCAATCACTCCAAATAATGCCAAGTTGTGATTCAGCCATTTCCAAAACGGGAGTTCCTCTAGTGTATATGACTCACAATAGACAGGGTGACCTCCAACAGAATGAAACTCAAACAAGGTCACACTCTATCAATTAGTTATGCATTCCAATGAACATGTAATCGTGAACAACAGACAAATTTCGTTTTTGCAGATTATAAGCCTGACAATTTATTTTTGTCACCATGCTTTTGAAGTTTCAATTTGTGTGGAAAACTGTCCGCTGTTCTGAAGTGTACAGTAACCGTGGTGTTGTCATGACAAACTTATTGCTTCAACAATGATATTTTTTTTTTTTTTTGTAATTTCCAAGAAGCAAAATCCACAATTTACTCCATGTTGACTTAGCAAAACAACTTTATGGGCATAACCTATCTATCAGCAGTGTTGATCAGTCTACAACTCTGTAGTAAGAATATATTGGCCCTTGGAACTTGTACTCAATTTCCACTTTGAACAGGAATAAGAAAACAAAGTACCAGATATACACAAAGGTGATACGCTTTTCTTCATAGAGACATCAGAGTTATTGCTTGTTACATTTTAGCAAGCCCTCATTAACCATGAATTAAAAATGCAATGGTGCATTTCCTTTAAAATAACCACCCAAGAAGGGTTGTATTTTTTGCAAGCGTTGCTTATTTCTGAGCATTTTTAATGAAAACAAACTCATCTCTAAAGCCTAATGCCTTCAGACAATCTATGAACTGTTTAGATGTGGAGGTGAACAGATCAAATTGTGAACTGCATGTTTCACATCCTACTTATGAAAATTAATGCAATACATACAGTAGGTTACCCTAGCCTAGCCCTGTATGCCTACTCATATTCGTCAAAAAGTCAGAGAGCGCATTTTCAGAGACGGCATTTATCAGGAGGGTGATATACAGTACAATCCTGTACTGATTTTTGCAACATGAGATGGGTTGGACATCATCACTGGTGTGCCTTAACAAGCACCAATATTTGGGAGCTCAAATTATTAACTAATGGCATTCTGTAGTTAACATTACAAAAACTGAAGCCCCTCTCCCTGTCCCCTCCCCCTCCCCCATTCTAACCATTCTATCCAGCAGTTAGTCACAAATATGATTTCTCATGCAGTGAAATGTGATTTAAGTCCAGCATCTCATTACTCAGTAGTCACCCTCTATGTACTTAGAGGGTGACTACACTGTTAACCCTAAGGATGACTACCCTATTAACCATATAACCCTAACTACAATAACCTTTAAAGTACCATTATACATACAGGTACTGACGTTTGATCTGAATTTTGTAAGGAGATATAAAAATTGTTAAACTGTAATTCAGGTCAACACCAGTGAGGGTACATGTGATACACTGGGAGTTGCTATAAATTTGACGACTCCCTGTGGTACAGTATCTCAAACTCTAGGGACTGATGGTCAGGGTAATGGATTGTGGTGGCAATCCCTAATTCAAAGAAGTACAAGAAAGATGCAAACTAAAATCCCAAGGACACAGTACTGTAATACTTACAATAAGTGCACTAAATTAGCAATTCTGTGATACTCCACAGCATATTGTGTACTGCATCACAAGAAAATTTGTTTCAAATTTCATTTTTCAACCAAGTTTGAATGTATACAGACTACAAAGCACCTAAGTCAGCATATACTTTTTACAGTCTAGCATAATGGGTAACCCCAAACTAGAGGTTCTCAAGTGGTTTGGGTTAATGTCCACTTTGATTTGAGATTTTGGTTTCATTCTCATGCAGTAGCAAGACTGTCATTAGGCAGCTTGTTTCCTTAATAAACCTTGGGGCTCCCTGTAATCTTCTGCAGGCAATTTTAGTACACAACATGGCATCTGATATACTGTCATAAATATATTTACTGACATGAACCAGTGGAGTGAGTGACATACTCATTCATAGGTTTGACGAAATGATATGAATTCTTTTCACAACTTTCAAGTAAACTGATCATGGTAAGCAACAAACAGTACCTTGTACATTACACATACAGTGCCTTGTACACTTACACAGTTTGAACAATGTTCTTGTTCACTACAATTTATCGACAACATAAACAATAACTTCGACACCTTTTGTATTTAAAACCTTTTCATGGGTAAACACAGAATATTAAAATAAATATGGTAGAGTGCAACTTAGCTAGTCTGGAAATTTCTGACTTGCTTTCTCAATTTTGAATACTGAAAATTAACAGTTAAGCACTGATACATGGTAGTGACACTTTGACATGTACAGTAAACACCAATATAATGGCAACAATACTACATACGGTGTACTGCACTGTAGTTTCAGACATTTTCCTGGAATGATTCCATTTTGCAAAGCTGATGAGTTATGCCTGAAATGTGTACTGTATAGGTTATAAAACTCTGTGCGGGGGAGGGGGAGCCACTTGTGCCCAAGAAAGACCTGTACAAACTGTGAAAACTGACTTATAAAGTAGTTTTGCCCCAATTCCTGCAGGACTGAAGCCATCCCAGGCTTGTAGGTTTACACCATGTCACCTTGGTCATACTTTGATGATCTGTTTATCTTGGAAAAAATAAAAGACATTATTAAAATATTTTTAAAAGGTGTTTCATTACAACTTGAACATGTTAATTTATAGCCTTCATGTTTACTTAAAATAGCTCTCTTTCTGTGTATTGCACAGCTTTGCAAGCGGTTTGTGACATATATGCCCCACAAAATATACAGTACTACACCTAAATGATCTTTGACCTTTATAAATTCCTGCCAACTACATGAATGCCACTACTAAAGGATACAATAAATGTCACTCAATATCAAAAATATCCATTGCTCTGTGAAGGGAAGCATTTGTAAACAATGGCCCCAGGTGACCCCTGAATGACCTTTGAACTAACATTTCTAGACAACCCTACATAACCCACAACCTATGGATCATTGTGTCTAATGAACCGTGTGCAAGATAAAGCACTTTTTGCACAAATGTTAACAGAAGGACTGAAAATACCCTGGCTCCTCCTCGATCACAATAGTTCAAACCAGCTAATATCTGGGTATGAACTAAAAATTAAGATAAATGGATGGAACTTTGTAGGATTATTCTCTACATGTGTGTTTTCCTCATTCTGTAATATTTTGATTATGGTAGCAAAGAACAGTCCTTTAATAGCAACTCAGCACTGATTTGAACTTACTGTGCAATTTGTCCTTGACAGCACATTCAGTACATCACCACTGTTACCACTGAGTGGAGAGTAGCTCAAAGACTGTTATCCAAAATGTCATAAATTATACTAAAAGCATCTATACCTAGTAACCGCATATGTGTACCGCCAACTAACATTTCTTATGTCACAACTTTGTTGGGGTGATATGATTGGTCATTGCTGTCAGGAAAATAAGAAAACTATAAACTTCTAATTTGCTCGACTGTCAGGCAAATAGCCACAATGTAAAAAAAAAGGAAAATGTAAACTAATAAAACAAAACAAAAAACTAACATAATAATATTATTAAGTTAGTTAGGCCTAGCCAAGGCTACAGGTAGGCTAGGCTACAGTAACTGAGACTAAGCAATTTCACTAGGTCTTCACAACTTTTTGGCACCTAGGCTACTTCACAATCAAACTCTTCTTGCTTTGTCCATCACACATAACCTACACTAATGTTCCAAAAACATCTATGAACATTCCAAAAGTGTCCTAGGCTTTGGGGGCCCACAGGTTATGCTCCATTTGGCCGAGGGAATGAAAGTCATAGAATACCATCCACCGCCCGCATGTGCTGAATCATGCCACCGAAAATTTTCATTTGGAAAAAAAACATTATTTCAAAAAATCTCCAGAAACGTTTTACTTTAAATTTCATCAAAATTCACAATTAAAATGCTTTCTGAAAATAAAAAATTTACCTGTTGTCATCGTATACACCTCATAAATTTACACAGTGCAAAACCATTCTCAGCTGTGTACACTGCAAATGTAAATTCGTTTTGAATAGACCTTATGCCAAATAGCAGATTGGGAAGCACCATGGGAAGGATAATTCCAAAATGGTGAGCTTGAGGCTGAGCATTGTGACGATTAACCTTCTCCATGGTAACGATCTACTTCTGCCGTCTGATCATGGAAACATCATTCCCAGAATGCAGTTTTGAAGTGCCCTCTTTCTATTTGGCATCCAGATTGGAAAGTATGGCAATTTTTGCCGAGATCTCGGGTGTGCACAAAAAAAAAATTGAAGCGTGAAGTGTGCAACAAGGTTTCAAGTGCAACAAGGTTTCAAATGCACACCTGAAGTGTGAAAACGAAAAGTCAAGTGTGAAATAAATACAAGGGAGAAATTTAAACAAAACCCTTGAAGGCCTCCTTAACATACTGAGTGGAAAGTATGGGATCGATACCGGATCATAAGTTCCAAATACGGGTCTTGGCCAAGTGATGGCCGACACTGCATTATAATCATTCAATCAAGTCATCAGCACGTCATGATCACGACTTGTGATCATCCAATAGGCCAAGTCAATATAACATATACCTAGGGTTATACGAGGCAATCGCTGTCGGCTTAAAAAATTAGGTGTGTAATGTGAATTTTTAAGTGTGCAATAAAAATCTAGAAAAAACTCTCAGGTGTGCAAATGCCATACTTTCCATACTGGTTTGGCATAATTAGGTCTATGCGTATGTACCACATCGTACAGTCAGTCGTTTTGCCTATATTGACCAGTGTTGCAAAATAATGAATAATGAAAAAAGCCTCACGTGTTTTCTAAAATCACCCGGACGGTATTCTATGACTTTCATTCCCTTGGCCTTAGTTACTTTTACTAATGTAACATAGGTTACTAAGCTAGGACCACTGTCACTAGCCTATGCTTGTACTTAAAAATGTTGGCTTTGCGCGTGTGTCCACAACTTCCCACAAGTTACGTTACAAGGTTAACTCAACGTTATGTATACACTGTAGGCTAGAATAGGGTTAGTACGTAACATTCGGTTATATTTCACACCAATGTAAAACTAGGATCAGTTCTACTTATTTTCCTCACCGTTATCCTCCGCCAGTAAGCTGAAAATGGGACTGGGAACAACTTAACAGCCCAATTACCTTCAAGGACTTCCGAGCAAGCACAGTCCTGCCTACAGTCTACAGTCCCGTGTACACATGTACAGTACAGGCTCGGCTTCTATTCACGTTCATGTGAATTATGATTGTACTGACGACTACACTGTACCTGTGTTCTATATTATAGTCTGCTGAGTGTAATAATGCAAAGGTGAAAGTCGCCTTCAGGTGTTGGGTATCAAAGCAAGACTGGACCAATCACGTAGTCAGCAGCGCAGGACACCTGCCCAATCGTGTTCGACGTGTCATTCGTAAAGTGAGGGGGATAGACCTAGAGACCCTATAGTGGGAGGATAGACCAAACTACCAGAGCCGATGCAAAAATATCAAACGAGCTATCCGCCATGGAGTTGTAAAATCTCTTTAGTTTTATTTTATTTCATAGGCGTAGGAAGCTCTTCGAGACTGGAGGGCTGAACCTTGTTTTGGATCGCCATCCTGGGAGAGGGTTCTAAGGGGAGGGGTTCTCCTCCCCTTTGGAAAAGTTTTGGGTATTTGAGGGTCCTCAGCTGCAATTTGGTGCAACGTTTTGGACCAACTTTAAGGAAAATTATTGCAAATTTTTGACATTTCTTACAGAAGAGACAAATAAGGGTTTTGCCCTTGGATCTTATTGGGCGGAAGAATAAACTTCAGACCCCCTAGCCCCCGGCTTCCTAGGCCATTGTTTTATTTTATTTCCTTTTTTTTACCAGGGTACCCCACTCAACATCAAGTTGATCTTCCCTGAGGTCCTGGCAAGGGCGTGGATCCATCTCCAAAGGTGGAGGGCGAGGGCCCTTACAAAAATTCCCGACATAATTTCCTACAGGAAATCAGTATGTGGGATTTCTGTAGGATTTTGGGCATGTTCCTGTGGGAAAAAGTTTTCCTGTAGGAAATGGTTCCCACATGGGAAATTACTTTCCTACATAGGAAATCGCTTCCCACATGGGACCCTTCCATTTATTGAGGGGGACTTTTTTTCATCATCATCATCAACACCAGTATGAGCATGTACTGACTGTTGGGAACCTGTGCATATGGTGCCATGGCTATGTAAGTTCAAAGCACTGAGTAAGCAAGTAATAGGCTGAAATAATTCCATTTAAGTTGAAGATACAGGATGACAAATGAATGTCTGCATGATTAATTGCTGATTTTGTAAGTTTCTATGTTGCTTTTAAAAATATAACAGCTCGCCTACAACCTTCATCCACTTTGATGAGAAAAGAACATATCCCTTTTATGTATCAGCTAGCACATTCAGACAGCTGCATGCATGCATTCACTTGTTACTGCAGCTTAATAAAATTAAACATAACCTGACAATGTTGTAAGATGCATGCATGGTCCAACTTTAACAGAAAATTTAGTCCAAAGAAAATTAGAGCTCCAGTTAGTATATATGTCAGATTCTACCACAGTCTCTAAAGAATATATCCAAATGAAACAAAACAGAGAATCAAATGGTTCCATGGCACTTTTTGGATACTGCACAGTCCTAAACTGTTCTACACAAAATATTTTCTCCAGATTATACACTGAGTGTCCAATGCACAACCTTCCTTCACTTCACCTGCAGAGTAACCTGCACTGTACTGCTACTGCCGTGGAGTCTGTCAGTACACTGATGCAATATACCACACTGCTTAAGTACACACATACTATAAGTCAAGTCCATGGCTTCACACAGCATACTGCACCTACTGTACAGAGGAAGCATTTCAAAAGTCCTTTGTTGTGACATAATTGGCTTTACTGACCAGTCACAATGGACTTCCCTTCATGCATCCACTGCATGAAGTAGCCAGTATGTTGGGAATTTCCTACGTAGGAAAGTAGCAAGTTCCTATGTAGGAAAATTGAAATTCCTGTAGGAATTTGATAATTCCTATATGAAATGGCAAATTCCTACAGGAATTGGTCTTTCCTACGTAGGAAATAGCAAATTCTCATGTAGGAAATTTGAAATTCCTACAGGAATTTAATCATTCTTACTGGAAATGGCTTACTTCCTACAGGAAATGTGCATTTCCTACAGGATTTCTACAGGAATTGTGCTGGGAATTTTTGTAAGGGGGGTGGGGGGAACTTTTCACCATTTGCGAATCGCCGTCCTGGGAAGGGGTCTAAGAGGAGGGTCCCCCGTTTGAAAAAATGGAAATTGAAAGGTGTCTATATGGCAAGTGGTGCCATAATTGGGCGCAATTTAGCTTTTAAAATGTAGTGTCAATTCGATCGTAATCTATGTTATATTATTGAAATGTGGGGGCTATTAGAGATGTCCCTTCCAAAAATGAGGGGGACGCATCCCCGTCCCCTCGCCCCCCCCCATGATCCACGCCCAAAAACATAAATACCAGAGCTTTTTAACATACATACTGGGGGCCTGCAGACTCCCCACTCAGCTCAAATTTGCCCCCCCCCAGTAGGTCCCTTTTGTCATGTAAAACACATAATGATGATAATGATAATAAAAGATAGGCCTAACAACCTGGGGGATAGGGCAGACCTGCCAACCTCCAAAAAAGCAAACCTTGAGATTTTCATGAAAAAACCTGGAGATTGCATACCTCAAACCTGGAGATTTGACATTTGTCATACACTGTACCATCATGACAAGTTCAAGCATAGCTTTAGCAATCGGCGTAGAAGCCTTACTTGATTGTGTGTGTGTGTGTGTTGGGGGGGGGGGTACAGAAACGTGAGAAGTGTTATCAAAAACTTTTCGCGTGCTTCGCGAAGAATTTTTTTTAAAGGTTCAGTGTGTATGATATTAGGGGCCTATATATAAACTTTCAACTTCTGCTGGTACGCTTCTCGGGTAAGAGCATCCGACTTGCAGCCGGAAGGTCTAGGGTTCAAATGGCCGGGTCATACCAAAGACTTTAAAAATGGAACCTACTGCCTTTGTGCTTGGTGCTCAGCATAAGCAATGGAGTAGCAGAAAACAAGCCAGTGAGCCACAACTGGAAAAAAGGCCGTGGTCGTCTCGAATTGAACCAATTGGTTGGAAACTGGGACGTTAAACCCCATCTAACTAACTAACTAGCTGGTACGCTTCTCCTGGAGCTGTTCTCCAGTCCTGGGTATGATATTAAACTGCATCCAGGCAGGGAGTTGCTATAGCAACTCCCTGATCCAGGTGGGGTGAGTAGGTCGTGTGTGGTGATTATAGTTTGTCCCCAACTATCGCCTATAAAAATGTACACATGTGACCGTTACTACTCACCCTACGACCTGACGACTGGCGGGTTGGTTGGCGCCAAAAACCGCAAGTCCCTCCTGTATCCCCTGTGGGCTGGGGGTTGTTGAATATGCTCACTGTATTCCCCACCTACCTATACCTGGAGCTGTTATCAGAAACTATTGATGTAACTGAAGGAAAACATTTTCTGAAGCACCCAAAGCGCGCGAAATAGTTACCATGACTGGGTCAAAAACACATCTCGTAAACTCTGTAATAGGGGTATTTATTAAATGTGGAAATAAAAGGGGCATGCGCGCACCCAGTCCCCATGCCGGTGCCACTGAGGAATGGAGTGTATACGTAGACCGCGGCGATCGCGGGAGAAGTGGCCCGAAATTTTGCATTAGAACTGTGTACGTCCAATCACCGTTGACCAACATAAATGAGAGTGATCACAATATCAAAGAACGATTCAATAGCACTGAAGATAGAAGTGCAGGAAGCGCACGGACCTTTTGGCAATTTGGGAAAACTTGATCGAAAAAGAAAAATACATCCATTATTCGCTCAAACTGTACCTCATTGCGTACCCCCTGCAGATAGAGGATAGACAAGATGTATCTATGATTTACGGAAAGGTATCTTGGACCAGGGGAGTCGTTAGGAACTTCCATGTAATTTTATTTCCCTTCCATATAATAGTTGTAAGATATACATAGTGCGAACAGTGGCGAAAAAGTGCAGAAAAATTATTTATTTCCATGACAAAAATTGCAGATTGGGCTGTATTGTGCTAAGGTAAATAATAAAAGGTGGACGCGTACAAGGCAGATGAAAGGCTCCGGCGAATCTACGAAATTGTAGGTATTCAAATGATGCATTTTAGCTTCAACTTCACTCTAAGAAAAGTTGGTTAATGAAAAAGGGTTGGGTAAAATTCAAAGTGCCCAACCTGGTAACCTGGTAACCAATACAGTGGCAAAACAGATTAACCAAGTGGGTTGGTTAACCTTCAGATTGGGTTAAGTCCATCTCCCTCGCAATATTACCCAGGTTGGTTAAAGTGAACTGATTTGCGCACCATACGTATACGTACACAATAAATGAAAAGGTACTATACTGTACTGCAGTACGGACGGTACGTACGTACAGTACCTACACTTGTACTCGAAGCCGACCGAGACGACGACAGACTTGCTTTCAAAGTCGGCAGAAAAAGGCTCTTTCTGAGGAGGCTGATTGTAAAATACTCTGTTATCGTATGCGACGAAACTGTCATACACTCTTAAAAAGTTGGGTAAAATTTTCTAGGCAACGTAGAGCTGAATAAAATTTTCACAATGTTGGGCAAAAGAACCGAAGAACCTATGCACCAACTATTGGGGAAATGGTTTAATTAAGTGAATTTCTCTACCCAACACTGGTTAAACGTACCGCCATTTAATTCTTTTAATAATACCTATTTCTAAATTTTTACATTCACAGTTTCACATTATGTAAAACGCTTACACTTGATAATTTTTGCTACGACAATTTGAGAAAAGCACATGTTTAAAATGCTGTGAAATTCTATTGGAATACCAGGTTTATATACCTATCCTTTGAATGGAGCATTCCGAATTTTTCAAAGGAAATTTGTGTTTATCCTTTATTGCAGGTCTAATTGAAATAAATTGAAGCTGGCAATGGTGAATTCTTGCAGAAGATTATGTTTCTCAGTTGTACAATTCAACATAAAGGAGAATTTGAAATATCGTGAAGAAATTTGTATTATTAATCTTAATAATAACAAACAAGTCTCACTGAATATATATAATAGCCAAACCAGAACATTTACATACAAACTTCCTATTAAAATCCTGCTACTTTTAAAAGTGGTTAGCATTAGCCTACTTACCTGGCGCAGGAGTATCCGTGATCACGACGGCAGAGCCAGGCGCAGGAGTATCCGTGATCACGACGGCGGAGCTCCCAGGTGGGACCTGTTCTATTCTGCCAGTCTCGAACGGGACCACTGTCGGGTGGGTCAGTTAAGTCAAAGTTTGTCCCTTGGGGACGTTGTTACTCCTTCACGGAGCAGAACTTCTTCGGGAGTATTGTTGGGTTTTCGCCCCTGGCCCTTCGCCAGAGAGTCAGGGGAGTTTTGGGAAAAAAGGCTATTTATTATTATTAAAACTTTATTTCACGAAGGTGACTCGTTTAGCCGTACGTGGCTAATCTTCCACGAGGCCTTCAAAAAAACAACGTAACAAGCAGAGAATAAAAGGATTACAAAAAACCATAAAAACATAAGAGTATAAGATAATAAGAGAACTTAACGAAATTTAAAAGGAAATACTGCATTAACAGTGCCGGTAGGTAGGGTCGTCGAGTGGCAGAGTGGTCTATTCCAGCTGCTGTGAGGTGCCGGTAGCTTTTAAAACTTGCAGAAGGTAACTTCTCTGAGATAATCCAACCCCCGTTGGGTAACTTGTTTACCCAGCCGTTGGTTCCGTATGCCTGCTAACCGGACTTGGGTAATAAATTATTCAACTTAGTTGGTTAAATGTTTTGCCTCAAAGTTGGGCAAAATTTTGCGTAATTGGTTGGGCAAATTTTTTGCTCAATTAGTTGGGTAAAATGGTTGAGCAATTGGTTGGGCAAATTTTTTGCCCAACTAATGAGTAAAACCCTTAACCAACTATACCAACTAAGTTGGGCAATATTTTACCCAATTCCGTTTAGGAGGCATACGGAACCAACGGCTGGGTAAATTTTTGTCCACGTTGGAAAATCATTTTTAGAGTGTTCAAATGACATAAGGTGGGCAATTAACACACCACAATAATCACAATTTGACTTTTTTCAATAATTATACTCTCCTTTATGAGACGAACAGTCAGATGGGATCGATAATGCTGACGGCTTGAGGAAGTAGGGAAGAATGGATTATTTTGAGGGTTTCCCGGGACTTTCAAACAATAATTTTAAAAACAGGAGATCTAGTATTCAGAATGGGTTCGCGCGAAGCGCGCCGAAAAAAATCTCATTTTTCATATTTTTTAGTGATATGAGTAAAGCAAATGCTAAGAAAGAAAAGTACCCTCAATGACAGGGTTTTTGCCCCCCTCCGCGCGCTTAGCGCCTGTCCCAATTATTACGGTATCGAAAATGACACTTTCCGTGCCTTATATCTTGTTTCTAAACAATCTGTAAAGAGTCGGTAAATTTACACAGATCGATGGTCATAATAACTTTGAAAATTTTGAAATTTTGAAAATTTCTGGGGGAGGGAAACTTCACCTACGCTGCGTAAGACCATGAGGGCATGGGCGTCAATCGTTACTCGAATGTGGGGGGGGGGCATGATCACTTCTGTCACAAAAGTCAATGGGTGTATTTCCCAAATATGGGGGGACGTATTCCCCTGTCCCCCCAGGATTGACGTCCATGCATGAGGGCATTGGTAGTCTCAATGATATTAGAAGAGTTTGAACGAAGCTATGACAAGCAGGATGTTCTACAGGAAGTACCCCCGAAACCCCGAAGCAATATTAAAACGGGTGCAGAAGAAAACGGCGCTGAGACATTTAATTGTAGGTTATTGTTTTTCTTTAGTTTTGAATGCAGTTTTTTTTTATTTCATAAAAAATTTTCCTACTTTCCGCAGGTGCCTGTTCTTTCCCTAGAGAAGGATATGGGAGCCTATATCCTACTTTATGGATGCTCTCTTTCATGTTTCATTTTATCGATGGTCTGGGACAAGTGCCCCTCAACTTTTTTAGTAGTGTGAAAAATAAGGTTACTGTCGATTTTGAAGGTTATTGACTACGTGATACTTAAAGAAGTCAATGAAACCTTTTTTGGGTAGTTTTTACATGGACATTGTTAAATTCAGGGCATCAGCAGTTACTTGACAAAGTGCCAGGAATGTAATTTTTATTGGAGGCTGCATCTTGGGAAGTTGTGGCCGGCGAAGCCATTAACCGCGATCGCCGAAGGCGCGAAGCTGGTGGCAGGGGACTGAGGGTCCTTCCAGAGATATCTATCTTAAACTGGACGGCTTTTGCGGCCATTCTGGACCATTTCTTGAGAAAATCCTGTTTCCCCCAGGTGTAATTTGAAATGATAATGAAATAGTTTTTACATGATGATCGCAAATTTAAGATTGTAGCCGTCAGTCAATTTGCCGAGTGGTGGTAGTTGGTGAGGAAAGTGAACAGCGAGAGGTGTAGCAATGGTTTTGGAAATAGTAATTTAGTCAAGCTGTCCTGCAGTATGTAACAACGAGGCAATTCCACCAAACAGCGGTACTAATGAGAAAACGATTTATATAAGGCTCATGCGAAGCACGCCCATTTTTCTTTCTTTTTTGAGAATTGCGGTTCCCTATACATGGTTAGGGTTTGGGACTTTGTTTGCAAGGACCATGGTGCATTTTATGACGTACATTAGTACTTTCAGTAACCCTTATTTCAGAGTTTCAAATCATAAAAGTGTGACAGGTAGGAGGAAAGAATTTGACGGTGCCAGGCAAAATTTTCAATTTATAAGTCAGCTTTCTCTGGTGGTGCGCGCGAAGCGCGCAGAGAAAAATTTTCCTAGTAATTTTATGGTTTTTGATCATATTAATATTTTCCTTCATTAAACATTGCAAAATTTAACCATAATAGGCTATTGAAAATCCTCTTATAAGTTCTCTGGTCTCTCATACTTTCACTCATTTTTTTTATTGTTTTTACTTTTTAAGCTCTGGAGAAAAGTGTGTGTGTGTGTGGGGGGGGGCAAGTGCCCCCGATTGCCCCTCCGTAATCCCGCCTATGTTTGAGACATTAAAATCCAGAAGCTTCAGGCGGATTCGCACCCTAGACCCCACGAGGCTTTACCCCTGGACCCCACCCGTCATGGGCTTCTCCCTTCGCCCTCGCCGTGCACGTTTAGCGTGCACATTCCCTACCCCATCCCCCCAAAGTTGAAAAAAAATCTACGCCCCTGTTTGTAAGCATGGGAAGTGCCATTTCTGGCAATCTGGACAGGCATTTTTCAGAAAAATTTCTTCGTAGACTAAACGCAACCAATGGTGGCCCTCCGCTTAGATGGTCCCTTTTGTTAAATGCCCCCCCTTCCCCATTCTTTAAAAAATGCCCTGATAAATACAAGGCAAAGATTAAATTAGGAACAAAAACATAGAGTTAATAACATAAAATATCAAAGTGTGAAAAAGATATTTAACAGGAAAACAATAAAAGTACAGTTTTTAAATACAGGATAGAAATGGCTAGGCTTTGGTAAAAAAACATAAGAGGTGAAAAATCAAAATACAGCTAAGAACACAATGATGACACACTATGTGTCATCTCTTCCATATTTTACACATACCGTGTGGTTAAAGAAATTTCTCACCATAATGATTAGCAAATCATGAATAAAAATCACTCTTGGGTCATCTAAATTTCCATTTCAATCTAGAATGTACTGCTTAAAAACATCTCTCATCATTCTGTACATATCACGTGGTATTATGATCTTTCCTAATTAACATACTCATGATAAGCAAATAATAGAATTTAGGCACATGATGTCACAGCGTTGGGAGGAAAAGCGCGTATCATCGTTGCAAGTTACACCAACAAATGCAGACAGCTGATTTGTCAACCAATCGTATACGAGCGTCTACAGGCGCTTGCGAAATCTATGCTGTTCGTGCATGTGCCAGCTTCATGTTTTCCTCCAGACTGGTTTCGCGTAACATCAGTGCATAAGGTCTATAGCTGGCAACTAATTTTTCGCAAATTTGACCTATGAACTTCGACCCCTATGACGTCACAATTATACACACGCATGCACGAGTTTTCATGGTCAGGTACCTTCCAACCAAGTTTGAACCAATTTGAGGGGAGGCACGGTTTAGGAGGAATTCGGGACCCAATATTTGGCTAAATTTAGACAAATTTGACCTTTCACCTACATTTTGACCCTTGCGCCCACCCTTGGCAACTTAAAGCACTATTTAAAAATTATCTTATCAGTTCTAGCATACATGTGGGTTTCTTACTTTTTCTAACATACTGATAGACAAAGTAATGGCAAAATCTTGAAACCAATTTTTCGCAAATTTGAACTTTGAACTCTTCCTTTGAACTATGACGTCATCAAATACGCATGCATGAGTATTTATGGTCAGGTACCTACTCACAAAGTTAGAATTTTCCGTCACTGTTTAGGAGAAGTATGCGACACATCCTTTGTTCACATACACCTACCCACCTACACACGCACCTACACACTCAAAACAGCTTTACATTTCGTATGTTAGTGAAGTACAACATCTCATCTCATCTCATCTCATCTCCTATGTATTACATGTATGGAAATGAGATAACAAAAGGGTAAATACTTCATATAAGCCTACCTGAAGTTAATATCAAACGACTTTTTTCGTTCAGCCCTCATCGCTGTTAAAACCATCAGAGGGGCGGCAGTAGCGTAGGCAGCGGGTGGGCGGGCTGGGCGGGTTGCCCACCCGGGGAAAATGGTGGGGAAAACGGGGAAAAGAGAGGAGGGAGAAAAAGAGGAAAAGGAAAGAAGGAAAGAAAAAGAGAAAAAAGAAAGGAAAAGAGAAAAAGAGAAAAAGGGAAGAAAAAGAGGGAAAGAAAAAAGAGAAAAAGGAGGAAAGAAAAAGAGGGAAAGAAGAAAAGAGCTAGAAATGAAAAGAGGGGAAGGGGAAACAAAGAAAGGGGAAAAAAGAGTATAAGGCAAAGGTCAAAAGGAGAGAAAGAAAATGAAAGAGAAAGAGGGAATGAGAAAAAAACCCCAAAAACAAACAGGGAAGAGAAAGAGGGAAAGAAATGGAAGGAAAGAAGAAAAGGAAAAGGAAAAGATTTGAAATACTTAACACTTCCGCCGCGCCTGCAAATCGTAACAATAAAATCGGGCTAGGTAGCTCACCGGATAGCTCATATGGCCACTGCATTGCACCCCCACTGCACTAATATTCAAGTCAATGGGCTGAGTTCAACCGAGGATTCAGATAGGTATCTTTCCACACTTTCAAAACTAATTTTCCGCAACGTGTCCTCACATTTCCGAGAAAATAATCCGCCATTTACGTAATGGGTTTGAGTTTTAACGCCTTCGATATTATGCTGTTTCCTCCTGTCTTAGAAATTCGAAACTATTTTATCGATATTTATATGCTAATTTTAGTGTTCAATTGATCACCTCCACTCAAAAAACTTCTTCTCTCAAAAGTGGAAACATTGAGTTGAATCCTGTGCCAGCGTTAGAAAACGAATCCTGTGCTGCGAATCCTGGGCCAAGTCATATTTGCGATGAACAATGAGTGAAGACAGGCTCAGCGCTCTTGCACCGATCATCATTGAAAGAGATTTTGCTGGAACCATAGAATATGATTCGGTGGTGCCTACATTTAGTAGAATGCCATTGCGACGCATAGCATTGTTGTAAATTGTGATTGTATTTACCATAGAGAATAAAAAACTACTTAAGGACGCACTTCGCATAACGCCTATCGTTGTGGCTATTTGCCCGACAGTCGGGCAAATTGGAAGTTTAGTTTTCTTATTTTCCCGACAGCAATCGACCAATCATATCACCCCAACGCGTACGAGCTTGTGACGTAAGAAATGGCCATGGTGTGCGTGTGTAGGCCTACCACAGAACAATATATAATTCTGTGGTGTGTACGTACGTACGTGTGGTTACTACTTACAGATCAGCACACAGACTGCACACTGGACTTCCATAGCTTCGATGACTTATCAGAGTACAGTACTCAGGACAAAATTCCAGACAATTCCCATTGAGTCGCAACGGATTATTTTAAAACTATCAGAAGAAACGTTTTCTGTGTTTAGCATAGTTGTTTGTAGAACAGTAGAAACAGCAAACAAGAATATAAAGGAAGGAAACAAGAAATGCAATCTGAAGGAGTTTTGCACTCAATAGTTGTCTGCATGTTGCAAATTTAACAAATTCTGAAGTCGATCCGGAATAGGCTTCAAACTGTTATTTGGTGGCACCATTTTTCTTCTATCGAACTTCTCATTTTCAAATAAAAAAAAAAACAACTTGCGCACGCCACTGCTCCCTAGGCTCGTCGGTAGGACAAATAGCCTAAGGACCATTAGTTTCCCGACATACAATTCAAATATTTTCTGAGGCTACAGACTTAGAATAGCCCCGTTTCTTTCGTTTACAGTCGGGAAAATAAGGAAGTATGTCCAATAATTTTCCCGACTGTCGGGAAAATAAAGTTAACCTTATTTTCCCGACATACTATTCAAGTATTTTTAGAGGCTAAATTTAGGATAGCGCCATCACTTTGGCCAATCGTCGGGAAAATATGGAAAAAAAGTCGTGTTATTTTCCCGACTGTCGGGTAAATAGCTTCCACCAACGCCTATACATTTCGTTGTGCCGCGTGTTCGGGGTTCCGACATGGGGAAACTGCAGAAGAGAGTAAGAAGTATGCGATAAATACCAAGCGTGCGTCTCACGCTCCGGCATTTCCAGCATTATTAAAGTGAAACGCGCCGCGTGCATGCAGCTTGCGTGAAACGCGCATGAAATGGCTGGAAACTGCCAGGAGGGCAAAAAGTATTTCAGCTGTAGTAATTGCATGAGTGAGCTATATTTCTTCATATCGGAACGTGTACAACCAGGGAGTAAATAGCAACTCCCTGGTACAACGGAGTGCGCTCCCTCTAGCTTTATTATTCTCTATGGGATTCACAATGTACAGTAACGTGACCATTAGGCTGCGTAACTCGCCATCATTATTAGGCTACATTCTGCTGTTGCGTACTGAAGTAATACATTTTTCAGCTCAGTCACGCAGTCATTCCACTCAGTGTTTGATATTCACAAAGTTTATATGACTATAGTTGTTACAAAGGGTCATAAAAATTTTATTTGACTAACTTTATCTGCAACATTGCAAGGCCTGGGAAGTGTCTGGTGTCATTTCCGGCGATCTAGGAGGTAATTCAACCAAAAATTTCTCTTGGCTACGCGCCAACCTATGGTGGCGCCTCGCCTAGTCAGTGATTCTCAAACGCGGCCCTTAGGGCCGCATGCGGCCCCCGGACCCTGTCCGTGCGCCCCCTGAATTGATTTTCGGTTTTGTGAAAATTCATATTCGACACGTCGAACAAAACGTAGCAAAGGGGGTAAAATTATGTAATATAAAGTCATTTACTACTTGACTCCTTCCAAGTTTGCTCTTCTGATGGAGTGCTAGGTTGCCTACGTAACAGACTATGTGGTCGATTCATAGTTCAGTCATAGCTGGCTATCCAGCCAAGACTAATTAGATGTCCCTCTTTGTTGACAATCATTTTACGTACACGGTGGCATGTATTTATGTACGTTGCGGAGTGCTTGTAGGCGGGTTTGTAGTGAAAAAGCTTGTAGCAAATGTATATCCCGAAAATTTAATTGCGACGTGAGGTGACTGTACAATTGAGAAACGTGCCGTGTTGAGCGTTTGTTGATTGGTGACTGAAATTAAAATTTCTGCAATTTATATTTAGGCACTAATAATGTCTTTGAGACGTTTTATAATATATGATCTCGCTGTTTGCATAGCTCTGTAAGATGAAGTATAATCATTCAATCAAAGCTTTTTTGACTTTTGCGGCCCTCGAACTCAGCAGCCTCTTCTCTATCTGACCTTGTTTTAGAATAACTGATCAAGAGCTTCCTCACATATACAGGCCACTTACGAAGGATAAGTGGAGAACTTTTGTGAGTTCATCTGTTTCAGAGCCCGGGAGGGGGCTTCCGGTCGGCAACCTTAGTTTGTAATGCCAGATTTTTCTCCTATACCACAAACCGACGCTTGATAGCCTAGTAAACATCAAAATGATCATACCGGAACCCTATTGCCGGGGAAACTCCATTTTCGTCGGAGAGCCTTGATCGGTACGATAAGGTATGTAATCCCCCGACGGCGACCAGTCGCGGCAACAAACGTCTTGATTTTGCCCTGAGTACGGCATATTGCCCAATAAAGACCACCATTTCATATTTTCTTCAATAACAACCCCAAAATTTTCAGTGTGCTTCCCGCGCCAAATTTTCGCGTTTGCCATCCTTTCGGAACTCTGCCGCTACGTCGGGAAGCTTGGCCTCCACCAGGGGCCACCCCTATCTGAAGAGGCAAATTTGTGGTGAAGAGTGCGATTTCCTGCAATCTAGAGCGCCTGGAAAGCAAAATTTTCTGACCTCAGCCCCAACCATGGTGGGTCGGATTACTCCTTTTGGACACTGTTAAAGTGCAAATTGCTCTCTTAACAGCTTGAGGAACCGCTTCCTATGAAACCTTTGTAAGTGTGCCTTTGTTTGCCGTAGACACAGCTAGCTGGGACCTTTTAAGTGTGGATTTCGCTCTTTCCAATTGTTGTCCTCTCTCAAAGCCTGAGATCCCCACTGCGGCCCTCGACCTCTTTACAGCCTCTCCATTTGGCCCTCACACTCAAAAAGTTTGAGAGCTACTGGCTTAGATTGTGGGATATGCTCGCTTTGATAATTAAAGTTTGGGAAAATGTTCAAACCTTCGCCCACCCGGGCTCCGGGGGCTGGCTACGCCCCTGGAGGGGCGGCAGCCCAAGGGGTGGGGGACGGCAGCCACAGAGGCGCGACGCAGGCTAACTACAAATCAAATGAATATAACACTATGAATATTCATGTTTATGTATGCATGTATAAGTACGTACACAATTAAATGTATGGGTAAGTATACATATTGTGTACATTTTTATACATGCATACATACATGTATATGAATATGAATATACATAGTGTTATATTCATTTGAATATTTAGTAATATATACATATATTAATACATTAACTTCAAGTAGGCTTATATGAAGTATATATAAGCAAGAGCAGCGACACCTCTGAAGGAATTTTATTCTCATATAAAGGGTTTCTCAATTGTTTTGAGCCGCGGGCCTCATTTTCTTGAATTTACAGTAGTAGCCAGAACATAAAATGCACAGAAGAAGGTTATGTTTTATTCATTCAAAGTGCTTATTCGAAGATAAGTTTTCTTTAAAAACAAACTTTAAGGTGGTGTATATCGAGGATATGTATACATGAAAACATATTTCAAAAGAATTTTGTAATTGAATTTTTTTTTATCATGTCACTGAAATTCAATGCACATGTAATGTAAATAAATTAAATGACCCGCCCTCAATTTGTAAAAAGGTAATAATATGACACGAAAGCTGACAAAGTGATTAAATTAATCACACAAGAACCCTCTTTTGTCGAATAATCAACTTTCAAGCAAAAAAAAAGCTGTTAATTTAAATTAATAAGCAATCTTTCAATTCAAATTAACAAGCAACCTTTCAAGCAACAAGTTTTCACTTTAGCTATGAATTTCCCAGGCTATTCAGACTAACAACGACGTCAAATCTATCACCACATACAATTACTGATTAGTACTCAGTTGTATCTTTTTCTTCGAAAGTATTGCTTGTCATGTATTTTCTTTACGTTTGAATTGTATGAATATTTAGAAAGAGAAATCAGTAATGAATGAAATAATTTATCTCAATGTTCATGAATCAAATGAGGGCTCTATTTCATAAAAGTTAGGAATATTCACAAAATTAAAGTTCCTAAACCGCCTAGGAACCATTCATCCGAAATCAGTCCTTTCGTCAAATATTTAGGTATAAATCAAAAGTGACATTGTTTTTATCTGTGAATTTCCTGCCAAATCAATTAAGAACATTTCTAAATCTACCAAAGATCATTCCTAAGCCTAGGAACAACTTCAGTATGAAGATAGGAATGAATTCTTCCTAAGTTCAAGATAGGAATATTCCTAACTTTTATGAAATAGAGCCCAGGTGGAGCAAGATAATGAGATGACAAGAAGGCTCAAAAGTGATAAAATTTAATCTTCTCAGCTCAATGAGATAAGAATGATCATCAAATAACAAATAATGGAATTTGAGCCAGAAAAAACTTTCAATTCAACTTTATATAAAGCTATAAATCTTTAATACAACTTGTTACCGTCTTTCAAACCATGAATCTTAGCGCACTATTCACTGGCTTACAATGACGTTGAATCTAAGTTCACAATATCTGGTCACTTCTTAGCACTAAGCTGTATATCTTACTCTTAGAACCAGTGGCGTAGCCAGGGGGGACAGGGGGGGCGAGTTGCCCCTCTGGAAAATCTTGGGGGAAATTTTGAAAGTGAATATATGGTGAAATTTGCGCATGATCTGGTAAAATTTTAAATTTCTCAACCAGTACACTTTACTTATTTACATGGGCGTCAATCCTGGGGGACGGGGGGACTTGCATTTCGATGGGTGGGGGACACGATATCAAATGTCCCCCCACCCCCACATTTGCGTTAAAGAGTAGTCTCGTGGCTCTGTTTGACTGGCTTTTTGAGTGGCATGTAGGTTTGTTGGGCAATTATTAAGTGTCTCGATGCAGATTCTGAATGTAGATTTCGTCAGGGAAATCTTATTTAATGACAAAATTTCGGCACGCTTCGCGCGCATGCGTCACGGTTTGCGATCCTCATGACCATTATAAAGGTAATCATACATGGAACTATTCTGATCACAACACTTTCCGAAAACAGACATACATCTCCAAACATCTGTAGGGGCCTTGCATCAATATGGGATCATTCAATCAGTGGCAGAGGGGAGGGCCATTCGGCCATGCCCACCCTCACTGATGCCTATTTTTTTAGTTCCTAAATATACGTAAATTTTTTAACACAAATTTTACTTCAAAAGGTAACGTATGTGGCACCATATTTCACGTAAGGACACCTAATTTTTCAAAAAATTTCTTAGACCCCTCCCCCAGGCCAGCGGTCACACAACATACTGCATCTCCCCCTTGAGAGAAATCCTGGGTACGCCACTTCATTCAGTCTAATTTGTAGCATGATGTGGAAGGTTGAAAGTACGTTGTTGCCGTTAAACACTTTTCAAAAAATTTTACCTAGCGCTTCACTGAAGTTATTATCGGTATAGATGGTGATTGTTAATACACTTACGACTACAAAGCATTCTGAAAACGCACTTGCTAATCCTTCACACCTTTGCTATACTACGATCAGCTCCAAAAATATCCCAAAGATAGCACCATTTTGCATCTAAGCAACCTTAAATTAACAAAAATTTCTCAAAAGGGGAGGGCTACCCCCTCCCCTTAGACCCCTCCCCCAGGATGACACCTTTACATAGTGACAAAGGAAGGAATCCACTGCCTTATACAAACGCAGGGTGAATAAAAAAGGGGCAATTTACGCGCCGCCACTGCAGTTAGTAAAAACATCCAGCCAGTCGGAAAAATTAGAATTCACTACATTATGGACATTTTCCAGCCATGTACGATCAGCTCAAAAAATATCCCAAAGATAGCACCTTTTTGCACCTAAGCAGCCTTAAATTAACAACAATTTCTCAAAGGGGAGGGGGGCCGGGGAGGGGGGTCCCCCTGCCCTTAGACCCCTCCCCCAGGACGACACATTTATGTAGTGACAAAGGAAGGATCCCACTGCTGTATACAAAACGCAGAGCGCATAACAAAGTGCAATTTAAACGCCTCCACTCAGGTGGAAAAAATATCCAGCCGGTCGGAATTTGGAACCTTCACACCCCAAATATATCACCCTAGCAACGGGCCTGGTCGGGTCCATGATCTCCGACAATGATCCACGCTGCGAAGCGTTGTTTCAGCTATTTTGGGACATGATGAAAATAACATCTTGAAGTAATTCCGTGGACTCCGTGTATTTCACCTGGCAGATCATCTATGATGGTCATGTTAACTTTGAAATGATAATTCTTATTAGAATAGGACAACGTCAGTCATCATAAGGGGGGGGGGGGGGAGGAAAGGGCCTATAGGAAGACGCCCCCTTTTCAAAACCAAAGGGATTGGTTTGTGCTAAGTCATGTATGTCCCCCGTCCCCTCTCCCCACATTTGAATAAGGGTTGCCGCCCCTGCTTATTTAAAAGTATATGCCACACTGGCACAACCAGTCCTCATTAAGGTTTTCAGAGATGGAATGATGACACTATGCTTATAGTTGTACTAGTTATGTTTTACTATCTGTGTTATACAGCATGGGTTCTCTGGACCTCTGACAAGGGACTCTGTCCTTTTACTGTATACTCCCAATGTTTCTTGATAATTAAAGGAGCAGCATTGTGGTATATGCAGTTTGTTAGAATGGGTCAGTGGTCAAGTGCTATAGGACAGTTCCTCGTAAAATTTGGACTGATTGTGATGAATGTGGTGAACTGATGAAGGGAAAGGTGTACCAGGGTTCACTTAATTACTGTTCTTCACCCATTGTGATTCTAAACTACCAGTAGGACTCAAGAAAAATTCACCAAGACAAGCAAGATAAAAAAAAAGCTTCCTAAAATAATAGGAATTCTTGGTGATGTATTCAATTTACATTTAGCACCAAATGTGGCACCATTTTGCATCTAGCCCCCCTTGCATGGGCAAAATTTTCCAAAGGGGAGGGGGAGACCTCCTCCCCTCAAACCCCGTCCCCACGACGGCGATCAGTCACATCAGCCAGGTCAGAGGAAAGCACCCGGACAAAATTTGGACCTGCGGAGAACACTAATTATTAGGAAGCAGATCACTAATTGGGGGAAAACTTGGTGCTCCCCCCCCCCCCCCGACAAAAAACCTGGCTACGCCACTGCTTAGAACTTACTATAGCGTTAAAGTTGGGAGTAAGCTTGGTTAATGTAATCCTCATTAAATGACGAAGGTGAATGTTTGTTAACGTTGATCTGTACTAGATTGTTCTTAATAAAGTTCATACTGGAAAAGCCCGACTCACACATTTATGTTGAACCACTGAAACATGAATAGAATTCTCAGGGCGAGATATTTTATAGTTACGTCGGTGCTAACTTAAGCTACGACTCTTCCTGAACGTCAATAAACACCCGATTCGCATTGCCTACAGTTAAAACTGATAATGGTTAAGAACCATTAACAGTTAAAAATGTACTTGTCCAGTTCGTTATGATGACCAGTTACGGTATGTCAAAGCAAAATGCGATATTGTTCATCATTTTCTCGTCCGCAAGAAAATTTTTCAATTATGCCCCTTAGCTGAGTCATCATTCTCAAGAAACTCAGCAATTTCCTTACGAACGGACCAAAATTGGGATAACATCTACCATTGCTAAACCAACATTAGGCCTACGTTGTTACAAAGCTGTAAATCGTTGTACTCCTTCCCCATATCGGTAGCTACATATTCTTTCTTTTATGACTCAGTTTTTGGTGATAGTCTAGGACAAGGTACCCCTCAAGTTTTTCATTATTGTGAAAAATATGATAGTTTCGAAAAGACAGGTTAAAGCATAATTTTGTAAAGACGATGACAGGTTGAGGTTGATGGTGTATGATACTTTCCGAGCATAAATAAAACGTTGTTATGAGTAGTTCTTACAGAAACATGGCCATGGACGTCCGCAGTAAAAAAAGATGCCAGGAATTTTTATTGGAGGCTGCATCTTCGGAAGGTGTAGACGGCGAATCCTTAAACCGTGAGTGCCGAAGGCGCGAAGTCGAAATCTGGGAACTGAGGGTCCTCCCCGAAACTTCATGGCATTTGCGGCCATTCTGGACCATATCCAGAGAAAATCCTGCGTCCTCAGGTATCATTTAAAATGCCATAATGGAATACTTTTCATATCGTGATTGCAAACTTTACATCATGAGTAACTGTCGGACACTTTTATGAGGATGGTGGAGTTGGTGGGGAAAGTGAAGTGCAGTGCGGTTGCAAGAATTGTGATGTAGTAATTTACTCAAGTGTTCCTATAGGAAGTAATAACGAGACAATTCCACAAAAGTTCTACTACGGACACCGACTTCTATCGAGCTCACGAGAAGCACGACGAAATATTTATTGAGAATCGCGATCCCCTATACACGGGTAAAGGTTTCTGAATTGTGCATGCAAGGACCATGCATGGTGAATGTAATGACGTACACTTACTGCTCTGACTGACCCTTATTCCAGGGCTTCATGTCATAAAAGTGTGGTGGGGAGCCAACGTCCACGCTTTGGAAGAATTTAGTTAAAGTACCTAACAAAGTTTCCAATAACAATTTCCCCTTGCTTCCCCACCATTGAGGTCCGCCACTGTATTACTAAGTACTCATTACAGGTGGGCGAGCAGACTGAGAAAAAATCTGTTTTTTTTTTGTTATGATATTTGAAAATAATGTTTTCTCTCATTTTCCATTGCAAAGTTAACCATACTATTAAAAATTCCCTCATAATCCATCTGGTCTCTCTTCCTTCCATTCATTTTTTCACTATTTTTATTATTTTTTAAGGTCTGGAGAAAAGTAGGGGGAAGTTCCCCCTTGCCTCCTGTAATTCCGCCTATGATTGGGTCTATGGCCCCCATGATCTCTTTGAGAGCGATTCATACTCCCGCAGGGCTATTTGGGAAAAATTATAAAAACGTAAAATTTTTAAAGATAACTTTCAGTCCAGAAAATTTTCTTTCGATAGCACCATTCTACGTCTACTCATATTTATGAAGTCCCACATTTTGTCTCAGCAATGATCTAAGTGACAGACGCTTATAGTCCACCCCATGCAAGAGCTTTATCAAAAATAAGTTTGGTTCCGACAAGTCTGAGCAAGGGGTTACTTCCGACGTGAATGCGAGGAAAAAGCATAGAGCAGGATATAGGAACTATATCCTGCTCTATATGGGAAAGACTTTACACGGGACCCACTCTTTATGAAAATATCTTAGCCCATATCCATTCAGAGGTCTTTAATTAACATTAACATGGAAATGAAATGACAAAAATGCCGATATAATAGTTTTCCCCAAATCTTTCGTGAGCGTTTGGGAAGCTAAGTTTCAATCATCACCTAGGTATAGATTATAGGAAGAATGATTAACCCAGGATCACATCTTAAGTCTTGGAAATATGAGGGATAATCTTAAGATATGGGGGATAATCTACTCAAACGAAGGTACAACAGTGTAGATCATCCCTCCTGAGAAGGTCATCGGGGTGGTGGTAAATGGATGGGGAGAATTGCACATATAGGGGAAACTTCATACAGCAGGCCGGTAGCCAGAAAGGGTACTGAAGGGGAGGGGGAGATACTTCCTGGGGCGAAATATATTTAAGATATCCTAAAAGTCAATCATAATTTTTACTTTTTTAGGGGGTAAGCATTCTCCAAAGGGCTCCCTCTGTTTCCCCTTCCCTTCGGGCAATTGGCACGCATGCATGGGGTGGTCTAAACCGGATAACACCAAATTGCCCAATAAGCATTGCGCAAAGAATTGGAAACAAAAGGAGTAAAGAAGTTAGTATGCTTCAAAAATAGTGTTGAATCTAGGGCTCGTGGAGCTGTGCGACATTGATCTACGCCATCTAAAACACAAAATGCCTTAATATATGGATTGTCTTACATGCGCAATCATGTGTGTCTCCTTGTAGGGCCCCTAAGGCAAATTTTTCAATTTTTTTTTTAATTTCTTCAATTCATCAAAGACACTCAATAAACAACTGATAAAGAAACCGTTCATTGCCTAGCAACTGAGACTGACGAAGCTTGCTCAATTGCAATAGGGAGCTGTCAATACAGATACGAAAGCAGCTTCCGACTTTGTTTACATTTTATAAGGATTGTTATTCGTTGAAATACACAGTACTGCAATGCGAGTAAAAGATAAGTCTTGGAGTATACAGCATGTGCAGGCGCGTCGTAGCCAGGATTTTGTCCTGGAGGGGGTTTCAGATCACAACAACCCAAAGACTCAAGAGACACCGCCGTACTGCAAAGCTCTGTCTAGGGACGTATAGCCCAAGGACCCGTCCCAGGGCCCCTGGTGGGTTTTAGGGGCAATGCGTCTGTTGAAGAAGGGGGAAAACCCGAAATGCGATTTTGAGCACTATCTCTGTATCACAGTTGAGATGTGGAAGAGTCCGGCCCGAACCTTCTCCATGGCTACACGCCTGCGCATTTATCACTAGTTAATACCACCAGAGCATATAACGTTACGTACGTGATGGCATCTTCACAAGTGCATATGCCTTATTGCTTTTAAGAAAAGTCTTCGATGCAGGCCTACACTGTTAAAACACTGTTTAAAATTTTTAAACAACCACATATTAACCGGTGAATCGCTCAATGTTGTTTAAATTTCAAACAAGGTTGTTTGAAATTTAAACAACATTGAGCGATTCACCGGTTAATATGTGGTTGTTTAAAAATTTTAAACAGTGTTTTGACAGTGTAAACCTGAAACCGGTCCCAAAAAGAGTTACAGCCCCAAAGGTACACGACATTTACCAAAAAGCCCCAGAAAGCTGTAACGATGTCCTGAACTTGCATGGTTCAAGCTGGGAGTTGGTTCACTGAACGCTTAAGTAGTATTTGATATTAGACCAACTCTATCGAAGGGAAATGTTTTTATTGTACCAACAACAAGCTAAGAGGGCCCAAAGGATTATTAATTCAATTCAATTCAAATTTATTTCTCATATGTTTTACAAAAGTTACAAAAAATAAAATAAAACTATGTGGATGCAAAACATATGATGGGCACTAGAAAACAGAGGAAAACTGCTATCAAAGCTAGTGACCAACTTAAGTAGTAAATACATTAACACAACCAGCAAGAACCACAACAGACTGAAATAGCGCAAACGTAGAAAAAAACTAAACATAGCAAATGGAGATGGGAGCAGAAGAGGGAAGCAAGTAAGAAGAGAAAGAGGGACAGGAAGAAGGAAAGAAGGGAAGAAGAGGAGAACGATACTCGAGAAAAAAGACAATTATATTTGTTTGAGGGTTTAAAAGATACATCTTGAGCTTCATTTGAAATGGCTTAAGTGACCACAGAGAAAAAAACGATAATTATTAGTAGGTAATTTACCATGATGGGAGTTATGACGAGTTACATTGAAAAAGTTATTATTGCGGGCAGTAATGCGATCATTTGAAACATAATGGTAGCACACAGCATCAGAAATAGCTTGGGGTAACATATTCTTACGATAATTATAAACAAATAAGCACATGCAGTACGTGAGAATTTCGGACAGCATGAGTAGGTAAAACTCCCTGTATAGTAGATTGGGTTTACCTGTCAGAACCTTAAAGGTCAGAAGCAGTCGCCCCAAACTTATTTTGAAACAACAGCTAAATGTCACAAATTTCTTCTTATTTTGCTTCCAAGTATCTTTGATGATATTTTAGAACATAAATATTGCATATTCAAGGTAAATCAAGCAGTTGCTCCTTGTAAATTTTACAACTGAATGAGAAAAACACTGTCACATGATTCTCCAGAGCCATTCAGGAAATAGGATAGTCTACTATACAATTCTTTTTTGGGGTGACTGCATTCTCCCTTTAACTTCTATTGTGGAGAGTATGAAGAGGTTTTCAGTAAGTTTTTTAGCAGTCCCATAGTTCAATAGTATGCCGTCCTCAACTTAGAATAAATAAATGAATAATATACTTGAAAAGCAGTGGTTTTAGGAAGGGTACCCCTAAGATGATAAAAAATGCAGGTTTACTTTATCAGAGAGTTACAAAGATCGCTAATATGATCCACCCAGTTAAGCTTTTCATCAGTGATTAATCCCAGATAGCTAGCAGTACTTGCCCTTCTGGATGTTTACATCCTTAAATACAAAATGGGCATAACAGGGGCGAGCCACCTCTCTAGAATGAAAGATGGTATAATTAGTTTTTCCTAAATGTAGGGTAAGCTTATTAGCATCAAACCAACGGCCTGCTGAGTAGTACTCCTAACGACACAACTGAATGTCAACTTAAGATCCGTCTACACGATCATACATTTGTCCATGAACATCATCGTACAAATATTAGAACACTTGTTGGAAAGATGAAACGTGCAGCTAAAAGTTTGAACACCTTCAGACATGTTGGACGTTGGTCAAATTTGTTGGAAAAGCAGCCCATTCGATGATTCGTTTGTCTATTAGCATTGTCATACAAATGGTCGGGAGTATAATGGTGTTTTTGACCAAATGCATGATCGTGTAGATGGGGCTTTACACAAAATGGTTGCCCCTTGACGGGGGACCTATACGCTTGTGAACAATAGTAAACCAACAACGAAACAACCAGACAAACTGATTGGCTAATACTTGATAAAAAAGGATATGACGTTTCTTTTTTACTCGTCCATCACTATTAATTAATTGCTGCAATTGTAGGAAATCATGAAAAACATTTATTTGGTTGAATTTGCAAGAAACGCCACAGAGATAAGTCACAAAGTTTCATTTACAAGTTGAGACGATATAAACAAGCACCCAATCCCTTCTCGTCGCAAGGAATCTTGTCTAAAGAAACGAAAGTCATAATATTATTATGACACTGTGAATGACTCTATATAATCAATCCCAGTTTTGTTCTTAAGATGTTGACTGTTGACATACTTTAGGCGTATAGGAGCCCAAGTTGATATTTGGGGGGGAGGGGGGGAGGGGGCTGAACGACTAGCCCGAAAAATAAAACCCAGAATTTCCGCGCTCTCCAAGCGCATTCAGCATATATATATATATATATATATATATATATATATATATATATATATATATATATATATATATATATATAATATATATATATAAGAAGCAAAAAAAAAAAAAACGAGAAAAAACGATACTTTCATTTCCAACTTTATAACTCCACACGTAAAGCATTTAACAAAATATTTCGAGCGTCGTTTACACAGCTCTTCATCAGTTGTACTGAAACATACATACGTAAGAGGCTAGACCTTATCGGGATGCATCCGAGCATAGGAGCTCATAAAAGCGAGATCTTTGTAAGTTCAGTGTTATGAGTGTTCAAGCGTAAGATACCGTAGTATTGAGCTCCCGGTTGCTTCTATCCTGGGCCGTTTTGAAGTTGCCATAGAGAATTGCAAATTTAAGGTCCGAAAGGCTATGATTTTGGAGATTGAAATGTTCAGCAACCGGGAAACATGTCTTGTTTTGTCAAATGCTTAGTTTATGGTTGTTGAACCGAAGCCTAAACTTTGTACTGGTTTCGCCGATGCAAGTGATCTGGGGACATTTGGTACAATAGAGCAAATAGACTACATTCTCTGAGTCGCAGTTAAACCTCCCAGGTCTCAAAGTGGTAGCTGAGGCCTGGTGTAAAATGTTAGGAGAGGGATCGAGATGAGTGCACACCATGCACCTGGGTTTGTTACAGGTGATGTTACCACTGCTTGACTCATGATTGGAAGGGGGGGGGGGGGTCCGGACAAGCACAGACCTGATGTTGCGTGGTTGTCTATAAGCAACCACTTGGGGCTCTTTGAAAAGTTCTTCTATGGTGGGATCAGAAGCTAAAATGCCCCAGGATTTTTTGATATCTTGGAAAAGGGGGAGGAGAGAGGGATGGTAGGTTACGACAAGGGGTAAGCTATCTGGAGCTCTTTTGTTGCAGCACAGGATAGAAGCAACCGGGAGCTCAATACTATCTTACGCTTGAACACTCATAACACTGGACTTAACAAAGATCTCGCTTTTATGAGCTTCTATGCTCGGATGCATCCCGATAAGGTCTAGCCTCTTACGTATGTATGTTTCAGTACAACTGATGAAGAGCTGTGTATACGACGCTCGAAATATTTTGTTAAATGCTTTACGTGTGGAGTTATAAAGTTGGAAATGAAAGTATCGTTTTTTCTCGTTTTTTGCTTCTTATATCATTTTTTCCAGCACACGCCAACTATCATGTCTTTATATATATATATATATATATATATATATATATATATATATATATATATATATATATATATATATATATATATAAAACTCCGGAAAAAACAGATACATACATGCCAACTGATATATTACAAACGAAAACAAAATATTTCGAGCAGTCAAAAGCTCTTCTTCAGTTGTGAATACAAAGTAACGGGAAAAACTTAAAGGTTATATACATCAGGGGCAATGAGTGCTCATAAAAGAAAGATCTCTATTTAGACCAGTAGTGTGAGTTTTGAGTTGGAGGATTGTCTTTATTTCGCGCTTGTCTCTCTCTTGGGCTGTTCTTAAGTGGCCAAACAAAATGCTACATTTTAGGTGGGATAAGCTGTGATTAGGGAGATTGAAGTTCTGCTACGGGAAAGCCAGTGCTGTTTCTGCGTATGCTGTGCTTATGGTTATTGAAGCGGAGTCTAAAACTTGTGCTAGTTTCTCCACTGTAAGTATCGAGGGGACATAGAGTGCAATAAAGCATGTAAACAACATTATCTGAGTCGCAGTTGAATTTTCCAGGTTTCAGTGCCGTGCCAGTGGCATTATAAATTATATTGGGTGCAGTATCAATGTGTTGACATACAAGGCATCTGGGTTTATTACATTTCTCATTTCCTGAGGGGGGCATACCTATGGGGCTTAGGGAAGTGCTAACCAAGAGCGACTTGATATTACGTGGCTGCCTATAAGCAACTACTGGGGGAGTAATAAAAAGATCGGCAATCGCGGGGTCGGACTTTAAAATATTCCAAGATTTCTTGACATGTCTAAGGAGTGGAGGGAGATTAGGATGGTAGGTGACTACAAGGGGAATACGATCAGAAACGGACCTGGTGCGGTAGGAAAGTAATTGGGACCTAGGAATGGAAAGGACCCTATCAAATTGGCGGCTAAGGAGCTTGAATGGGTATCCCCGTTTGAGAAAAAATCAAAAAGTTCAGTGGCTTTTTCTGCGAAGTGACTAGGGCGTGAACACAGACTTTTGTATCTGATAAACTGACTATAGACTATGGACTGTTTGCTGTGGTAGGGGTGAAAACTATTGAAATGCAAGTAAGTGTGCTTGTCTGTGGGTTTAGAATAGACGGAGGTGTCAATCCTTCCTTCCTTAATCATTACTAATACATCCAGAAAGCAAATTTGTTTAGATGAATAGTCCATGGTGAACTTAATAGAATTATGAAATTTGTTAACAAAATCAAAGAAATGCATTAGACTATCAACACCATGAGTCCATATTATAAAAAAATCATCAATAAAACGAGAGTAGAAAAGGGGTATATATATATATATATATATATATATATATCATAGGCGTGCATTGGTTGTATCACACCGCTTGCCAGTTACATACAATCATTTACCGTATTACTACCCTTCCATGTTGATTTGATTGTAATTTTTTGGATTTCTCTCGTGGCGGTAGGGAGCATGCATTTTATTGTGTGCAGTAGCGTAGCTGGGAGGGGGAAAGTTGCCCCGGGCGCCGCCTCTAGGGGCGTGCCAAATCGAGACCACTTAAAAAATTTTGGAACTACCATTTTCCATGAGCATGATATTGATATAGCAATTTCATCTTTTAATAAAGTAATATTTACGATATTGCTAGCGTTCCCCCTCTTTATATGCCGTAAATAGGCCTTGGAAGTGCCAGGGATCTGGGAAGCATTTTTGGCCAAAAATTTTCTTGCGCTCCGCGTCAACTCATGGTGGCGCGGAGCGCTGAGAGTCTGTCTATGGGCTTCGCCCACCCCTCCCCCTTGTCAAATTCCTGGCTACGCCTTTGTCAACACTGTGTGAAGTAGCATCTAAACTCTTTTCTGGGAGTAAAATATTTCCCATGAAAAAAGCTAGACCCCCTAAAAAAGTTGGCCCCCTGAATTTTTTTCTGCGGACGCCCATGGACATTTGTTCTATTTAAGAGCTTGAGTTGTGTAAGTATTCATAAGATTACCCCCCTCCGGAAGATGGGGGTAGGGGCGCCAATATCGTTTCTTGCCCCGGGCGCCACCAACCCTAGCTACGCCACTGTGCCAGACATTTCATGTGGTCATTATGAGTAGCTAACTGTGATAGTAGACTATCACAGTTAGGGGATCATGTTGGGGCGGTGTTTGCATTCAAAGGGAGAGAAATTGTCTGAATCCTGCACTTTCCTCAACAATCCAGTAGGTCTTAAAATCGAGTGAGGAAAATTTTCGCTCTTGTGGAAAACCCTTTAGGAGAAAAATTGATTATTTGTGTTACATTTTAGTGAGAACTCGGACAGTGGCGTAGCCAGGGGGACAGGGGGGCGAGTTGCCCCCTCTGGAAAAATCTTGGGGAAATTTTGAAAGTGAATATATGGTGAAATTTGGTAAAATTTTAAATTTCTCAACTAGTACACTATACTTATTTAAAAGTATATGCCACACTGGCACAACCAGTCCTCATTAAGGTTTTCAGAGATGGAATGATGACACCATGATTATAGTTGTACTAGTTATGTTTTACTATCTGTTTTATACAGCATGGGATCTCTGGACCTCTGACAAGGGACTCTGTCCTTTTACTGTATACTCCCAATGTTTCTTGATAATTAAAGGAGCAGCATTGTGGTATATGCAGTTTGTTAGAATGGGTCAGTGGTCAAGTGCTATACTCTGCTACAAGGGCAGGTTCTCGTAAAATTTGGACTGATTGTGGTGAATGTGGTAAACTGATGAAGGGAAAGGTGTGCCAGGGTTTACTTAATTACTGTACTTCACCCATTGTGATTCTTATCTACCAGTAGGACTCAAGAAAAATTCACCAAGACCTGAAGACAAGCAAGATAAGAAAAGCTTCCTAAAAAAATAGGAATTCTTGGTGATGTATTCAGTTTACATTTAGCACCAAATGTGGCACCATTTTGCATCTAGCCCACCTTATATGGGCAAAAATTTTCCAAAGGGGAGAGGGACACTGCGGAGAACACTGATTATTAAGAAATAGATCACTTGGGGGGGATCTTGGTGCTCTTGCCCCCCCCCCCCGACAGAACCTGGCTACGCCACTGAGACCTTCACCTCTGAATAAAAAACCCCGTCAAATTATTTGGGATGGAATGAATTCCCCCAAGCTCTGAGACCCAGTGCCAACACTTGTTTCAGTGGAGATACCAGTATCAAGTTTTCTTTTTTTTTTCTTTATTCAACCTAGGTTGTATAATTATGGCAAGATAATGGCCAAAGGGGCCTCAATGCAGCAGAGACAGTCAAAGGCACCTCTTAGGACTTTATAGTACAGGAAAGCCAGCAGAGTGTTGCTACTAGTGAGCCTGCATAGTGAACACCACACTGGAAGTGTACTATGTGTGCCACAATCCCTGACATTGAAAACAAGTAAGGTAGGCTCAAAGAAACTCCATCGGTATGCATAAGGCATTAAGAGATGCTTGTCTAAGACGTCAGCTTGCCATTGAAGGGAACACAAGAAATTCCGACAGTGGCAGTGTAGATGTAGAGTTTCATGGCAAAATGATCACGCATGGATTAAACGTGAAGAAAAAAGGCTCCTTGCAATTAACTGCAAAGCGCAAGTTTTGCTCCCTAGATTTTATCCATCTAAATATCAGTCAATTTCCGTGTTTTTGTGATCATTCTGCCTTTCAAGAATCTTAACATAAAAGATGACCAAAAGAAGTCAGTGGTTAACGGGTTTTAGCTGTGTCTTCTGTAATTGCTTCGATGAATAAAGCAACTGCCCACATTGCACTGGCGATTATCTAAATTAGTCGCTTTAGCAAAATCTTAAGATAAAATATATCATGGTTTTGCTACATGTTCACAGAACTTAATGAGAGAAAAAGGTGCACAACTCTTACTGAAATTACAGGTAAAGGGAACTTAGGCCTGTTAGGAGAGTAGGAAATAAAACATTGTTTCCTTCTTGTCCTAGCCATTTAGAGAAGTTTAAGATACACAGTGCAGATGTTCACACCTGGAAAAAACTCAAAGGACTACATATAAAATTAAATAAAGGGTGTACTCAGTATGATTGAAATAATTACTTTAAAAAATATTGACACATGATTTGAAAAAGCGATTCAAGAATTAGGATTCCACTGAGGGACTGCAGGAATGAAAGGTCAGTTTGAGGCGGCTGCATGTCCCCTTAAACAAGGTCAAAAGAACTTTTCATGAACCTATAGAGAAAAAGTACTAAAATTAGTGCTTTAATACTTTTGCCTTCTTTTGAGGCAAGTAGCTGCAGATACCACAGATTATTGCAGAACTTCTTATACTGTCTGCCAATTTTGAATATAAAGAGGAATTCCAAGAACATAAGTAATCTGACTGTGAGTGCATTTTTAGAGAAATATTTAAAAACTGCATTATGTTAGGTTTATATTCAAAGGCATATGAGGGGTAGGTGAGTTGACCCCCCGCCATATGGGGAGAAAGTCTGCTAAATGTTGCCCAATATATTTATGCTCATATTTAATTCCAATATACAATATATTGACTTTCAATACAATAGGTGGGGATTCAATACAACAGGCGGGAATTTGGGGATATATCCTCAATCCTCCAATCTTGAATGTTGAAGACAATAGCTGCATACACATTGCCCATTGGGATTCATTCATGTCAATGCAAAAAAAAAAAGGAAAAAAATCACGGGATACTACCTATCACATATTACTGACAAGGCAACTATAGGGAATGGGGCGGTTGGTTAAGAGTATTCCAATGTATAATTATTTTCAACATATTAAATCAAGGAGTAAACCATTTTAAGTGGATCTCATGTACAGAAGCCTGTATAAGAAACAGCTTGCTTAGGTATCAGTCACCTTAGGAAGGTTTTGCTGGAGGTCATGTTGTATACAAACGACACAATCCTGCTATTCTGCTGGATAATCATAGTGTAGAGAAAAGGTTGAACATCGATGTGACACTTCAGATTTTCTGTAGGAAGATTGCAACTTCAAGGAAGGAAAATTAAATTTTCATTCTTAAACATTGGGGTGGGATTATTGGAGCATAGAGCATGGCAATGAACAACCATTTTAAATATTTTCAATTAAGGAGCATTAAATCTTTGTCGGTCGTCTTGTTAACTGAGCTTTGTGTGACAGTGAGTGTTTTTTTTTCTTAGGAAGTAAGAAGGTAAGGGATGGGGATGGGGAGGTTGCCTGTTTCAAATAGTATCCATCCATGGCTCGCGTTACACAGTAAGGTAATTTGAAACACTTTATCAAATAAAGTGTAAAATTGCAATAACAAAAAAGGTAAAGACAGTGTCCAAAAGCAGAAAAGATTCTTTTGTAATAATATCGGAAATATTATGATGATTGAACAGTTAATGACACTCTGTAATCCATGGCAAATGTCTTAGTGAGCTAGGGGTATATACTTCATGTATTAAGCCAACCTCAAACTGAAGTGAAAAGACCCTGCTAATCCTATTCACTTCAGACAATTCAGCCTATTCATCTCTCTACAGTTGTCTATTAACCTCAGTTTGAGGTAGCACTACATGAAGTATCTCCTGAGCTAGGGGAGAAATATGATTCTTGTGGAAAGAAAAGGTGGGAAATTTAGTATGAATTGTGCAGAAATACATATTTTTAAAGAAGGAAAGTGACAAAACATTTTTGTACGAATGGCACTAAAACATTTTAATCATCATGCAATCTATGAAAAAATAAACGAACTTTTGCTTTGTCTGAATTTTTCAACACACAGTCCAAACCACCTTTTCCTCTCATCCCATATCCAATACATCCTTACATTCTGTTCCACAACTTGTTTGTGACAAGTAGGCACCACTCAATTGAAATTAACATGTGCTCCCTGCCCTACCCCTGCACTGGCTAGAAATGAGTTCTGTGGCAATACTTACTGATACATGGTATCATGCATGCGTTTACTTCGTGGATATTTATCATCAACATGTAGTAAGGCTAGGGGTTACCTTCAGTTAGACAGGGGAAAGGAAGAAATACCCCATCATGAAAGGCAATCCCCTTTTCAGGGAAATTTCCAAGTTTCATCAGGCACCATTGGTATCTAGCAGTGCCTGACGGACTGCGTGCAGTTGCCCAAACAGGATACTTTTTTGGTCTTCTTTATTGATTCAATAACTTCTAATGAAATTCAAACTTTTCTTCTATAAACCCACAAAATTTGCTGCGATAAGTTTTTCAAAATATTTCCAATCTGATATTTTGGCCTTCCTTCTGTCAACCCGCCATTGCATGTTGTTTCCCTTCCAGTTGCTGCCCTGTCCCTCATCGGGAGCTTTCCCCCATCCTCTGTTGGGTGTCGACTACCACGAAATAGAGTTTCGGTGTACTAGGGGGCTAAGATATAGCCAATTTGATGGTGGGCTAAATTGAATAAGGTTGCTATATGAAACACTATATGGCACTGGCACTTTTTTACGTTGAAGTTATTGAATTCGGTTGGTTATACCACATGGGGGTGATATCCACATTGAAACAACCCTTCACTGTTGCACAGCAAAGAACCCCTCATTCCAAAATGCCCCTCCCTTGTGAAGGGGACAGGTAAGCTATCCGGCCAGCTAGCTACTCAGTGATCAACGGGTTGTTCAACCTACCTTAAGGGGTATACTTCTACACAAGTAGTATTTTACAGTACTGATTAAACTATCGTAACTTTCTCGCGAGTAAAGTTTCAGTCGACCTAGAAGAGGCCTACTATATTTTTTATTATCAACGGAGTACCGTAGCAATGGGTTATCGCAAGTACTAAATGCCAAAGTTTAAGACACCGGTAGCGTAGGGCCGTGTTTACTTTCGGTTTGTTTAAATACTGACGTATCGGCACCGTATATTCAGCACAACTAACAAGGGGACACCAACGATTACAGAAGTATCAATTTCTACAGAATCGAACATGCGCAATTAATTTTTATAAGCCTCCCACGGAAAATGAAGATCTGGTATCTTTAAATTGTAAGATTGCACTTTCCTTGCACAATTTCGGTCCCACAACCAGTCACCCCATCCTTTTGAACATCTTGGGTATGCTTCCTGTTTTGTTGTCTGGCAGTTAAAGTAACTTGGTACCCAAACAAAACTTAATCCTAAACCTCCTACAACAATTCGTTTGAGAACTTTTATCCAGTCGTTAATGTGCAGTATTGTGCCGTTCAAAAGCCATTAGGAATTTGAACATGGTCGGATTGGGTTACCCAATAAATACAGTTCAAGTTTGCAGTGAACATGGCACTTGGAAAAGAAATGGGGCTATGGTTTAACAGGTGTTCGGAGAATGCTTTCTTTCAAGCTACCTTACAGCTAGTGAATGAGGCTAAGAACACTTTACCCGGGCCTCGTTTGGAAACTCTGCAACAATGGACCACAGCTAACCCAAAACACGAAATAGTTAATAGGAATTAGCTTCCCTTTCATGAGCAATCATGTGTAGGTCTCCTTAGATTGAGAGCTGGTTCAAGTGTTTGTTTCTTTTCTTTCTTTCAGAGATACTCAACGCTTCATTGCCTAGCAACCGATAATACACGGGTTTTTTCTATCTCACGTACAACTGGGAGTGTCTGCAGATAGAAAAGCAACTTCCCACGTTGTTTACATGATATATATACTGGTACAGAAATACACATTCTGCAAGGCTTGTAAAGTCGGGGGACTTAAGTACAAAATTGGTTTGAAGGATTCCTAGCACCAAAATGTAATTGTTGATTGGATACAAGTTGATGATGTCAAATGTATTAATTAAGTTTATTCCATTTTCCTCCCAGTATTTTTCAAGGTGTTTCACTACATGAATGGATATCACCATTTTAAAAAGGTTGATCTTGCATAGATTTACGTAACAATTCATGGACAATGTCATGATTATCGTTAGTAACGATTGGCCGGCACTTCGTCCTCGAATGTTTATGATAGGTGAACACTTTATGAAACCTAGTGCAAACAAGACCTTCAGCTCTGTCGCTCTCCCCTCTCCCATTCAAGTAGCCATCACAATATGTATGTACCAACGATGTACTATACTCTAATTGTCATTAGAAGTTGCCCCATCGTGCAATAGATTACTCCTTTGAAAAACAGCAAAAGAATATTTTAACATATTTGATCGCTTTTTTGGTCAGTATCGTAGACCTCCGTCACGGTGTGTCTATTACAAAATTATACAATACGTAAGCAAAACGTCCTGAAGATAATGATAGTCTACGTTTTTCTGTGGCAGGTGCGGGGCCTAAATAAAGCTGTCAACTTACGTGACTCCCTTAACAGCGTCACAAATTGCATGGTCCAAGAAAAGGCTGTACTAGACGTTTAAACACTTTAAACGTATCCGTTGTGTCTCTGACATATTCTTCACAATAATCATTAAAAGTAACCGTGGTTACTTAACAACAACAAGTGTGTCCCTAGCTTAAATCCAATTTTGTCACAACTAGTGACACTTACGAAAAGGATTGAAACAGCAGGTTCAATGTAGAACCTTGACGATACCAATATGTTTGTTTACAACCGTATGCAAATAACTGGACAAGCTCTTGTGATTGGGCAGTTCTTACCAGAGAAAGTGACGTTTCTCTCTCCATTCTTTCAGAAACTAAAATTATTGCCCAAATTGTAGAAAATTGTGTAAAAACAACATTTGTTTGGTTGAATTCACACAGAAACCTCAGAGTTAGGTAAGGAACTTTGAATAAAACACAGACATGATGTAAACAAAGATACTATCCCTATTTGTCGTGTAAAATTTTAGTAAAAAGAATTATGTGATATGTTACAATATGCCTGTGAATGACACTATATAATCAAACCAGCTCAACTCTCGAGGCTAAGTACAAGTAGTATATGCCTTAAAAAGCCTCTGTACGTGGTGTGACACTTTTAGGGTCTAGGGGCCGTGTCAATTCCTCCCTCCCTGCTTGCCAAATACTAGGGTCGTTCACGATGACGATAAGGATCGCTCAGCTCTTACAGGGGGCGTCCTTTCAGATGTGAGCAGAAGCGGACTAAATAGCCTGCGAGCATTGGGTTACTCAGACACTTGAACCAGTGGGGTTTCTCGATGACCGGCGTCTATGAATACGTGATTCTAGTCTTTTGATTATTTTCCATGTTCCACTTTACACAAATTGATGGCGCTATTTTATTTATACGGTGATAAATTGAAGGGCTCTGGCTGCTAAAATATACTAGCGCCTTCTTTAAATTTTTGTTTCTCTTTCTAATCCCCAAAAGTAAGACTTCTGAAGCAACTGATCGGCGAACATTCGTGACACAACATCCCGACACAGCCCAATTGAAGTATTGTCTGCTCGCGTTTAATCTATCTCTTTCACTTCACTACCTCCTTCCAGCCTGTAAACAGTTGATGATTTCTTTGAAGGGAGTTCCCCCAGGGAAAAGTTTCGAAAGGCTCTGGAGTATTGTCAAATTGTGGACTTAAGAATAAAGTATGTAACTACCTATGGAAAAAGCATTGAATGTACACATAGATGAACATTAAAACTGCAATGTGTGTTTTCCTTAAACCCCTGGTTCTGGTTAACAAGGTCGATTTCATGATGTCGTAAGATTGATAGTTGGGAGAATGGATGATCAAAGCGGTTGCTCGGGGACTTTCATCAATATCACTTATGCTGACCAGCGTGAAGTAATGTAAGAGGCCCCGGTACATTAATTGTAAACATTAGAATGGTATTGTATGGGCACTAAATTGACTCACAAAATAACAATTTGATATTGTTTCAATCACACCCTTGCTCCGTCTGCAAAACAGCCGGCCGGGCAATGATGCAGAGGGCTTGATGGTGAATGGAAGGATGAACGATGGTGAGGGTTTCAAGGCCTTGGATTAAAAGTTGCACCGAAAATGTCCTACAGAAAGTGGAAATAGGTAATTGGCCCGGGAGGTTAGCACCTAAAACATTCCCGAAGCAGAGCCATGGTGTAGATAGTGGCAGCTGTCTATTGGTTTCAACTTGCTTGCAGCAGACCTGTGGTATATACATGGTAGTTGTGAATGTCCAGGATTGTACTTTTCACATCGTGAAGCCATTCGGTGGAGATCACCTCTTCGAGTTTGCTGAACACCGCAAAGGATTACACTAAGCCTTGATGCGTACCATTGAAAAGGTGCTGTAGTCTGCCCTATTCCAAATTTATTGCACGGCACGTCTTTGGAATCAGTGCGGTTGGCCGAGAGGGGACCAGTGACATTTTCTAGGCACTCCACTGACCCTTAACTACTTGTCCAGGTAACATACAACGGAGAGACCTCTTTGCCATCCAAGGACAAAAAAGATCGGGAAGTGACAGTCACGGGTTATAAATCAAGACTTAATGGGCGTAAAGTCGGGTGCTACGGGTCACTTGTAACGGTAGGAGACGGTTTTTTAACCTTATTGATCGAGTACTGCCTATCTTAAGCTGAATAGCCTTCAGCCGGTTAGGTATTGATCCGCCACGGACTGTTTGTTCTGCTTGAGGTGGACAGGGCATAACGAATAGCACTTTGAAATCTTTTCACCTGCCAGAATTATTACCAGAATATTTCTCATTGCATCTTGAAATGTATGAAGCATGATTTCAATCACGTTGACAACGATCATTGAGCTCAGAAAATCTGCACTCATTGACCATGAATTAGAATGGCTTAAAATTGATATTGTAGCATTGCAGGAAAGGAGACTTCTTGAGCATGGGTTCATCACAGAAAAGGTCTACACTTTTCTGGAGAGGAGAAAGAGATGGCAAAAACGGAAACGTGGAGTTGCTGAAGCGGTTCGAAGATCACTGTTTCAGATTTTATACCCACTGCAGGGGTCAATGAACCCACGATTGCGCTCAAAGTCAAAACCAACCTGGGAAAGGTGAGACTATGTGTACATTCCCGCATTGCAAGCACCTGCTGAAATAAAGGGGATGTTTTATGATCAATTGGATCAGGGTGCTAAAACTGTTTTAATAAAAGAATATCTACTCATCCTTAAAGGAATATCTTCTCATTCTTTGTGACTTTAATGCCCGTGTAATTGAACCTTGTGTAAACCACCATCTGTGCATTAGAAACACCTTTTCTGGAGTACCAAGAATGACATGATGTCACCTACATCAAACTACTGGCATAAAATCGACCACATTCTTACCATTTTTAAACAGCAACATCACCTGCAGGTATTATAGAAATATAGTGCAGTCTGTGATACAGATCATGTATCACGTATGACCACTGAAAACCTCAGACCTATTTATGTCACCATGTAAAACCAAAAGGAATCGCTAGGTTCAACATAACAAACACTAAAGATATTGAGAGACAAGTAGCTTTTCAATCTGACTTCAACAAAAAACTTCCAAGCAAATGTCACCCCTGATGATGTTCAAGAACTCTGGGAAAGCCTGAGCAAAACCATCTTCGATGCTGCCTTACATACATTTGGTAAACAAACATCAAAGTCTCAAGACTGGCATAAAGATTATACTGAAGAGCTTGATCCACTCCTTAACTTCAGGATACAAGCATTTCTAGAACACAAAAAATGCCAAAGTTAAAACAAACTTGATATACTAAGGAAATCGAGGAACTCATTCAAAGCTAAGGCAAGACAGTGTACAAACCAGTATCTGGTTCAGTTTATGTACTGTACTCAGATTCAAGAAGTATCTAATTCAGGAAACAACAGAGGAATGTATGATGATATCAAGAAAGCAACTGTTCGTCAACATCACAAGTCATCCCCAATCAACTCAAAAGATGGGAAAGTTTTGCTAGATGCACAAGATCAACTGAATCGATACTGCTGCTGCTGCTGCTGCTGCTACTACTACTACTACTACTACTACTACTACTACTACTACGAACTGTATTCTAATGCTTGTAATTCTCGCAATTGAATATCGACCAAATTCCCACTTTTAAAATACTGTATGAACTGGACAGAAGCCTAGCAAAGTAGACCTTGAAAACGCCATGAACAATTTAACCACAGGGAACACTCCAGAAGATGACAATATACACCTGATGTCATCAAGTACTGTAAGGCAACTTTTATAACCCTTATATGGCTTACTTCTGAAATGCTGGCGTGCAGGGTACTTTAAGATCATTACCCTGTGCAGAAACAAATGGGCAAGAAAGAATTGCAGAGGTATCCCTCTTCTCAATATTGTAGGAAAAGCCTTTGCAAGAATTATCAAATTTTACCTTAAAAGTCATTGCCGACATGGTGTACTCTAAATCACAATTTGAGTTAAGAGTAGGCGCTCTCTCCATTGATATGATTTCTTCACTACGACAGATGACAGAGAGGGTGTCAAGAACATAGTTCTTCATGTATTGCTTTCATTGATCTCACTTAAGCTTTCGACTACATCAACCATGACGTTCTATTTGCTGTTCTTGCTCAAGTGCCCCCATCACTACTGAAATTTAAAAGATCGGTACATGAACACCATCTTGGTAAGGTTTCTTCAATAAGGGAATCTGTGATCATTTTAAGATTCGTTGTCGAGTGAAGCATGGAGATGCACATTTTAAGATTCGTTGTGGAGTGAAGCAAGGAGATGTAGTAGCACAAAACCTATTGAGAATCTGTTTCACTGTTGGGCTGAGAGCAACCTTTGAGGCTATTGAGTCAAGTAACTGTGGCTTGTTTTTTAAGACTTTGGGGGATGCTGATTTTGGCAGACTACCGGAAATGGCATTCGTCAGGTCTTTCAATTTGCTAGACTTTTACATCCTTAATGAGTTAGAAATTTTCACTCCCCTAAAAGGGACAATTCAGACACATTCTATTCTGCAAACTTATTTTGCAGGGGAGAAGTTGACATTGACCTGTCACTTCTGCTTTAGTCGTTGTTATTAGTCGTTATACAGAAAATCGAAGATTATTTATGCACAAGATATTATTATAAAAATCGATGGAAGATATTTTTGGTAAGTTAAGGGGCGTCGTTCAAAAATATTTGGGGGCGCATTAGGCGTCGTGACTAGTTTTCAAAAACCGTGACCATTTCACTATTTTGTCTACATATGCCCTTCCCACCCAAGGAGGGGTTGTGTGAATTACAAGAACATCCGCTTCTCATGAGCAATTGAACTAACCATGCTAGTGGGGTTAACATACCTCTAGCTATATTTTCGAAAACAGTTAACTTCTCACATTAACGTAGAAGGTAAAGGGTTTTCAAACACATTTCAGTCACATGACACCCTTACAAAATTTGGGGGAGGGGACTGGGCCTCCGGGCCTTAATGGACACAACGCCTCGGGGCAAGTACCAATTAGTGTACAATGCAACAAACAGACGTATCTGCAGGTAGTACAATAATCGTTGTGTCAACAACCAAATACAAATGCGCTCTTTGGGCATTTTAATGGTTGCCGCAGCTTATAATGTATGTGCTGAAGTAAATCTGGGCTGGTGGTTTTCTCAGGAATATCTGGTAACAAACACTGGTAGATGCTTATTCCTGATATTTGGCAACCACGATAATTACACTAATGAACCTTTTATGAAATCGTTCTACACCCAGCATATGCAATGTTGACACCCTGTAATTTTTAAAATAATTTTTATAGGCCCATCATTCAAGGGACAGGGGCGTGGCCAAAGGAAAATATTTGCCCTGAGAAAACGTATTGGTACAAAATACATTACTACTCTTCATGTCTTAACATATCTCTCCCCTGGGAATATCTTTCCCCTGGGAAAATCTCACCCCATGGGAGCTTTTCCGGCCCTTCTCAACATTTTGTCTACTAGCAGGCCTACGGGCATAGATTTTGGAACACGCTTGCGGTTCCTAGACATTGGAAGGATAAATTATTCGTTGATGGTGGAGAAAATGTCCCAGGTCTAGGACTCTCAGTTCAAAGTTAGCATAAACAAATTGATTTCGGATGTTGTGCTACCCCCACGATCTCTATTAAAATGGAATGCGGAATTTAATTTTACAGATGAAGACTGGAAAGTGATTTGTAAGATTCTTTAGTCGGCATTGTCGGAAAATAAGATTATTTTTTCCAATTTCGTTTTCTTCATAGAATCACTGGAACAAGTAAGCTAAATTTATATTTGATGAAAAAAGTTAACAGCCCTTTCCGTAACTTTTGTGAAGCCGAAGTTGAAACTTAAGACCATCTATTTTGGAGCTGTCATTTTACATCATCGTTTCTTTTAGATACAGAAAACGGTATTTCTTTGGAAGGCAATTTATTCTTTCAAATGAGGGTTTTCGGTTACAATTTACTTATCGACCATTCAATGAATTTCATTATTCTTCATTGTAAATATTATCTTTTTAGTTGCCTGCTTCGAAATCACAAGCCTGACGTTTTTCAGTTTTACAAAAAATTAAATATTCATTTTGAAAGCAAAAGAATATACTTGTTTGAAAGAAGATACATCTCGAAAACGCGTACATAAGTATAACAAAATTTGCAACTACCTGAAATATAGAATTAATTTGGTAAATAAATAAGTGTTTTGTTTGTACTTCAAAGTTATTTCTGCGATGATTTGTATGTTTATAGCGATATGATCTTGTTGCTGTGATTTAAATAAACGATGAAAAAAACTTTTCATGTCTTAACATATCTCGCCCCTGGGAAAATCTCACCCCACGGGAGCTATTCCGGCCCTTCTCAACATCTTGACTACTAACAGGTCTACGGTCATAGATTTTGGAACACGCTTGCCAGAATATGATCACATATTGTTCAAAATGGCAAAGACGGGATATGTTGCCCTCCAAGAAAATTTTGAAAATAAAGACTGTTAGAAGTGATTTCATTGCTTATCGAAGTTATAGCAGGTACTCAAGTTAAGTTAGATGAGATTTAACGACACGGTTCAAGTTCGGTTTCCAAATATTGTTCAAATACAGTGCGCGTTCTCCCCTTCAGTCGCCTCTTACGACAGGCGGGGAACACCGAGGGCATATTCTACAACCCCCAGCCCGCAGGGGGTTAGCAGGTATTCAAAACATTTCATAGTACCTTTACTTATTTTTGAGTGTCAAGTGACTAGCCAGTGGCCGTAAGATCATGTGCGTGTCAAAATGAGCTAAGCCAAACAACGAGACTATTCTTCAGTCGGCATCCAGTACTTCTTTCACAATCACACCCATCCATATTTCTCTTTCTCAATTCACCTCAAGGTTTTTGGGACCTGTCTAAGAAGCACTGATCTATTTGCGAATCGCCACCATAGGTTAGCTTGTAGCCCTGAGAAAATTTTGAGCTAACAGTAACTCCTACGTCGTCAGAAATGAACCTTCCTACTAATGTGAAGTGCGGTAATGACTTCTATTGAGCATTTTGTTAATTAGGTCACAAAGTAACATGATTTAATTTTAAAACAGTGTCAACATTTTAACGAATACGTAAAAATACGAATGGGCCTTTAGGACACTTATGTAACCAAGTACCATTATTAGTATAGTTTAGCCCACGACAAGTTACCATGCATCGTTACCCACATGCCTCACTAGCGGCTTCCTTGGTTCAAATTAAAAGTAATGTCAAACTCACGAAATTTGCTACACATTCTGCATTAGAGATTAAAGAATGGAGATTCGTGCAGCCTTTAGGAGTGTTCCTGCTTATTCGAAGAGCAGCTAGTGTGACCACGGTCACACTGTGAATGGTGCGTCGGTACGCAATGACTGCTTAACATTCGAAATAGCAGTATACAATGTGGGCGCACTTGTTATTAGTACTAACAGTCCATTAATATTATGTGCACAAATTTTCTGTATGTAGCGGGGTGAACGCGTCCTTTTTGCACAACGACTAAACGGGACATGTAGGGAAACATAGCCAAACGGTGGGCAGCAGCCCGCCCTTGCCCATGGACTATAATGGAAGGTAACATGCCTCTTCGCGCGTGATTCTTCCCAGGGCAAATGAGGGCAATAAGACCTTATGTCCTGGCGTCACGCAATCAATGAAACAAGCTGCACGCACGACGAAGACTTTACACGCATGCGTAGTAGATATCCTATTGGTACAAAAATCAGCTGTCTGCATTGGCGTTAGTGTAAATGGTAATGTTACACACTTACCTTAGCGAGGGAGTGTTCCATGTTCTGTGACGTCACATGCATAAGTCCATATACTTAGTCTTATACTTTGTAATTTGAGGATGTCGCCTCCGGCGCGCATAAGCACGCGTGCGTTTTGGACAATACCACGAGGCCTTCAGCGCAGTCCCCCCCCCCCCGGGATTTGTATGCTGAACTTGTGTCTTTCCATTTAGCCCATACCCTGTTTATACTGGGCGCTATCATATAGTTTGTAGGCCAATAGAGCTTTAGATTTATATTCTTTTGGTTCGATTTATTTGTATTGAAAACTCTTAAAGGTAATAATGAGTACTTTCTGTTATGATTTACATTTATGTTATCTGGTACTGTGACACGACACAGGCACTTTCATTATGGTGCTACGGCAACTTTAACTCAGGGCAATGATGTGCAAGTTTACGCGTTAGTTAGAGCATGAGGAGGCCGAAGAGGAGCTTAGGCACACTAGCGCCCGCACGATGCACAGGACTGCTTCAGTGTTACATAAATTTTGGATACGCCGGGGTTTCAACGGAAGCGGAATCAAAATGAGTAAGCTTACTTACCTTACGTAACCTTCAGGTCGGCTTCAGTTTCGAGGTATCACTACAATCAAGAATTCATTACTACTCCATATTTTCTACAGTCTCACAACTTTGTAGATATGGCGGCAACAGCCATGAAAACTGCTTAATTTAAAGAGTGAAGAGCAGTCTCCCCCCCCCCCCAAGAACCCTAAAAGGGCGTACTACCCACAATAATTTGTCCAACGCCTTCCACTTTTGAGAGATATGCTAAAATGTAAACTACACAACTCTGCAGTACATCACAGATGGTTATGGTTTAACTTGTTCGCGATCGAGTCATGCATATGCGTCTTCGTGAATTTCACTTCCCTTCGCTCTGTTTTCGTAATTGCCAGAGTCATGTGACAGAATTCACTCATACTTTTCCGCAATGTTTCAGTATTCTATCATAACAATGCTGCCACTTTGGCTAATTTTGTTTCATTGTTGGCTTTTTCCTTCAGCTGTTGTGTTCTAGCTCCCTGATCTGTTAACGTATCCTCTGTATCAAGTGTATTTTCCGATTTGAAAACTGTTACCATTGCAGGTAGTATTTAGCTCGTTACGTATATAGTCTAGCGGCGAAGTCTGAAAATTTTCGACCCCCCCCCCCGGTACAACTTTGTAAAAGTTGACACCTACCCTTAAAATGTTCCTTAGGATGTCAGCTTTCATTTTCTGTTGGTTGTCACCTTTTAAATTTACCCGAACATGGTAATTAGGAGGGTCAAAGGTCACGAGTCTATTTTCACCCATGACTTCAACAATCTTGGTACTATACATGAGTACTTCACCTTCAGGGGAGGCTTTAAATTGAGTCTAGTGTGGTAAATATTTTGAATAAATTTATAATAAACATCCCTGAACTCCAATCAATGCACAAAACCCATAATTATCAATATTTACTATGGTTTCATTGAATATTTTCATTATTTTCTTTTAGTTTTCCCAATTACAAATTTACACGATATGATATTTCAATGCATCTTATGCATGTTTTACCACATGGAGCTAAAGCGTCTCTCAATAAAGACAAGGTAAGGTCGTTAAATAAGCGTAGGAAGCGGGGGACTGGGGACCCCAGTCAAAAATGTGAGTGGGCTGAAGTATGCTCCCCCCCCCAAGATCCAAGGGCAAAAACCCCTTATTTATCTCTTCTGTAAGAAATGTCAAAAGTTTGCAGTAAATTTCCTTTAAATTTTGTCCAAAATGTTGCACCAAATTGCATCTGAGGCTCCCTAAATACCCCAAAATGTTCCACAGGGGAGGGGTCAAAACCCCCTTCCATTAGACTCCTCACAGGACGGCGATCCGAAACAAGATTGAGCCCCCCCCCCCAGTCGCGAAAAGCTTCCTACGCCTATGTATCGTTATAAGTTCTACATTGCAATATAATGCTCTTCTTGGATAAAATTGATCTGTCGAATGTTTGCCTGCATAGCGGCTCTCCTTAACTTCTGACACACTGGGTAACCGTAGCGAAAGGCTAAACAAAAAACTTCGTCAGCTATGTGCAGACTAGTCAAATTTATAAACCATATCTGGAAAGTTTAACGCAAAAATGTGGCAATGTTGTTTCGCTTCAGTGTTTTCAAGTTATCATTTGTGGTAACAAATTAAGATTTTCTCATGTAGACGAGGTTTCTGACTATACTTTTATTAAAGCCCTTAGACTATATGGCGTTGGAAAATATACATCTGGCAGTTTTCATGTTGTGCTTCTGAAGGCGAAAAATCAGAATGGTCAGAACGGAATGCACTTTGTAAGTAGGAAAAGTAGTGATGAACAGCTGAATTTTTTCATTATAAAAATTGCGAATCCTATATCAGATGTGAGAGTAATAAAATACAATGCTCCACCTTCAAAATGTGTCACTAAAATCTTGTCCTTGTATGGGTCAAAGCGGTAAACAATTAACAAATTCTTTGCTTTTCATAAAAAAGAAGCATTTTGAGTATCCTGTCAATTGAAACTACCTTCATTAATCTGCATATGAAAATTCAAATCACCAAACCCTCTTACAGCCAGTTTCATCCATACCCATAGCCAGACAACATGCTGAAGAGGGCGAGAAAGTTCCCAGACTGTAAGAGGGAAAATCATGTTCAAGCCACGAAATGTGTTAACATAAAAGGCAAAGGTAATTTTTGTTCCTACAATTTCTCCCAGGCGTTAATGTTTGTGGGTCCCTCCACTGCTTTTAAGTTATGGGCCTGTATTTTCGAACAGAGTGTTCAACACATGGTTGCAATCAGGCTATATCTGAATCTGGTTGACCCGTGATTTAACCAACCAATTTATGTGCTTGTTGCCAGGCTAAAAGAATAATTGGTGGCAAAAACCCTCGAGTTTGCTGAATGCTTCTTACCTCCAATCATTCGTCGACAAAAACGTATATTGTGCTAGAAAAAAAGCATGATCAGTCCTTAGAAAGGAACCTGTTTTCTAAATATCCGCCTCACGATGCTAGATGTGGCTGGAATTAAACACGTAATCCCTAATTGTGATTACTAAACACTGTCTTTATAACTTTACCAAAATGAAAGCTAGATCATATGTGAATTTGTACCGTATTACAACCCCTTTACAAGCTTCATTGAATTCATCTCAACATAATCATTTTTCGAGAACTACGAATTATTTTATTTAAAGAATTTTCTTTTTGCAAGTAAAATCAAGTCTTGTTATGGATATGTGCCATTTCCATGTCCAGACTTGAAAACAACATAGATTGGTGCAAGAATCATTCACTGGTTTTCCAATACAGGGAAACAACTCATAATTATATTGCTCTGTAACCACAAATTATTAAAGGTTTATTTACCAGTAAACAAAATGAATTAAATTCATGTAACAATTACGATAGGTGTAAGGGACACTTTCTAGGGGGAGGAGGAGGCTAAGCCGTTTGCCCGACAAACTGTAATAATCCGACCAATGGCCGGATTTTCACAACATGTGCCAGAGAAATAGGATTTTTTTACCAAACTCCGGCTGACCAAGTTCCATTGCGACTATGTTACAACTCCCTCTCATAAAAAGATAGCAGAACAATGTGTGTTGAAACAAAGCTAAAGCGTACTTTGTCAGTTTGTAGTGGTAAAATGTATTAGTTGTATGCCATCCCGAGCAAAGACGCTTTCTGCCTTAATAAAATTTACCATCACGTCCGAAAACATTTAAACAAATATCTACTTTTTTGCATAGGATATTGCTACAACATACCCCTTTTCGCTGATCTGGTTCATGTTGGCAAATAGTTATTGCAATGACAGAAACACCGTAATGCATTTAGTAAATAATTAAGTCAATTAATTTAGTTAGGCTACGGTATGTGATTTCGCACTTTTAATCTAATCAATGCAATGGTTCCATACATCCTAACAACCGAAACAAAACTTCAAATTTTTCTGATACAGCTACGAAAATAGCCTACATTTCATGGTAGGCCTGTAAATATTTTCATTATATCCCACTTAATTTTAAGGATTGCAAGTTCTCGACATTGGTAGGGACGGAAGTCATGGTCCAAAACCAGGACAAAAGCGACGGATTACTGCATGGAAGGATGGAGAATAAACATTTCGGCGCTATTGGGGTGGCACAAATTTGGGGCTTTTAGTGGAGAAATTTCAATAATTTGGTGTTTTTATTGAAGTAAATTAATTTAAAAATTTGGTTTTATATTGATTAAGTAAATGCAAAAGGTTAGGTTTGCAATTTATTTTGAAAAATAGCCCTCTTTGAGAGTACCGTGACTCAACTAAACTGTTGGGACGACCAGTCGCTGTCGGAGATTAAAAACTTCATCGCACACACTCATTCTCCCTAAAAAAAAATTAGAAAATTTTCCCGACGAGGGCCTCACCTTTCTCGAAGGGGTCATGGCCTCCTCACCCCACCTGGCCTCACCCCTGACAAAGTTGCTTTAAAACATCTGAATAAATGTTGTTTGAAGTCACATGATTTTGTGAAGGGTCCTTGTGGGGAAAAACGTAAAATGCAGATCAAGTTTAAAAGGTGCGACCTTTAATGACCCTTGACCTTAAAACTATGTTCGAAAACTAAACAAATATTCAAAGGTTGTATTTAAACATCACTCGTCCACAGTTTACAGAACGCGTGGGATTGTATCTGGACCAAAGGTGCCGCCAGGATTTGCCCGACAGGGGACCAAGCAACCCGAAGCCTCGATGAGCGCGATGTAGTGCCGAAACGATGTTTGAAGTAAAATTTTGGGGCGCGAAGAGCGCCGAAAATTTCAAACTCTTAATGGAAAAAATTGACAAAGCTGGGTTTTTACCACGGAAAATTTGAAAAAAATTGGGTTTTTACGAAGAAAATTGGAAAATCTGGGGATTTTATTGAAGAATTTGCCCAAATTTAGACCAAAATGAAGTAAATCGTTGCAGCGACTGCCCGTTGTCAGGGAATACATATTTTATTGTATATATAGTAGCTTCCCGAAACCGAAAAATTTCCCGACGGGGCGCAGCCTTCCCCTACGGGGGCCATGGCCCCCTGCCCCCACCTGGCGCCACCACTGTTCTGGACGTTTTCCTTCTTACTCTTCACCAATGGTGCAGAATTGAAATTGAAAGGTGTTGAAAACAGACTGTTCAATGTGTCTAAGTCTGTCATTCAAATTTCTTTGTTAAGACTACAAAAACACTCTATAAACAGTTTATAATTCTTTTATTTTCTTTACATTTTGAGCACTTTAGGACTGTATAAATTGTTCATTTTGACTCACAGCATTTTAAAAGTCTCGTTATATTAAAGTGTGTTAAAAATACTAAAATTTTGAAAAATTGACCTTTTTGACCTTTGACCTTGAAAATTTGCATGTTCGGGAACTTTTAAAAAGTGACAACCAATCTAAAATTTAAAATTTAAAATATTGTGTGTTGTTATTGTGTACGTTAAAAATTTCTATAGATCTGATGGTTCCTATCTATCTAACATTGATTTTCAGAACAAATTTAATGTGCCCCACTTCCCATTTACACTTTATTTTGGTATTTTAAAAGCTATTCCGTATGAGTGGCGGCGTTATGCGTGCTCTGATCCCTCTACTGTTGGTCGAAGTGAGAATATATTTATTTCTTCTTTAATCAACCCCAAAATATCTCGATTTATTTATCGTACTTTGGTAGAAAAAATTTCCACTCCCCCGACAGCCATTGCGAAATGGAATCAATGTAATTTTTGTAATAACGTTAATTGGCATTCCATTTTTTCTTTACCTTTTAAGGCCGTTCGCAACATGAAAGTTATTTATTTGCAAGTACGATTTTTACATAGAATTCTAGGAGTTAACTATTTGCTTAACAAAATGAAATTGTCTGAACCTTTCTGTTCCTTCTGCTCCACAGAAGAAGAAACCCTTTTTCATTTATTTTATGATTGCAATCATGTCAAAAAATTTTGGGATGAAGTATCCACTAATTTTATCAGGAATGGTTACAATTTCTGTGCAGCAGATATTTGCTTTGGTCTTTTTACGAATATTAATCACCCTATTAATTTCCTTATTCTCTATGCTAAGCACTATATTTTCTCTTGTAAATTTGAAAATACAGTCCCTGATGCATTTAAGTTTTATTAATAAGTTTCATTTTTAACTGGATGTTAGGAACTGGCATATTTTAAAAAAAGAACCAAATGTTTTTGGATAGAATGAAGCTATTACAGAATTATTTCATTTAGACCTTAGGAAATTTTGTTGACATCGAATTGAATGTTTTGTATCTATTATTTTGTAATGTACAATGATTTACAGTGTATATTGTGAATTGTGAAAACTATTAAATACAGTTGGATAAAAAAAAAAAAATCTAAAATTTAAAGTTACATTATAAACAATAGTTTTAGCATAGTCGCTATATTTTACAAATCGGTACCGGGTAAGTCAATTTTTAGAGCTCTTTTTCAAATTCGCCGCTAGACTATATGTGTTGAACACTAACGAGTACGTGTATCAGCAACCAGAATAAAGATGTTATCACTGTTATTGAGTAGACTAAGAAAATGTTCTTTCATTTTCTTGAACATATTGTTGAACAGCAGTAGGTTGATATAAATGTTGACATGTCCAGTCACTGATTTAAATGGTAACATAACGGTCTTTCACGAATGAATGGTGGTGTCCCTCAAGTGCCGATTCTTGGTCCGTTATTGTTTTCGATCTAAGCAAATGATAGACCTTTTTATACCGCTGTTTCCAATAGAGCACTGTTTATGCTGATAACACCGCTCGTTATTCTATGGGATCTCTAAAAAAAACCATTCAAACAAACATTCCAAGTAGAGATACTAGTATCACTGTGTAATTGCTTTGCAGAAAATAAAAGGTTATCCCTCTGCTATCTTGGAAAGACTGAAACTATTTTTGGTTTTGGCAGACGGCTAGTTTGGGTGCGGAATGCTGATCCTAATTAAGTGTAATTGTGTAATGGTATTCAGATAAAAAATTCGAACCTATCTGGAAAGCATCTTGACGCTGAACGTGTATGCTTGTTCTTACCGGTGACAAAAATGTGTTAAGGCATGTTCAAAAAAAAAAAAAAAAATAGTAGCCGTCTCAAAATTTTCTGTACAGAAAAGAACCGCTCCTAATTCTCCATATCCAAGAAGTTTCCTGGACTACAACTTTTATATAGGCCTACGATGACTTAATTTTGGCATGTTGTTTCTAGTGAAGTAATCTCTTTAACAATAAATTTAACTGCATGAGTAATTGCAAATATTTCAGATAAGCAATAAATTTAGAAGGTTTGCATTAGGGTGAATAGAACGTACGATACTTACTGTATATATACTATTCTTTCCACAACACTTTAAACATACTGAACTGGCTTTCCTGTTGTTCACAAAGTCACACTTCTTAAAATTGAACTTACATTTTTAAACTGAATTAAATAACTGGTCACCCTCCAAGTCACGTTTCCAACATGATTAGTGTCTGTGGGTCCATTGCAAAATTATAGTACCAGAACAAGCGAGCATCCTAACCATCCTATCTATCACTATTGAGCTAGCTCTACTTATGGTCAGTCTACCTTTCATTATACAGCTGTTATGGTTATGAAATTTTCTCCCAATTTAAGCTTCAGATTATCAAGCAGAATTAAAGGCTTTGGAAATTAAAAAAGAACCTCTTTGAATGATTTTACTTTTGGGGGGGGGGGGTGGGGGGGGGGGGGGGCGTGTGTTGGGTGGGGGGGGGGGCGGGGGGGGGGGGGGGTGGGGGGGGGGGGGGTGGGGGGGGGGGGGGGTGGGGGGGGTGGGGGGGGGGGGGGGGGGGGGGCGGGGTTGGGAGGGCGGTCGGCGGGTGGGGGATTGGTGGGGGCGCGGGGGGGGGGTGGCGGCGGGGGGGGGGGGGGGGGGGGGGGGGTGGGGGGGGGGGGGGGTGGGGGGGGGGGGGGCCTGGGGGGTTGGGGGGGTGGTGGGGGGGGGGGGGGGGGGGGGGGGGTGGTGGTTGGGGGGGGGGGTGGGGGGGGGGGGGGGTGGGGGGGGGGGGGGGTGGGGGGGGGGGGGGGTGGGGGGGGGGGGGGGTGGGGGGGGGGGGGGGTGGGGGGGGGGGGGGGTGGGGGGGGGGGGGGGTGGGGGGGGGGGGGGGTGGGGGGGGGGGGGGGTGGGGGGGGGGGGGGGTGGGGGGGGGGGGGGGTGGGGGGGGGGGGGGGTGGGGGGGATTCACTACAAAAACCTATCACAACAGGGTCTAATGGACAGAACTTCAAAGTGCAGCCTTTTTACTTTTCTAGACCATAACGCTAGCTTTTGCAGACCAATCACACAAATTTCACAGAAGATAAAGGCCATGACAAAAATTCTAGGTTTTTTCGAGGTTTTAGCCCTTCCCTAGTGTGTGGGAACCCTGGACTATTTAAATGTGCAAACAATAAAACAAATTTGTGCAAAAAGTTGAATTTCTTGTGAAAGATGATAGGTGGCATAAAAGTATCAACAACAATTTCTTGGATCAATACAAAAGCATGCAAGACATTACATTCCTGAACAGATATTTCTTGGAAACTTAACTTGGTCTGACCAAAAAAAAAATGCATTTTTGCACTGGTCTCATCTTCTGCACTTGTGAACACATAGTGCTAACTCTCATTGACATCTGGAAGAGTTTGGAAGGCCTTGTTATCTGCTACTTCCTTTGTTATGAAGGGATACTCAACTGAGCCATTCCTATGTTCCCATACCTAAATACTGATGAAAAATATGGCAACCTATCTACCTTTTGCATAATGGTGCTGGCAGCTATTCATTCACTGACAAAATTTGAACATAAATGTGTAAAACAGAAAAAAAGTAACTACGAACTTTCCAAAGAAAACAGTTAACTATGCATCATGTTTACTCACCAAACCAACGGCGATTTGGGAAAAAGCAGAATTGAGTGTTTTAAATTGAAATTTTGCAAAAAGTATAAACATTTAATCACACTTTACTAACATAAATTACATCTTGGTAATCACTAGCCCCCTATTTTGCATCTTGATACATACAGGACCACTGGAAAATCCGTTTTCTTTTAAGTTTATTGTGCCATTGTGTACCGAACACATACAATGAAAGTTACATCACATTGGTATGACAGAAGGACATTTCCAACACAAATTGAAAACTCTACTACTTTCTGTTTAAAACGCTTGCATAATTTTTGAACACATCACACATTGTAATCATTAACAAAGAGCTGATAAAAGTTTACTCAGAGTCTTTTACTCACTAAAAGATAAACCACTGCATACTCTGTCTACATATTTGTACAGCTACCAACTTTGGATAAGTTTAGAGCAAGCTAGGCTTGACAGGTTTTGGGCTAAATTGCCTGGACTATATGATCATTGAGGCATCCCCCCTACCCCCTACCCCCCTCAACTATTGGCCACCCCTTATTCCTTAATAAACTATGAAATAGCCTATGGTCAATGTTATCAATCCTGATGGGACCCAACGGTCAATGTTATCAATCCTGATGGGATCCAACGTGTTGTGGCCCATCTTATGGTAAAGAATGTTTGTTTCTGTGACTTAAAAGTGCAGTCATAGCTCATAATTATACCTTTCTTTACTTCCACCCCCTGGTGTTTTTTTTTTCCTACCTGGTAACTTTTTCCATCTTGAGGCACCTTCTTCTCTGTCTCTTTGTTGGTGAAGTACTGTGTGTTACCATGTTTCATGTACTGTAGAAACAAAATATATAAGCTGAAATTTTTTGTATTACATGAGACTATTCCTCTTTCTTTTTCTTGGTTAACTTTAGTTCACTCCTTTTGAAAATAACAAATTATAATTCTGGTTCCAAAAATTCCTGCCTTTGTTTTAACTTTTCCTCCATTTTCATAATGTTTTTCACACAGACAATCTCTACAGTAATGATCTGACCCCATTTTATTAAGTATATCTCTTTCTAAATATTTCTTTTCCTAGAATTCATTACTTAATATCCTTTGCATTCTAATACATATTGCAGTGAGTTAAGTTGTCTGTGAGTAACATCTAAACCTTGCTTCTATATCTACTTTGGCTTTCCAAGGAGCAATTCTGCTATTAAAGGGGCTTATTGAGTTGGTCCATGAATTTTGTGATTTTTTTGTCACACCTGTTGTTTTATTCACATCTTGATGGTAAATGGTTCAACTAAGTGATTCTGTACATTTAACCCACAACTGAAATGGTAATGACAGGGTAATTAATGATTAAAATAATTTATTACAAACACATGACCAGACACATTTCACCATTATGTATTAATCAAATGCAAGCCTTGTTCAAATACAACCAATGGATGTGGCTTATACCAACTTGATTGACAGGCTCTCAACTCCTCCTATGAAGAACTGTTGTGATCAAGACTTCAGTTGTAAATAAATGTTCTATTTTTCAGAGAGGCTGGTCTATCAAGGGCTTGGATGAGCATCCCAATCTACAACCTCTCACGCCCATAAAAACTACACGTTTCACATTTTCGGTCACTTTAGAAAGTGATTAATGGCTAATGAGGCTAATTAGAAGAATTGCCATACGATAATTTCCTTCAAACTCATCACAAAATATTCAATATCAACTCAATGAGCCCCTTTAAAATATTCATTCTAAAGGTCACCAGTGTTGGACAAAAAGTTCATTATAATGCAAAGGACAACTTTAACTACACATGAGGGAGAAGTCTGAGGAATGTCGGATGCAGACATACTTAGCTTAAAGATGTCAACCTACTTCCAAAAATCCCTTGAAAACATCAAACTGCCTCTATTTCTAAGGAGGGTTAGTGCCACCAGTTAATGATCAAAAACATTGCCTCAGATGACAGTTCTATGCCCTTCTGGTTGGCACAGGACAGGTGTGAATTGGACAGAGAAATGTTGACCACTGCAAAGCTCAGAAAGTGCTGATTCCAACTGGCACTGATTTCAGATAACAGAGTAAACAAAACAGTTATTTCTTGCTTTCCAGGATATGTACCTATTTCCATCCCTACATATGTCCCGTCTCAACAAACATCCACCAAGACACTTATCATAAACTTGTCTTGATGAAGGGCACAAAAATGTTCACTAAAAGTAACTGGGAATGTATAAGCTTGGTGTATTTCTTGTCTTCTATCCCCCAACCTATTTGATGTGTAGGAAAACCTGCACTTGAGCTTATATTTTGACAATTGTTATGAATGCAGAAAAGGAGCTGCAGGCAGTCCAGGAATACTGGGCAGAACCCTGATATTCTATAACAGTTCGCATTGTTAGCATGTGTAATAGATGAGGTAAATGGGAGAGAAATCGATGGATTTAATAATATTTTGTGAAAACGTGACAAAAGCAAAAACTACCATTGCTTGTGCAGCAAACCTGGATATAAAGACTAAGTTGAAATGACTACCGAGGGTAGACACACTGCATGGGCTCACCTGGGTTGTTTTCACTGGCCCCTAATTTTAATGCCCTATGCATTTATTTGAAAATAAAAAATTAAAATAAAAATTAAGGTTCATATTCTGGGGTTGAGGCTACAAAGCATTACTTTGCTCAAGGGCCTCAAACTATCTTGGGATGACATCAGTGATTACAATTACCCTTAAAGGATTATGACATTGCTCAGATCTTATCTAACTGCATGGTATAGGAATGGTATTTGCGATGATTTTCAAGGCTAGTAAAAAATTACTTTTTAACAGTTTGCAAGAGGTCCTTGAAGGTGCAATGGCCATGGAATATTCTTTTCTCTCAAAACCACATGCACACACCAAATGTTTTAAAACATTTGGGCCATTCCATGAAAAGTGGTCCTGATAGGGTAAAATTAGAACTCAGTACTAGGTGTCTAATTTCAACTCTTAAGATTAGTAGACAGGTGCAACTTTCACTTTTAGTAAAACTTGCATGGATTCAGTCATTCCTTTGGAAAGTGCCAACACCAAAGAATGTCTTAGATATGGAACACTTAAAATACTGAATTATAGGTAAAAGGTAATTTGAAGAAAAATGAAGCAAAATAACTGAATAGAACATGTCTTTCTTGATTGCAGCTCTGAAAAGCTATCCCATTATTCATTTCTTGAGCATTGCACTCATAATTTATCAGCTATGTGGATCAAACACAATGTTTAAATCTGGTCATTGTCACTGTGACATGCAAAAGTTTTTTTACAACAAATAGGCAATGCCAGAGACAATGATGAAATACATATGCAAAGGTAGGGTGGAGGGTTAAAGTAACTTATCATCATTTGGAAACATTTGATTCCAAAACTTCTTTTCTATTAAAGTTTGAAAAGTGTGAATTACGTGACGTCACGTAAGTCACAAAGGGTGGCGTGACTTACGTGACAGTTTCAAGTTAGCACCTTAACACAATATGGTAAGTGAATGATAGTTGGCATTTCTGCCCCTCTATGCAGATAAGAAATCACTTATTTTTAAACAATCCTAGCACTTCAAAGACTCCTCAGGTGTTTTAATAGTCCCATGATTTGGTCTCAAGCCATCACGTAGTATTTTCAAAACCACACTCAGAACTGTAGTGATGAAGCCAAATTGTATGGCATTTGATTTTGACCTGAGTACACTGAAACCTAAGAGAAGCCAAAATGTATTCTTTTAAATTGCAAAATGGCAATGAAACAAATTATTGCACTCTCTGTCTTGAATTTGAAATGCCATTTAGTATGTTTGGATCATACAGATGGAATTGAGTATCAAGAAGATGTACAGTAGTACCATTCAAAGTGGTATTGCTTAGGAGACTCAGTCCCCTTGTGGTTCTGATGAATGCAATATACCCACTTACACAGGCTAGTAGGGTACAATAATTACCCAGCATCAAATTTTCGATCTTGTATAAAACACATCCATCAGATTTAAACTGCTATGTATCCTCACTACTCTTCACTCAGAGGACTTGTAGTGGCTGTACACAGTGCACAGTACACCTTTATCATGTTTTCTACACTGTGGAATATTGCATTATAAGATTTTAATTGCCATTTTCACATAATTTTAGTACAGTAGCAGGCACCACAACAAAACCCTACTGTATGTATTTGACTGTCTTTTTGATGCATACTAAGAGGGGAAGGAAAAAGGGCTGTCTTGGTCTGTACTAGCCTTGGAGGGATGCAATGCATTGCAATATGTTCATAAAAATCACTTAATATGGAAAATTTCTTAGTACAGTTCAACTTTGCCAACAATCATCACCATTCTCATCAAAGCCATTTTACAGTAGTTACTGTACGAGGATTTCTCAAAGAGTTGCAGGGAATGGAAACCTATGGAATGTAATTATCTGCTGATACACCGAATTACAAAAAAGTATACTGTTGGTATGCCTCTGTTTGGCCCTTCTCATATTCATTTTTACAGGTCTCCCTTAGAGAGCCATGTCATGTATAGTGAATTACGAGGACCCTGTACAAGTAATGAGAGTGTGGCCTAGATTTGATGAATAGGTCAAACAAGACTTTACAGTTATTGTTGGCTACATTTGTCTTTATTATGTCATGCTCACCGAGTCATTTTTTGCTAATCACATTTAAAAAATGCCCTGACTTGACTTTGATTTAACATCTGCCAGTACTCTTCCAGCTTTCTGGCTTGGCCATGCTGAATGATCTAAAGCACACAGTTTACCTAATTTTTCTCTCAGTTTACAGTTTCTGGTCAAAATTGCTCTCAAAAACTTTTTAAGACTGAAACTAAATCAATTCAAATTTTCCTGTCAAGAATCTTCAGCAGCTACTGTACAATAACAAACAAAAAAAAAAAGGAACAAAATGCAAAAGAGAAAGACAAAAATGATCAGTCAATAATACCACTGTTACACAATTACTGTAGCACATATGGGAATGCCACACAAATTGGAAGACTTCTGTACCAGTGCATGTACTTCTGCGCAAAAAGATGTGAATTGTAAAATCTCTTTAAGATTAGTTCTTTTTCTCTATCTATGTTAATACTACTTCTGAAAATGTAAGTTACACAAGTAAACACCCAAGTATTCTTAGGATTATTGTACTCTTTCCATAGCAGAGGAAATGGCTCAACTGAAATTAATATTTTTTGGAACAATTATTTGTAAGTTATGGCTGGCAATATAAGCGTCAAAGGGCAGCCATGGAGAGTACATTTTCTTTTTAAATGCACTGGAATGAAATTATTTTGACCCTGTCTTTCTAGATACAATTGTTATTTCACATAAATGACAATTCTAGGTCAGATGTATAGCATAATGTGTCTCCCGTAACAAGCTAAATGACTAGTTAGTTGGAAACTGTTTGTTTGTGACTTACGTGACGCCATTTTGTGACTTACGTGACGACAAACATCTGTTTGTACCGTCTCACGAAAAAATTCTAAGAACTCAACTTGGCCTGTTTTACATAGACTATTATCTTCTTTTACCAATCCTAAACCTAATTATCCCTTCCTGCCTAACACTTCACAGGATTCTCACCTTTTGTTAATCAACTTGAAAAATTGCAATTGTCTGAGTGACTTATGTGACGTTTATTGAGGGCGCTATTGTTCATAGCATGAGGGTGGAATTGAAGATTTGTGAAATTCAGAAGAGAGATATCTTATGACATTTTAGGAAAAAGTACTTTTTGGAATAATAGTATTCCTTTCATGGTCCATAGGGGGGCTTTTCCACTAAAATTTCTGCAAATGCTGTGACTTACGTCACGTGGAATGGCCCATTTGCACAATTTTTAGTTGACCACCAACATTTTCAGACGTTTGAATTTGGCATTTCAGCATCTCATGTGTGTCAAGCTTGTGGAGTAGGCCTACTGGTTCATTAGTTATCAGTAGGCTAGTAATTGATCCTTAGTTGGGGATTTATTTTATACATGCCCACAATATTTAAGACATCAGAGTAAAGGATGGGTGTAGGAGTTGCAACTCTTATGATGACAGATACCCTGCCCCAAAATATTGGATTTGCCACAGCTATTAAATATTCTTTCCATCACCATCTAAAAGCTAAAATGGTATGAGTTATGGCAGGCTTCATGTGTTTCTCTGGTTCAAGGCAAGAGACTGTCTTGCAGGAACCAGAAAAGCAAAAGATTTAGTGATTCCTTACCCTTCTGGAGGTAGCATGTTTACAAGGTTTTGACCATTTGACCTCTAGTGATCTCAAATGACCTTTGACCTCCACCAAAAATTATCATCTACTCAATATGGGCAATCTACATGTCAAGTATGAAATCCCTCAGAGATAACTTTCTTGAGATATCATTGTTACAAGCAAAGCATCACAAACACACACAAACAAAACATCATCATTGCACTGATTCCTTTAGCCTTTGCCAAGGAATCAAAATATTAAGACTCTACAAGTAACCAAAAGAGTTCACCTGGTAGTTGTCTGGTTGAGTAATCTTGAGATCTTTCCTGGTTTTCTCTGGAGCACCAGCACATAGGTAATAAAAGATATGGTAGTTTCTTTCAGCCTTACTCTGCCAACAGACTCTAGGCTTCTCCAGCAGGTAATGGGAAACATGACCTCCAACAACCTGGGGCTGTAAGGATCAAATCACAGATTTTTCAGTACCTTGGTTCAAAATATTTACTTACGGAAAAGTCACTTACTTGACTCTTGAAAGGTTATCACAACAATTTGCATAAGTATAGTGGTTAAGCAGAAATACAATGGAAGTTTGAATTGACCATGAAGCTGTATAGCTTAGAGTAACAGTGTAGAATTAGTTAACTTTGAAAACATTAGACAATTGAATGATCAGATAGCTGATTTTTAAGTGAACTGGCTTATCTCAGAACCCGGTCATGTAGACCATGAGACACTGTCGTAAAGACCATGGGCAAACATCAAAGAGATTGCCTCTACTCCTTGACTAGTGTACAGAGGGTAAGTAGGCAGGTGCACAGTAGTTAATATTACAAAAAAAAAAGAAAAAAAAAAAACACAAATATTTGGCATCCACAGACTGAAAGGTGTCTAACTAACAGCTGTTATGAAGAAAGACATCTCACTGAGAGGTCTATAAATCCCTATCAACAACAGTATCCAATTGTGTGGATACAACTTCCTGAATAAGACATTTTCACGTCACCAGAAAAATTCCAGATGGAAGAACGTGAACAGAGGAACATACACTTGGCAAGGGGTACACGCAACTACCAACTGACAGGTACAATCCTAAGCTAAGGAAAAAGTGTGCTCAAATATTACAGCTGGTGCATAAGCCTTAGCAACTCAATAGTATCCAAATAAATCTTGTACAGGGGCTATGAAATGTTGATAAACTTAACAAACACTACATTGTGCCATGTAGCAAGGAAGAGGGAGCCATCATTAAACTTCTGAATCAGAAAATAAAATTGGTCCACAATGCCATTTGTTTTGCTTCTGACATATATAGTTAGTTAGATGAGGTTTTACAGCTCAGTTTCTAAACAGTTTCTGACAAATGCATGTTCTGCAAGTGATCTAAATTTTGTGTAAGAGTGATGATCAACACAAGAGGGCAATCAAAGAGTTGCTGATCTCATCCCAATACATCCTTTTGCTTCTTCCGAGTCTGGTGTAGCACTCTGCAATTTTATTGTAATGGTTGGTGATGATCGACATAGGCTAAGAAAAACTCTACGAGGATAATTCATTCATGTTCTCAGTTCTATGACTGTCGTTAGTTTGAACACTAAGGGGAAACTGGAAAAAGAGAAGGCTAATCTTGAGCTGGGGATGTTTGTTCATTCCAGCATCTTTACGGTACCCGCCAGCTTCCGGTTCTGATTGCATGCAGTGTGGTATTAGCACGCAGTAAGCACACACGCACAGCAAAACGTGACACAATGGACGCGTGCCCTTCAAAACCTCCAGAGAATCGCGATCTTGCCCTTCAAAAACCATAGAGACGCGCGATCTCGTCTCGTGAAACCCCTCACGTGACTTTAACCAACTAGACGCAATTTTGAAGGGCAAGACCGCGCGTCTCTTTGGTTTTGACGGGCACGTGCATTGTGTCATAGTAGTACCTATGGTTATGCCGTGGGTGTGATCTGTAAGTTCGTTTACTGCGTGCTTGTTTTGCCCTTCAGTGCCTGGAAATCCATTGCGCATGACGTCACATGAAATCCCTCTATAGAGGTTCTTCACCGACGTCACTGCGCTGCGCGTCTCTCTATTTTGATGGTCAGACGTCCATTGTACAACAATTGTACAGTAACTAAGGCCTCATTCACATGATATGATTTTTTCACGCGATCTGTGGTACGCAACCACCGCGTGCAACAAATCGTTTCGTGTGAATGGATTCTCACGCAACCTTTCATTGCGCACGACTTGTCGCGCCAGATTAAGCAAAATTCGTGGCGCACAAAGTTGTTGCGTGTGAACGACTTGTCTTTGGTTCCGCGCGACTTTGTAAGGATTTCAAGAGATCGTTCCAAGTTCACCATTTCTGCGTTCAAACGATACGACAAATGTGAGTGCGCGATTTTATTCAATGTGATGCAATGGATGCCGAAAAAGTCGTCGTATGAGCGAGTGTAGTTATAGATCTAGCCAAACATTAATGAACAGTCTTTTGTTTTTCTTTAACTTTACAACCAATTTTCTCCTCAACAATTCCATGTTATCGGAATGTGATTGCATGAGAGGCACAGGAAAATTACAAAGTTTACATTCCCTATGGAGAAGTCCTATCCCATTTAACTTCAAGGTCAACACAGCAGACTGAAAAAATTAAGGAAACAAATCATTCCTTTTTATTGTGAGGAAATTATATAACCTTTACTTGCAAGGGTGCAGATTCATCTTTAAAGGTGTGGGGGAGGACTTTTCCATTTGTGAATCGCCGTCCCGGGGAGGGGTCTCAGAGGAGGGGTGTCCCCATTTTGAAAAAAAAAAGAAGTTTGAAGGTGTATATATGGCAAATGGTGCCATATATTTGGGAGCAATTTAGCTTTTAAAATGTAGTGTCAATTCGTAATCTATGTTATATTATTGAAAGAATGGTGAAACTTTTTGGAGATGTCCCCCCTTCAAAAAAGGTGAGGGGACGCGTCCCCCGTCCCCCATGATCCACGCCCATGTTTAAAAGCCTGGCTCATATTGAAAAGGGTGAACTGGGTCAAAAACCATTGCTTTATAGTGAATAACCAACTCAACCAATTCAAATGTGGTATTAATCAATGCCCGGAACTGACGTTAGTCTTCAAAGAATCGTAAGTTTGGTCTAATCTTACCCTAAACTCAACCCTAATTCTCAATTTAAACCATATATTTTAAGTCACTTATTCTAGGTTAAGCCTAGGCCTAAATGACTTTTCAAACCCCAAATTTGGCACATTCTCACCAAAACCTTAATCCTAACCATCATCACTAGTCTTCACTTGAGCACTGATTCTAAATTAGAGCTTTGAAACTGTGTCTTTGTCAAAATTACTACTCCTCTCTTTCCTACTTTCATCAGGTTCAAGAGTGACGCACTCGCCTCCGCAGTGCATACATATATGCTTGCACACTAGTGACTACGCGAGTGGTTTATCCACTGGGGAATGAGAAACGACTAACTTTTTACCACATTATAAGTCAACATGAACACACTTTCAGTGTAACGTTAGTTTCTTATTGATCTCATATCTTTTTTCGTCCCATTTCTTCTTCCAGGCTCTCCACTCCCACTTTGACCAACGTCTGTCATTTTATTTAGCTACTTGTTGTCGTGCTGGCCAAAAATCGCACGCAATAAGTTCAACAGTGTTTAACTTTCAACGACAAGGTCGCGCACGACAAAAGTTAAGCAAAAATCCATTCACATGCAACGACAAGATCGCGCACAACTTTTCAGAAAATCGCACGCAGCAAAGTTGCGTGCGATAATTTTCATTCGACTAAAAACATCCATTCACACGCAACGACAAGGTTGCATACAACAAGTCGCACGCATCCAAAATCGCACGCGATCTTGTCGTATCGTGTGAATGAGACCTAAGGCCGTACCGTGCGTGCGTATCGATAACACACCTTCTGCGCATGATCACTGACAACCAGTATGCCAGACTGAAACACTGAACTATATGCTAGGAAGGATCATTCCACAATAAGGTTTTGAAGCCATCATGGAGGGTCACGTGATGTAGGTTAGTTTACTCAAGTCGATTTCACTGCGTATCTAGAACTGAAAGCGCTGATGCAATGATGTACATGCTAACGCATCGTAACGAGCCTTAGCGTCTCTTCTTCCTCTTAGACGCTAACTTGCGCCCTTTCACGCGTTATCGTATACACCATTGCGCCGAGGTAAAGTTGCCTCAGCAACTTCATGAAAAGGCCTACATCACAATAGAGGTTTTTCACGTGACGTCAGCGCGTTTCAATTTGGCTCACTGGCCGTCACTGCTCATGCGCAAAAGACTGCAGGATCTTAGTTACGATTGTTATACACTGGGCGCCTGGCCGTCAAAATAGAGAGACGCGCGAACGCAGTGACGTCAGTGAAAAACCTCTATAGCCGTATAACATATACAGAGCACCAAACGCGTACCGTGTAGGAGGATTCGAGGCACATCATTGGCCAAATGCAAGCGTGCATATGCGCGCGTGGGTTAGCTTTCCTTCACGCGCCTTGGTGTTTTTGTGTCAAAAAGACGCTTTCGACGCGTTGTGCAGATCATCTGTGCACATGCATGGACAGTCAGTAACAAGCGCGCCTACCCTGTCGGTACTTTTCAATGACGGTACTAGCCTATCGCGAATTTCACAAAGTCAACGCGTCTCGCTCGATGCACTATTCGAAATGTGGTCACCCGCGCTGTCCTTCGAATAGGCAGGACCACTCCTAAAATCAAGAAACGTTTGTGAAAAACAATCTTTTGATCACACAATCATAGTGTAAAGATTCCTACTCAATGAAAATACAACAAAAACACTAGAGACGTAATGAGTATAGTGAAAAATAATTGCTCTAGCGTGTACATCAATGATTCAGATACGCGTCTCTAGGGTAGTGTAATCGACTTGAGTAAGCTAACCTACATCACGTGACCCCCAAGTCGGCTTCAATTTCGAGGCATATTCCGCATTGACGTGCGTCCTCCAGTTATAGATAGTTCTCACATGACGTCATGGGAGCTTTTCACGTGTAATATGTCAGCCATCTCATAGGGCAACCCCGGCATGTACGTACAAGCTTGCCCTATGACATGGCGGTTGCCAACCCCAGTTGTGACGTCACTGAGAACTATCTATATAGCTCAGTGGACTGAAACGCAATGACGTCACGTGAAGAACCTATGTAAGACATGTGTAGGACTGTCCCTTGGGGACGTTGTTACTCCTTCAGGGAGCAGAACTTCTTCGGGAGTATTGTTTGTTTTTCGCCCCTGGCTCTTCGCCAGAGAGTCAGGGGACAAAAAAGAGAGAAAAGAGAAAGAAAGAAAAAAAAAACTAATGTCAGTCCTACATTGAGATCAGTGGATTGCCTCTTGGACCAGGGAGTTATTATTTGGAAGAAGATACATCGCTTTGAAGTGAAGTTTACACCGCCAAGATCACACAGTAATCTGCCTCTTGTATCCTTCTTGGCATTTCTATAAGACTTACACTGGATTACGTAATTTAAACAAAGGGGATTTGTCGTCTGCTACATCAACAGTAAAACTAGGGGTTTGTCGCTGGAAAATTCAAATTTATTGCATCTTTGGACTTTCGTGGACGCGGATCAGAGTATACCAGTAAGGGTTTATGTAAAACTCTGAATCTGATTGTATACCCAGTTATTTCAGGAAGCTTCCGGAAACTTTCCAAATTGTTGCGACAAAATTTAGACTTCTGCCTCTGCAACTCATTTGCATGACGTTCTTCTTTAGGAAGGGGCAGACCTCATTGGTTTATTTCAATGAAACAATCGTTTCGAGTTTTGTAGGACCTGCCCCTAAATTGGTGGTGGCGTCATACCTGCCACCTCTCACAGTTTCACCGTGAGTCTCACGGTTTTTGAGGTCGTCTCACGGTCAAATCTCCAAACCTCACGGTGAAAAACTAAGTTAGAGTCGTTGAAAAAATATTGTAATCACAAATATTAGCCTATACTCACGGTGATTGCAAATCAATTCTTAGTTTAGAACCAGAACACGGAAAATTTCTCTTAACAGAAATTTGGGCAGGATCTTCAAAACGTATCATATTCAGTTGCAAATTCCTGGAAACAATCTTTCCTTAAGTTGGTAAGTTCATTTTACTTTGCAGAAAGGTAAATTCACCGATCGAGCTCGATTATACCAGGGAGCTGGAAGACATACGAGCAGAGTGAATCATTTTATTTATGAAATTGAAAGATGTTAAAAGGTTGCAGATTTATAACTGAGTTTCAAGTTTTCCACAGCCATAAAGGAAAATATAGTTAGTGTACCATCCACGATTCTATTCAAAACCCTAGTTTTGTTTGATTTTGTATAGCATTAGCAGGGGTGGTCCCACAGGGGACAGGGGGCGACCGTCCCCTATTTGCAAGAAAAGGGGGAAGGAGAAGGAAAATAAGAGGGGACAAAGGAGAAAAGAAAACGAAAGAGAAGAAAGGAGGAGGCGAAAGAGCAAGAAGAAGAGAAGATGAGGGGTGGGCTAGGCCAATATCTGATCCACATAACTAATTTAGAGCTTCCAGGAGGCCCCATTCCGGTGTCTTCCAGACTTAAGATACCCTTTTATAAAGCACAAATGAAGTAAGGAAATTTTCCGTTATAGTTCAAGAATGTTTGTGTGGACTCCGCTCACATATTTTTGCGTAAAAACTTACCCCGAAGAGAAGGCAGCAAAGTATCAAAATGGGGGGGGGGGGCTTCAGGAAACTTTGTTGACAACTGACATTTCCTTAGAAGACAAGGGCTTTCCTCTTTTACCCAACCAAAAAGTAGAATTCACTAAATTTTGAACATTTTCTAGCCATATTTCCAAAAATATCCCAAAGACAGCACCATTTTGCATCAAAGTAACCTTAAATTAACAAACATTTCTCAAAGGCGAGAGGGATAACCTCTCCCTATAGACCCCTCCCCAGGCTGCCAGGACGGCCCTCTTTCACCCAATATAATCAGTTTAAAAAATATACAAAACATAGCACCATTTTGCATCTAAGTAGACTTTAATTACCAAAGATTTCTCAAAGGGGAGGGGACACCCCTCCCCCAGGACGGCGATCACTCACCCCATGCCCCCCCCATGAAAATACCCATGCGCCTCCGGGCCCTGAGTATAAGATCTGTTTAGAGGTACTACAGCACAAATTGTAAATCTCCAGGTTTGATGTACCATTCTCCAGGGTTTTTTGGTGAAAATCTCCAGGTTTACAAATTTGGAGGTTGGCAGGTCTGCGGCGTAAACCTACTCATCAAAGCATTGTCCAAAGTAAGCCAATTGTGATAGGATTACTAGACCTGAATGATGTTGCTAACATATATCGATGTCACATTGAAGCGAACGAATAAAAGAAAATATTCCCCATTAACGGAATAAGTAGCTTATCATTAATAATCTCCTCGGTATTTAGTGGATCGTAGCGTATTAGCATAAATTAAACTTCCCGTTAAACCTCCTTCCGAATAACAACTCCCAGCTCGGAGCCTGGAGTACAGTCAGTGTGGGTGCAGGAGCTACACACGCCGTCCGCCGGGCGGCCAGATCAAAGGTATAGCCTGCATGATTCACAGTCTATTTGTGACGTCATTTGTTTGGAACTTGGCGCTGCTTATAGTGTATCCACTATGTACTAAAGCAGCGCAGTCGCTCTCAGTCTCACACCATACCTACTGTACTTGCGTGCGTGCATTGTGTGTCACGGTGCGTGTGTCAATTGAACTTGGCCCCTGCAGAAATATAATATATATATATATATATATATATATATGCACACGTGCGTCGTTGCCATGCAAGAGGAGAATAGTTCTTCAAGAGAAGGTAAGCAACAGAGTGACAGACAGCCAAAATTCCGTGATGAGCCACAGTGCTCATAAATTTGGTCAAAGTTCTTAATAACCTGGCGTGTGTTTCAACTATTAGGCCTAGGGCCTACATGCCTAGCTTGTTAGCGTTATTACTATTAATAATTTAGCGTAACCTAAGCCTAAGTTAGGCCTAGGCTAGGCCTAACATCAGTTCCACCGTGCGCGTAGTTATGCTTCATGTACTGGGACGCGCTTGGACTTTACTACGGTGGGGACACGCGTATAGTTTTACTTTTATGGCGCCAAGAACTAGTCATGCTTGACACGCGTGATCGCAGTTCACTGAAGGCCAGGGTTTTTACTTAGAGTTAGAGGTGGTCAATTTTTGAGCAAGATAAGTGTGCATCTGATCATGCCATTGTGTGGCTTTTATGGTGGGGTTTGTTAAACCGCAGGTGAAAATTGAATTTTGAGTGTCAGGAAAAGACAGTGGTCGATGTAACAGATTATTTACCATTTCTTTCAGTGTTTACTGCCAAATTTAAAAAAAAAAAAAATTGTTCTTTTGAACATCTTGACCTTTGACCTCTGACCATTGACCTATCATGCTGAGGGTACTGGAGGCACAAATTCCAAGGACTGTGCACCCCCACACCAAGTTTGGGGTCAGTAGTACCTTCAGTTTTGAGTGAGCGCACGGCACACTTTTGACCCCAAAATTGTCGTTTGACCTTCTGACCTCTTGACCTTTGACCTCAGAAGGTCAAGTGTAAAGTTGTGTAAAGTAGGTGTCCATCAGAAAGTTATGCGAAGAAATGAGGATCGTTAAATGTTTCGTTCAGCTTTTACAGCCAGATTTAAAAATTTGCTTATTTTGACCTATTGTTACCTTTGAGAACTGAGTTTTGACGTTTGATCCTGCTGACACTGGAGGCACAATTTCTATGGACTTTGCACCCCCACACCAAGTTTGGGGTCATTAGTACCTTCAGTTTTAAGTGAGTGCGCGTCACAGTTTTGACCCCAAAATTATCGTTTGACCTTCTGACCTCGTGACCTTTGACCTCAGAAGGTCAAGTGTCATGTTGTGCCAAGAACACTTCAATACGAAAGCTATGTCAAAAAATCAGGGCCATTTATTGTTGCATTCAGGTTTTATAGCCAGATTTGGAAAATTGCTTATTTTGACCTTTTTTGATGGTTGACCTTTGACCTTTGACCTATCATGCTGAGGGTTTGTCAGGCACAAGTTCCAAGGACTATGCACCCCCCACCAAGTTGGGCTCAATCTTATGTCTTAGTTTTGGAGGAGTTCGCGACACACTTTTGACCTTGTGAATGTCATTTGACCATCTGAGCCTTTGACCCAAATTTTAGGCATATTTGGTCACATGACCAGGAAACAGGACCCTCACCACTCCATTTTTCCCCACCCTTGAGTAGCGGTCATAAAGCCCCAAATTTCCCTACCATGCATTTCCATGGTTACGGTTGCTATGGCGACTGGCAGAGGCAAACGTGTGCACTTTTCAATGGTAAACGAAGCACAATATCTCATCTCCCACATACTACGTATGTGGGGATGAGATAATAAACTGAAATTGAAATTGGCCACCACTTCAAACAGATTTCAAAAACTAACCTTAGCATTGAAATGCATCTCCACAAATTTTCCAAAACGACTACTATTGTTGTTACGGACTGTTTTGGCATTTCCAAAGGCCTCTAGTAGTGGGTTAGCTTCAATGATTCTCTGCTCTATGATTCCAGCACTTTGTCCATGGGACTCTGTCAAATACCTGTGCAACAGATGTGAAAACTACAGAAATACTTTTGTAAGGAAATAAACCAGTAGTCAAGAAATACCTATTCATCAGTTCATCTTTGAGGGGAAGCAATGTGACATTCAACACCTGATTGCTAAACATACCAACTTAACAAATTTAAGTTACTTTATTTCAAAGTTTGTTCCTTTGAATTACAAAGCATAAAATGCTTTACACCATCTTTCAATGTTTAGACATGGGCTATGAATTCATCCCACTTTTGAAATACTGACTAAGAGGCAAAACCAGTGTTTGGCATGCAGAGCTTGTGACTAGTTCCCCACTATTACCACATCAATGTTACACGAGCAAATACCTGATTTGTTAAGAGATATAGATACCTTGCATGAAACTGACACCTAATTTTCTATCTTTTCACAAAATATACTGTATCTACATGCTACATATAGCAGTTATGATCTTATTATAAGATACAGTGTTAACAAGCTTTACGGAGTTAATTAAGCAACAATGATCCCAGATGACCATGACTTCCACTGGAAATAACAGTATTCTTTCCCTGTTATAATGCATCTACAAGCTAATATGAAGAGTGTCTAGGGTTCCAATATAGAAATATTGCGTTAACAAGGGTTTAGACTGACATCTGATGATCTCATTCCTTTGACCTCCAAAAATGACAGAGCACTTCCTCTAAATATAGGGCATCCACAAACTAAGCATCAAATTTCCTTCTTAAAATAAGACAAACAAATAACATAAAAAAAAAATTTAATAAAACTTCTCTGAACAATCTAAGTGCCTCAAACACACTCACATACACAATTTTTTGTCTCTTGTCATGAAAAAAGCATTGGTTATCATGTGAGAAGCTACGATGTTACACCTCCTTAAAGTTCACTTTAAGTAGAAACCTTACTTAATTCAGCAGATTAAATGCTGAGAGCTGAACAAGGAACAGAAGGAATTGAGTTACTTTTACATAGAGAATTACTGAGTACAAACCTGAGAATATATTTGGTTGTTTCTGTCTTGCCAGCACCAGACTCTCCACTAACGATGACAGACTGACTCTGTTTGCTAGCCACCATATCACGGAATGTTTTGTCAGCTATGACAGTCCCCCAACGCCAAGAAACTAAATATGAATATGATAGATTTACAACAAATCTGTTTCTGCATCGCTGTTTGTTCTTGTGTTTGGGGGGAGGGGGTGCGACTGTTCTGGCAAGGGTGTTCAGGGGAGGTTTTTTAGCGACATCTCCTTTGTGAAACTTCTGATTTACATAAATTTCAGGGAGGGAGAGTCAAGGAAACATACAGCATGGTGGATTGGGTGTGGTGTTTTTTGTGCTGCGCCGAAGTAAGTACCTAGGTTGATTTCTCAAATGTTCATGACAGCAAACTAGTACAAAAAAAACAGGAAACCTTTTAGGTCTTATGTGCCATTAAAATTAGCTAGAGCTACTACTTCTCAAAGGTTTCCTGCTACCTTCAGGAAAACAACATTCTTAGACTTTTCTATGACATCTTTTTTTTCTACAGAATAAAAAGCCAAAGATTCAGTCCTGTCTATTGAAACTCATCAACAAGCCACAATACTAATAAACATGAGCATGCACTTACGAGAAGGTTTACAAAATGTTTACAAAAATTCTTTACTAAAATCTTGGTTTCGTTGACTCATCACTTTTACAAACTTCAATGAATTTCTATGACTTCTTACTTTTTTAGGCCTATAAAGTGTCAATAAAATTCCATGACTTCTTAATGACTCCACCGGCCGTGTTGCCATTCTAAAAGGTGTACCACCCCCCCCACCCCCCCCCCCTCTCCAGACTCTCTTGACACCAACTGGGCCACAGGAACCCAAAACCCAATTTGTGACCCTCAGCATTCGAATTCCAACGACTGTGAATATGAAACTTTTGTCACTAGAATTGTTCTCATACTGTACATTAAGTAACTTGGGGAGATTAGCAACTGGGTGAAGGGCATGTTCAGAATCACTGGAAGCCTTGTTTAGCATCTGCAGTAATGGACCTAATGTATACAACAGATGTTTATTTCAAGGCAGCTGTAACAAAGTGGTTTGGGATGCTCCCAAGAGGCTGAAACTTACTTGGGCCTGTACGACTCTAACAGCACTTTGTCACTATCAAGTGTTGAGCTACAGTAGTTTTACTAACTTTTTTTCTTTGCCAGTAGTTTTTCAAACAAAAAACTTCAACATGGCAAGAGTTCGAGTTGAAAATACAACTGGCTATGGGTGCCCATTTATTTTTAACTTTTGGCGGGGATGCCTTTGCAATGGCTATGGTGCCCTCTAAACTAACGAAAAGAGATAGCCCTTTGGCTGTACCATTCTTGATTCTTATTTCAAGCCCTGCGCATGAATATTGTAGGTACATGGCGTAAAGTTTGTTTTGTAGGAGATTACCAGATGCACAAGGAGGAAAGCGAAATGCACTGAAAAACATGGGTTTTTAACTTTGGAGGAGTACAGTGTTACCATACTGAAACTTTTGAATACAGACACAGCAAGTATATATTGGGCCTCCTAGATTTGCACTTTACCCTTTGATTTCCATGAGGCTAAGGTAATAGTTTTTCGTTACCAATCAACAAAGGTTTATTTTTAACCGCATGTAAACTGGTACTACAAAAAAGAGTGTTTCACACTTGGCGCTTTCTTTTCTGCTTGCAAGCTTGCACGGGGAGGTAGCAAAGAACAGTGGGTTTTCTCCCACTACAGTGGGATCCTGGTATGATAGACAGCAAAATGTTCAACACAAAATGACGGAAAAAAACGCTGTATATCTAAACATAGTCACCTCTCATAAGACACCAAGGGTGAATTTTAGTAGTATAATGCCCTGCCGCCCCCTTCGTGATGAAATTGTATCCCTATGGGCCAAGTAAAACTTTCAAGTTGAATCTTTATTTTTCCAATTTAATAATGGTTGAAGATGGGTACTCCGGTAATTTCAGAAGTCACATGATGGGCCTTCGAGTCACAAAAGGTTGAGAACGTCCAGGCACAGAAGACCACAACAGCTGGTAATACGAGTATTACACATCAGTGTTGGTAAATGACCACTAAATAAAAACCTGTGGCACCAATGGCAACACAGGAGGTGGAAGGACACCTAGGGATTTTCCCCTCGATAACGTTGATGGTATCTGAAGATACAGGAACTGGCATATCCTTGTATGGGTTACGGCTATAAGTATATTGGCTACATAGGTCTGCAAAAATAAAATGGGTGGGGGGTTTGAGTCTAGTACTGCATGCAAGTATCAACATTAAATGATTAATACAATCAACGTTTGTTGACAAATGATGTTTCCCAAGAGAGCTTTTAGAGTATAGTGTCCCAACAACTGTTGCAAGATTACTAGGCACCTGATAAAAAATGAACATAAAAAGTTTTCATACCTGAAAGTGTCTTCCGCCCCTTAAAGTGGACATAAAGTCTAGAATTACAAGAATATATATTTAGAAGGGTAGAAAATGAATTCCATTCATCTAACTCCCGTTTTCATAGCTTACTCCATTGCCTGAGATATAAATTTGTTGAAGCTTTATTCATTTTATTTAAAACAGTCGACGTGCAATAATTTGTGATGCCCTTCTTGTACAACTCACATTACGCTGCTTTTTGTTTTTCTTTTAAAATTAAAATGTTTTATATGACCTTGAAACATTTACCCTTCCCTTGCAAGATGTTGTAGGGAGAGGACTTATATAGCAAAAAACCTATAACAGTAAAAACAGTGGGACTCTGACCCCCAAAATGCAGTGGCTTCGATAAAACAAAGAAAAAACAAGGACTGTAATTTGATAGATAAGAAAGACACACAAATTATTTGCAATCTACCCTTTTAAATTTAGTGAAAAGTTTAACATTTTTTATCTTTGTATGAATGTCCCGTGAAGTGGGGTTGGACCATCTGGAGCATTTTTTAAGTTGTAAAAAATTTTTTGAAATTTTGGCTTTTTTGGTACACTTTTAATTATGTAAATAAACCCTACCCCAGACAAAAAAATCCAGAATGCGAGGCATTACATCACAAATTTAAAACAGAAAGGGAAAAATTTCAACAAAACCCGAGTTGGAGGGAACGAAACCCCAGTATATCACTCCCCATGCTAAAACAGAAGTACAAGAGACAGTTTTTTGAAATAAATCTGTATGCTCGTGCATGAATTTTCTTTATGGGAAACAGTATATACTGTAATGGGAACCCAAAAGCAAAGGAGTTTTTCTCTGGAGGGTACTTTTATTCTCTTAGCGATGAGTCATCGAAGGTAGTAGGGAAATTTCATGTTTAACCGTTCAGCAGTTCTGCAAGCCCCTTTTGGGGGTCACAAAGAACAGTGTAGAGGGGTTTGGGAGATAAAGGATGAAGGGTTTGGGGTAAAGGCGGGGGAGGTTTTTTGCTTCTGAAAAAAAAATTTCCTGCGTGGGGAGCACAGAAAGCAAAAATACACCAAACCCCCTCCATGCCATAGCAATCAAGTCTAGGTAAGGTATATTAAAATACTATTTTAAATTGAAGCAAGTCAGTTGAGCTTCACATGTACGTTTTTTCCATCGACTCAAGCATTATGGGGGCAAGGGGTTTTCAAAAAATTCCCCAAGACATTTTCCCTTTGGCCCCAAAATTTCCCCCAAGGGGACTAAAGCGTACCCAACTTAATACATCTTTGACTTTGTTTAAAAGCATATGAGCAACGACAGGAAGAATTTTTTTCAAGCTGAAAAAACTGCCATTTACCTCCCCCGCATAAATACCCGCTAACTTAGAACAAAGGGGGTTTCAATTTTTTTTTTTGGGGAAAAAAGTTTGAAACTGGGGTTTAAATTTCCCCAAAATATTTTTGCCTAAATTCCATGGTAAATTCCAATTCCAATAATTTTATCCGATTCCCAAGTTATCAAGTCAAACGTAGATTCCCAAATCTGGGAAAATTCCAAGCGTTTTACCTGATATGAAATGGAATTACTGTTTCAGTTTCTAATACACCTTAGGAAAAAACCAGTTTTGTACGAAAAAGTTTAAAAACCAAAACGCATTTTTTTGATTATGTGATTATTTAATAAATTTAAATTTTATTTTGGGGTTTACTGGATCTTTGAAGCTAGGGCTGAATCATTTGTAGTTCCAATTAAAATAATACTGTTGCTGGAGATGAGCAATTTTTTTAAAAAAACGTCTGGAAAACAAAAAGAGAGGCCCTTTGGAAGCATAAATTAGGCTTGGCCAGTCACTAGGAGAAGAAAAAAATAATTTTTTTTTTTTTCAAATTATTTACAATTTATTCTTTTAAATCATTATTGTGCAAGAAGACAGGATAGAACAAGACAAAAAGCAACCCTATGAGATTACGTAAGATTGTGGCAAGTCTAAAAATACGACAAAAAATTTGCTAGGTTGTTAAAAAAAAAAAAAAAATTTATGTAAAATATGCCCCCTATTTATGGGGTTTGCCATTCTTTCTACGCAAATTTTCCTTTTTCTTAATTAAATCGGTGGTTTTTTGGTTTAGACCATTTCAACGCTAAAGAGGACTTAATTAAGAAAAGAAAGCTTTTCAAACCAGATGGATTCCTCTCAGCGTAAGGTCCCTTCTGCCCCCTCAGTAAGTCCAAGAAGTCCCCTTTAGCGTTGGGGAAATGGTCATGAATCATCAAAACTATCAATTTAAAACCCTGGCCGAATCAGGGAATGACCCAAGTAATACCTAAACAAGAATTGGGGACTGCACTTTGACTCACTTCAAAAAATAGCTTCAACTTTTTGCAATGACAAATCCAAGTCATTTCCTTCCCAACAAAGCAGTGTGTGGATACGGCCTTCAGTGATTTAAAATCAGTGCAACCTGCTGTATCTTTGTCTGGGAGGTGTACCAAAAGTGTTTTTTGTTCAAACTAGAGGAGAGGCTAGAAGAGATAATTTTTTGACTGTCTGGGGCCAAGTTGTTGGGACTGTAAGAATGAGGATAATTTGTCCCTAACTTAATTACAACAAACACTGACTCCACAGTGGCCATCCCCCTCCCATCCTTCAGAAAAGAGAATAAACAATATGTTGTTTTCTTCCTTTTTTTTGGGGGGGGGGGGATCCATGATTCCCTTTAATCAAGCCCCGTTTTCAACAAAGGCATATTTTAACACCCCTTGATCAGTTTTGAAAAGAAAAGTTTTTTTTGCCCAAACTCAGCACTGTTGGATGTAAAGAAGCTTGAACAGCTTTTTAATTAAACATGTAAAAGAATAATTCCTGTTCAAGCGTTATTTAACAAGGGACAAAAAAAAAAAAGCTATTCCAGACCCTGTAATATGATTTCTTTTTACTAATAATATTGGATTTCATAGCCCTTAATCAGTAAGGTTAGGGCTTTGATGAATACCCGTGAACAACTTCTTTTTTGTTTTATTGGAAAGATTTTATCTTATTTTTGCAACTTTTTTGGGAGACAGCATTCCTTTTTCCTTTAACAAAAACAAGAAAAAAAAAAAAAAATAACATTCTTTGTAATTGACACCATTTAATAAAATCATACATTACAGTTACCGAAAAAGTTTTTTTCGTTACAGCGTTTGGAAAAATTACCCGCCCCATCCCAATTTTTTCAGTGATGCAATGGACACTGGAGACTTAGCAAAATGACACAGATGTGCCAGTAATATTTTTAGCCCATGATGCAGCATGATATTGATATTACCAGAAAAATAAAATATTGATGGGCGAATCTCTGCATTCTGAGAGATGTACGATTCCCCCACTTTCTAAAACATCTCTAATTTCTCTCAAAAAAACTTTCATAGATGGCTCCTTTTGATCTTAATTCAGATTGTAGTAATGTTGCTTCATTCAGATACATAAGGGAGCCTGAAATTAGAAGATAGCAATTTAAAACTTGTATCAAATATAACAAACAAACATGATTCTTTCAGCCATGGCCTGAACTCAGCCCTCTTAGTGTATGGGTGGAGTCAATCAACATTATTATCCTACTTCTTTAAATTGGTATCCAGGATTTATAATTACTTATTACTTGTACTGAAATGACTTTGCATGTCTCCAGTATATTTTGAAAATTTCTGTGCAGGTGGAGAACCTTACACCTCTCCCCTTAGAATGCATCAGCCACCACCTCCCACCCCTCCTTTGACCAATTTGAGATCACTATTTCAACTGTGGCAAATTTTCATATAGCTGAAACACTTAATTCATCTACAAAGAAGAACCTCCTAACCTTGAAAACAGTTTTTGCAGAAATAGCATCCCTTGCTAAAATAGCCCCTTTGTTAAATCTTTTAACTTTCATTATTTTTAAGGTTTAAAAAATAGTAATACACAGAACTATTTCTCCATGTAAAATTTCAAATCCTACTTTCAAAGCACCAATGAGCTGGTACAGTACTCAATTCATCCTTCAAGGAATCTCTCAAATTCTGAGCAAAATATGACAGTTTACTCCCAACATGTTTATACACATCCAGCAAAGCAATGGTTGATATCTATATGGACAGAATCCAAGGGATTTTATATGGCTTGTTTCATAAAGGATTACTCTATCTACGGTTTCAGACTGCACATAGCTCTTTACGAAACAGGATCCAGTTGTTCTTTAAATAGCAGCACCATTTAAAAACTTAACCACACTCTAGAAGGATTTTAGCCAGACGTTTCTCATGAGCAAAAAAGGCAGCTCTGCACACAAAGATTCAAGTACTGTTCAGCCTGTGGGGATTTCAAAAAGTTGAGTGCTTGAATATATACCACAACTTCACAGTCTTTTAACCACTGCAGTAATATTCATGTAGTCAACTGAAAATAACATGGTATAAAGAGTACCTGTATGCTTATTGGTTCCTATAAATTGCTACATAAACTAACCCATGAAACTGGTCACAGTTAGCTTCATCACTTTTCCCTAGACTAACTGTGATAGCAAATGCCTGACAAACTGTTAGTTCCAGTCACAAACCACAAAAGCAGTCACAAACCATAGCAAAAATCCAGTCCAAGTCATTAGGGTTAATGTCAAAAATTTGCAGTAATTTTCCTTAAAATTTGTCCAAAATGTTGCACCAAATTGCATCTGAGGACCCTAAAATACCCCAAAATTTCCCCCTCCCCTTAGAACCCTCCCCCAGGCCGGCGATTCGAAACAACGTTCAGCCCCTCCAGTCTCGAAAAGCTTCCTACGCCTATGAAAAGAGTTGCAACGCCCTCGGTCCTACAGTAGTTAGTTAAGTGCACGTAAACCTCCGTTACAGCAGGGATGCCTCGACAGAATTGATCGGAAAAGTACTCTTCAGCATCGTTCCTTTCACAACGAAATCCTTACTAACTAGAAAATGTAATTTTTAAGGCTTTGTACAATAAAATCAAAGATGAGCAACACTAGTCGCGGATTCGGGGGTTGGGTTCCCTGGCTCAGCCCCCCATTTCGCCACATCAACAATAATAACAAATACGCGAAAGATAGTATAATGTTAATAAAGGAGAATATTCAAGGGGCTTCCACCCCCACCCCCGCCCTTTTCGAAATGTCTGGATCCGCGCCTGCTAGTAAGCTGTGCAACTGAAGTACGTTTTTCTAATTAGGCCTACTGTAGTTCAGGAAGGGGTTATTGGTAACCTCCTGCATGCAAAGTGCCCTTCTCCCGCCGAATCTAAGTCACAGAGTACGTTACAAATATCTGAGCCCGTAAAGTACAGTAAGGTCGTGACAAAAACGGTCACATGGTGATCTGTTCGCGATTGTAGTCGACTAATTAGAAATTAAATTGTCTACCCCCAATACACCCAATTACTAGACGATCTGACTCGTAATGTTACCGATGTATAAAATGAAGTTTTGGTCGTGGCTAGTATCAGAGATTTGTCAGAAGTGTTGTAACACCCTTCATTTAAGTATTCCAGTTAGGCCTACATGAGTGCACGAAAACCTGCGTTACAGCACCGTTACCCAAAGAAAATCGATCGAAAAAAATGAGGGCCTTCTTTCCAGCATCCTACCTTCAAGAAAAAACACCGAAAACTAGGAGAAAGTAATTTTTATTACTTTGTACAATAAAATCACTGCTAGTACAACTGAAAAACTAAGTACTCCGCTGTTCTAATTACACATATTAGGGATTGTTATAGATAACGCCTTTGCATGCAAAATGCCCTTCCGCCGCCAAATCCAAGTCGCTGATTACGTCACAAACGAATCAAATGCACGCTGTGATTTGCCGTTGGCTGAATCGTGCTAGTGTGACCTACCTTCCGATTCCGATTTATCGGAACGATTTAAAATCGGATCGTGTTCCGATCCGAATTCGCTGTAGTGTGACCGGGCCTTAAGTCTATATACTTAGTCTTATACTTTTTAATTTGAGAATGTCGCCTTCCGCGCGCTTAAGCACGGGTGCGTTTTGGACAATACCATGAGGCCTTCAAAGCAGTCCGCTCTTGGTGATTTGTATGTTGAACTCGTGTCTTTCCATTTAGCGCACACCCTGTTTATACTGGGCGCTATCGATCATATAGTTTGTAGGCCAATAGAGCTTTAGATTCATATTCTTTTGGTTCGATTTATTTGTATTGAAAACTCTTAAAGGTAATAATGAGTACTTTCTGTTATGATTTATATTTATGTTATCTGGTACTGTGACACAGGCACTTTCATTATGGTGCTACGGCAACTTTAACTCAGGGCAATGATGTGCATGTTTACGCGTTAGTTAGAGCATGAAGAGGCCGAAGAGGAGCTTAGGCACACTAGCGCCCGTACGATGCACAGTACTGCTTCAGTGTTACATAAATTTGGATACGCCGGCGTTTCAAGGGAAGCGGAATCGACGTAAGTAAGATTACTTACCTTACGTAACCTTCAGGTCAGCTTCAGTTTCGAAATATCACTACAATCAAGAATTCATTGCTATTCCATATTTTTGAGTCTCACAATTAACTTTTCTAGATATGGCGGCAACGGACATGAAAACTGCTTAATTTAAAGGTGAAGAGCGGTCCCCCCAAGAAGCCCAAAAGAGCATACTACCCACAATAATTTGTCCAACGCCTTCCACTTCTGAAGGAGATGCCAAAATGTAAACAGAGTACAGTACACAACTATACAGTACATCACAGATGATTTGGATTTGTTCGCGATCGAGTCATGCATATGCGTCTTCGTGAATTTCACTTCCTTTCTCTCTCTATTTTCGTAATTGCCAGAGTCATGTGACAGAATTCACGCATCATACTTTTCTGCAATGTTTCGGTATTCTATCATAAACATGCTGCCACTTTGGCTAATTTTGCTTCATTGTTGGCTTTTCCCTTCAGCTGTTGTGTTCCAGCTCCCTGAACTGTTAACGTATCCTCTGTATCAAATGTATTTTCCGATTTGAAAACTGTTACCATTACATTATTTAGCTCGTTACGTATATGTTTGTAGGCTATATGTGTTGAACACTTACGAGTACGTGTATCGGCAATCAGAATAAAGATGTTATCACTGTTATTGAGTAGACTAAGAAAATGTTCTTTCATTTTCTTGAACATATTGTTGAACAGCAGTAGGTTGATATAAATGTTGACATGTCCAGTCACTGATTTAAATGGTAACATAACGGTCTTTCACGAATGAATGGTGGTGTCCCTCAAGTGCCGATTCTTGGTCCGTTATTGTTTTCGATCTAAGCAAATGATAGACCTTTTTATACCGCTGTTTCCAATAGAGCACTGTTTATGCTGATAACACCGCTCGTTATTCTATGGGATTCTAAAACCATTCAAAACATTCCAAGTAGAGAACTATTATCACTGTGTAATTGCTTTGCAGAAAATAAACTACCCCCTACATCTTGGAAAGACTGAAACTATTTTGTTTGACAAACCTAGTTTGGTGCGGAATGCTGATCCTATAAGTGTATTGTGTAATGGTATTCAGATAAAAAATTCGACCTCTGGAAAGCATCTTGACGCTGAACGTTATGCTTGTCTTACCGGTGACAAAAATGTGTTAAGGCATGTTCAAAAAAAAAAAAAAAATAGTAGCCGTCTCAAATTTCTGTACAGAAAAGAACCGTTCCTAATTCTCCATACCAAGAAGTTCCTGGCTACAACTTTTATTCAGGCCATGATAATTTTGCATGTTGTTTCTATTAAAGTAATCTCTTTAACAAATTTAACTGCATGAGATTGCAAATATTTCAGAATAAATTTAGAAGGTTTGCATTAGGGTGAATAGTACGCGATACTACTGTATATATACTATTCTTCCACAACACTTTAAAATACTGAACTGGCTTCCTGTTGTTCACAAAGTCCACTTCTTAAAATTGACTTACATTTTTAAACTAATTAATAACTCACCTCCAAGTCACGTTTCCTACATGATTATGTCTGGGTCATTGCAAAATTATAGTACCAGAACAAGCGAGCATCCTATCCATCCTATCACTATTGCAGCTCTACTTATGGTCAGTCTACCTTTCATTATACAGCTGTTAGGTTATGAAATTTTCTCCCAATTAAGCTTCAGATTATAAGCAGAATTAAAGCTTTGGAAATTAAAAAAGAACCTCTTTGAACGATTTACTTTAGCAGAGGAATCCAATGTTTTCATTTATTTTTGAGTCATTTCTAGCTTCCTTTTTGGATTTTTCTTTCTGCGTCGTGGTGTTTCTGTTTATACTGTTTTAGTGTCCTGCATTTTTGTACAGGGACCACAATGGAATTAAGTCTGCTTGTTGTACTTTGTGTGCTACCCCTGCACCTCGTGTCTTTTGTATGTTTTCTGGTGTAAATAAATAAAATTAATTCAAACTTTTCCGAATTTCACAAGACTGCCCAGAGTTATCCTCCTTTTGTCAGTTGCCTATAATTAGGTTGCTGCGCAATATAAGTGATAGCGCCAGGATTCTCCGGAAGGGGTATGGCATCCTTGCCATGGAGGTGCCGGTTTGAATGAGAAGGGCAACTTAGTGCAGGGGTATGGGGGTCGAGGAAGAGGAGTTAAGAAAATTTTAATATAATACCATCCAAGGACATTGCATATTTGCAAAATTGCTTACTTTATGTGAAGGGTTTAGTAGTGGACCAATGTTTCTTTCTGGAAAATTGACTTGTAGAATTAAAAAGTGAACACAGTGTTGGTGTTGGTACACATAGTGCACACTTTCATCACTGGGTGTAAAAATAGATCGGATTTCTGGGCCTTTTGATCCAGATGACGGAAAAGTGTCCTGCCCACTCGGTCATCCCAACTAAATGGTCAGTCCCTTGAGCTATTTATCGTTCAGTACGACAAATTTAACGAAAGGTCTATACCATTGATGATGAACTTCCCGTCGTGTACCATCATGACATGCAGTGTGACACTTTAGGAGCTCCGTATCCCTGCAAATGGAAAGCAAACAAAACTTATCGCCGGCTAGGATTCGACGATTACCCACATAGGCTCCTCGAAGACATTAAGCTCGTTATCTTCTTTAGCCTATTTTCAAGATAAAGTCTTCAACATAATTGCAAATTGGAAATAAAAACCTCTCGTCAATGAATCAAAATATAACTATGGTTACCTTTAGGGTAGCTCCAGTTCTTACAACTGTCTTTTTTCACTTCACACCAGCCTTCCAGACACGTGACCAAACAACTCTTACCTAGACAACCCGGGCAATTCTCCCGTTTACTAATGCATCGATATACAGCAAGGGTTGCACCAGATGAGGACAAGGGTCTTATAAGGAGGAAGACAGGGCGATCACAGCCTACGCTCTTCGGGGAGATCTAGAACAACTTTGGGGAAGATGTGAAATATCTGAGAAGCCAAGTATTGATATCATTAAAATAACGCTAGCTTATAATAACTGGATGGCAAATCTTCTGTCATAGCATCCTGGCTGACTGTTTTCTTTCTAACTGTCCACAGATGTTAAATATGCTAGCCCTTCCAGGCTCGTCACCCGGAACCTCACCAGGATTCTAAAACGACCCCTTGACGCATGAAGAGCGATTCACACACCATTGACGCCTCCGGCGTATGCTAGGCCATTCCAACATGTTTTTACAGTATTTTGAGGATTGTGCTCTTGGTTGAATTGACGGGTTTTCTTTCAAGAGCTAGCAACCCCACTTATATAGCCTGGCACATGAGAAAATGTTTGTGTTCCATGATGTGAGGTCCTCCATTTTAGTGCGTCAATATTGACCATCGGACACGTCGTTTAGGCAAGTCCGTAGGCAAAGGGCAGGAACGGTGCCTGCAAAAAACATTTTTCAAAAAATTCAAAAGCACCATTGCGTTAAACATTTTAGTTTTTCTCGCCCTAAGAAAAAAGTCTCCCTGAGTTATTTCTCCCCCTTTTACTACTTTGTCTACGGTCCTGCGAAAAGGAAAAACTGTAGCAAGCAATTTGTTCTTTGGGCGCCATTAAGTACAGTATCGTCACTTCGGGTGTACAATGCCAAAATTTCTTTCCACAACTACAGTCACGAGTGGCGCTGAGGTCGGCTTTAGTCTAGAGACCCTATAGTGGGAGAGATTGGCCAACTTATTTCGTGGGAGCCATTTTGGAGCCAAATGTTAACTATGGCCAGATATCATATACACTATGTGAGTACAGTTTTCCGTACAAAATGTAAAACAAAGTGAGTTACAGCGTTCTGTTCTCTTGTGACAATCATTCGTTTTGGTTGGCTCTGGGTGGCACTGTCTGCCGGATCCTTTAGTTTGTCACCCGGTGCAAGAAAAGTCGATCTGGGAGGGGTCTAGAGGGAAGGGATAACACCCTGCATTTTGGTAATTTTGCTAATAGAAAGCGACGAAAATGCAGAATGGTGTATGCTATTTTGACAGTTTTAAAAGTGATTTTATTAAAAAAAAATTCATTTTACTATGTCTTTTTTTTGTGCTGATAAGATGGGGAGGGGTGGGTCTATTGTGGGCTGGCTCTACCAATTCTTTCTAAGAAAACCCCTAGTACGTTAATGCAGGATGGCATACATGCAAAATGGTGCTTTTCATAAGCGTAGGAAGCGGGGGCTGGGGGCTTCAGCCCCCAGTCAAAAATGTGGGGGCTGAAGTATGCTTCTGCCCCAAGATCAAAGTGTAAAAACCCCTTTATTTGTCTCTTCTGTAAGAAATGTCAAAAATTTGCAGTAATTTTCCTTAACGTTTGTCCAAAATGTTGCACCAAATTGCATCTAAAGACCCTCAAATACTCAAAAATTTTTCAACGGGGAGGGGGACATCCCCTCTCCTTAGACCCCTTCCCCAGGACGGCGATCCGAAACAAGGTGCACCCCCGTCTCAAAAAGCTCCCTACGCCTATGGTGCTTTTTACGGAAAGTTGTAAGCAAGTTGAATTAATCATTTGAGACTTTTCATTATCTAGTGAAAGTTTCAGGAGAGGTCTGGGGGAAGGGGTAAGTATAGGGGAGCACATCCTAGTGAGACTTTTTTATTTTATGGAAAGGCCTAGGCATGGGCGTCAATCTTTACTCGAGTGTCGGAGGGACATGGCCACTTCTGTCAAAAATTTACTGTGTAAAAGGTTTTAGTCAATGAGTGTATTTCCAAAATATGGGGGACGTGTCCCCCTGTCCCCGCCGGATTGACGCCCATGGCCTAGGCCTAGGTTTTATAAAATTGTGACCGACCAGGGTGTATTCCATGTAAAAACCTACATCAAAGTCAAAAATGCGCAAATGCTTCAGTTTTCTCATGTTACTAATAGATCCAGGAGCAATCCTTGATCTGTGTCCCCCTCTCCTATGAAAATTTTTGAAAAAATGGGCGTCCTTACATGCAATCTTGTGCCATATAGGCTACATTTGAAGTAAATTTTGTGTTAAAAAATTGACGTATTTTTAGGAACTAAAACAAGTACATCGGCATCAATGAGGGGGACCATGGCCCGATGAGGGCCTCCTCCCCTTTGAAAATTTTTGAAAAATAAGGTGTCCTTACATGCAATCTGGTGCAACATATGCTACCATTTGCAGTAAAATTTGTGTAAAAAATTGACGTATCTTTAGGAAGTAAAAAAAACTGGCATCAGTGAGGGGGTGGGGGCGTGGCTCAATGCCCCCATAAAATACGCCACTGCTCCTACACCTATGACTGGGGACTGCAGCTCTGGTATTCCACCGTCTCTATAAGGGTGTTCCGGCACTGAACTCTCCAATAGGGTTAGCCTTATTAGGATTAGGGTCAGCCGGTTAGGCCAATGGGTTACTAGGAATTGTATTTGGGTTTATGTGTTGGAATATCAAGCAGTCGGAATACAGAGATGAAACCGCCGTATACGGTATAGGCTAGGCCTTGTACAGAACGCCGTAACCTAACTCTAAGGCTAAGCCTGCTCTAACGTTAGGCCTACATGTATTACTAAGCTGTATACTGTAAAGTTACATGATCGCATAAGCGATCGCTATTTGATGGATTCCAATTAGACCTTCTAACTTTCACAGCCCACCGAAGCCTTCATTTTGTACAGGATGGGAATCTAAACAACTTGTAACCCTTTTCTGGTCTGTTCGTGCATCCAAATGCAGCACAACCCGGCCGCAATTTTGGAAGCAAAACATGTCTATCTTACATAGGATGCGTAACTCTCCGGCCGTAGGTACAGCCTGCACAACTTCTCGAATGTACATAGGCTACAGGTGATCTTGCAAGCTCGTACGTTGGCTCCAAAATGGTGCCTATACATTTCGTCCAATCAGAATGCGTATGTGAGAACAATGGTTGGCCAATCTCTCCCACTATAGGGTCTCTACTTTAGTCCCGTGAAAGTAGGTTCTTTCCCACACAAGTATTTCTATTAAAAGTAATTTCCTTTCTCAACGCCTTTGAAAACATGTTCATGCTTAAAACTCATGCACATTTCGTGGAGTTTAGAAAAGTCTAATAGTCTTCCTTTTGTTTGATGGAACTACAAATGCAAGTAGATAACATTAATGGTCTTTGGAACCTAATACTTGGTAGTTCAATCGTTCAGCCACCAAACTTACACACCTTAAATGGCGATGCTAGAAGACTGGGGGAGGGGGGAGGGGCCAAACGGCATGGGATCCAGGACAACGTCTCAAAAGTCTCTGTCGGAATTGTCAGTTTGTAAAACAATTTTAATACAAGGCATGGTCGTCAATCGTTATGGGATATACAGAGTGGTCCTTGCATATGTAATTCTGAGATATTACCGAAGCTTAATATATGCATTTCACATAAGCTAATTTTTTGGCGCTCTCCGGGTGCACCCAATATTAACACGGGACTCATTACTACTACATTTCTGTAAGCCGTGGTTCCCACCATTTGGGTGGACTCTGAATTGAGCACTGTCAAGGGGAGCGTGTAGCACTCCAGCAACACCTTCGCAATTGCAATGAAATTTCACGGTCAACATCTATTTTGCAATCATCTTTAGCCAAAATAATTTATTAGCATTTTAATAATAAATGGAGGACAATGAATTTTTTCAAAGAAATGGTATAAAATAGCCATAAAAATCATTTAAAATATAAAGTAGGACGTCTAGAAGACCTGCGTCTTGCTTAGGGCCTTAGGCGCTGGCTTTTGTTACTTAAATAGACACTGTGTAATGGTCCTTTCTTGAAGTACCCCCTCACTAACTTTGGTTTTCTCCAATCCACATTATCAGTGGATAGTGGTAAGGAGAAATCGCATCTTGATTTCTCCTTCCCATGTTTACCGAAGAAAGGGGTGGGAAAATTGGCACGACCGATTTCACACCACCGCGATGTTCTCGGCTTCCGTATAGAAACGGATACGGTCAAAACGATGATACAAGTTATCCGCACTGTAAATCAAAAATACTAAGACAAAAACTGCTCTCACGAGCTCAGGTGCACTTATCCCCAACATAACACAGACACGATATAAACCAAAAACAAGGACTATAAACCAAAAACAAGGACAACCGATTTTAATGACGAAAGATACAAAAATCGGAATTGATTATATATAGATTCATTCACAGTGCCATAGAAACATTGTTACTTGTGTTTTTAGTCAAAATTCCATTCGACGAGAAGAGATTGGGTGCTTGTTTATATCTTCTCCTTTTGTAAAACAAATTGTGACTTATTTCTATAGAATTTCTCCAAAAATCAACTACATTAACGATGTTTTACATACTTTCCTATATTTTCAGACGTACAATTTAGTTAATAGGAGAGTAAAATAGAAACTCCATATCTTTTCTCTCAAGTGCTAGCCAATTAGTTTGTCTGTTTGTTGGTATTCTATTCTATTTTCCACAAACATATAGCTCTACCGTCAAGGCGCGACCTTTGTTTTTAAGCTGTCATTCAGTTGTGTTGGTAGGGGTATAAATCCTGTGGGTCCTTTTGTTGTTGGAACAATAGCCGCATTTCCTTCAAGGAACTTACATTGTCAGAAATATCAAATACTACTAAAGCGTTGAAATGTTCATGGTGGTTCTTGTTTGAACCATACAAGTTCGCGACATCGTTAGTGCTTGTGTATCTTCAGGGTTGTAACTCCATTTGGGAGTGACTTCGGATTTTAGCCTGCAGTGAAGACCTTTCTTAGAAGAATTAAAGTGTATGCACTTTTGATATTACTATCACGTACGGGACGATATGACATCGACTTTCACTGTGGCGGTATAAACTAGTGATACATGCCCGTAGCCCAAGGGAAGGTTTGGGGGTTCAACCACCCTTTCATACTTCAACTGTGATAAGATATAGTGCCCCAAAATAACATTTCGGCGTTTTGCCCCTATCCTCCACCGAGTAAGTGTCCCTAAAACCAGCTAGGGACCCTGGGGTGGGTCATTGGGTCAAGCGCCTATAGAGAGAATTTTCCAGTCCAGCGGTGCCTCTGGAGTCATTGTGTTGGATGTGATTTGGTGGTACCCGTTTAGAACAAAATCCTGGCTACTCGCCTGTATACGCCATACACCAAAAGGCTCCAACTTGCACTAGCATTGCAGTATTGTGTATCTGAACGAATATTAGTCCTTATAAAATGTAAAACATGTCGGAAGTTGCGTATATTGCAAATGAAGAAGCTTCGTCAATCTCAGTTGCTAGGCAATGGATGGTTTTTTTTATCAGTTGTTGCTTGAGTGTCTTTGATGGAATGAAGGTAAGAAAAAGAAAAAAAAAACACGACAAAGGAGTGACTGTCCATAAATGTTGTCTGCGAAACATACAAAAACGCAAACCAAAGCCTGTACGAGATACCAAAAATCTCAGCTGCCTCACTCCGCAACCTTCTTAAACTCATTCTTGAAAGAAACTGTTTCTAGTTTAACGGAAACGTTCACCTACAAAATAATTGGTTGTGCAATGGGCAGACAAGCCTCGCCAGAATATTTTCATGCATAAACTTGCAAAAGGCATCATACCGTCTGATCCGAGAATCATTCGTTGGTTTCGTTATCGAGATGACATTTTGCTGTTCTACAAAGGCAACATTGCAGAACTCTGCTCACTAGTGGAAAATATGAATAAAATTCACGATGGAAGCGTCTCAAGAATCGGTCGCATATCTTGACCTCACAATTTTCAAAGGCAAGAACTTTGAATCCCAAGGGCGGCTACACCAAAGTCTATACAAAGCCTACAGAAACCTATCAACATCTTGACAGGACCTCTGCCCACCCACTCGCAACCTTTGAAGGCTTTATCAAATCAGTTTTAAGATATGTGAGACTGTCAATGAGAATGATTTCGTCTCTAAGAGGGACGTTTTCAACGAAAAACTGATTTCACGTAACTACACGAGCCAAGAATTTGATCACGCCATTAAAGGCATTAATTACAAAGAACGATCACATCTACTTTTGGGTACACCACGTGAAAATCAAATACCACTAATTTTCAAACTAACCTATACACCCCATTTAAAAACCAAAGAGCTAAAAGAAAATCTGCCAAGACACTGGCACTTAATATCGGGAGATCCAAATTTGTGTCAAATCTTTCCGAAAGCACCGTTCCTATCCTACGAGAGGGCGCCCACCGTAAAGGATCACCTAGTTAACTAGAACTGCGTTTGCTTGCAAATACACTGAATAGTAGTGCATGTTAGACAAGTCCTTGCAGTTTGAGGTAGGCCAGTTTTAATGTTTGTTTGATACTACCTTCAGAAAGGTCTGCAAAAATCTTTGTTTTTGAAGGTGTTATTAAGTTCATATTCAACCAAAGCATTGACCTGCATGCCCCGTTATCCGCGCCTTTCCCCCTTATCGCCTCCGTGTGACCCGCTAATAACCAGAAACCATACTTAACAGTTTACTTAACCCAGTAGCGTAGCTAGGGGGGGGGGCGGAGGCAAGGGGGGCAAGTTGCCCCGGGCGCCACCTCTACGGGGCGCCAAATCGAGATCACTTAAAAAATGTTGGAACTACCATTTGCCATGAGCATGATATTGATTTAGCAATTTCATCTTTTAATAAAATAATATTAACGATATTGCTAGTGTTTCCCCTTTTTATATGGCGTACATAGGCCTTGGAAGTGCCATTTCCAGCGATCTGGGAAGCTCTTTGGGCCAAAATTTTCTTGCGCTCTGCGTCAACCCATGGTGGCACGGAGCGCTGAGAGTCTGTCTATGGGCTTCGCCCACCCCCCCCCCCCCCCGCTTGAAAAATTCCTGGCTACGCCTTTGTTAACACTGTGTGAAGTAGCATCTAAACTCTTTTCTGGGAGTAAAATATTTCCCATGAAAAAGTTGGGCCCTCTAATTACCACCAATTGATGTTGGTGTACCCAACTGATTTCATGGTGTCACTTTATGCAGCCGTAAAAGTTACATCGTAAGTGTTTACGCATATTTCGTGTAAAAATCTATGACGTGGTGTCAATATTGAATCGATCTTGCTTTATATTTCGCCAGTGAGCCACAACTGGAAAAAAGGTCGTGGTCGTCTCGACTTGAACCAATTGGTTGGAAACTGGGACGTTAAACCTCATCTAAACAGGGAGTTGCCGGCAACTCCCTGATCTAACTAACTATATTTTGCCGCACATAAGCGAATATGGAGTGACGAAATGTTTGGCATTGTCGACCTGAACGGTGTTAAAATATTTGGCCGTTCAATGCGATTTCCAGTGCCAAAATATTTGGCCGTATTAACGAGAATACAGACCGCCAAAATATTTGGTCTGGCTTAATATTGGACAGCGTCAACGCAAACATGGCGTTACAAAATATTTGGCCGTACAATTACAATTACCAAGGAAGTTTTTTTTAAACTATTGATCATCTTTAACTACATCATTGCATTATTTTTCTTTCAATAGTGCCCGAAAAATTCTCAGCATATTGCCCGAATTTTTACAAAAATGTTTCGTTGGGGTTGCAGCCCCCAGCCCTCCCCCGCCTCCTATGCCTGTTACTGTTGAAGAGTAATATTATTGAATACACGAATATTTAGACTCGTGTAACCGTTAACAGTAATTGAGACTGAGTGCAAAGGAAGCGATGGCTTTCTTTTATGAGTCAGTTTTGTTCGTGCCCCGTAAAACCATCAATTCAATCTCCCCAAGCATTCTTTTTACAAGGAATTCAATTAATACGTACCTAAGGTTGGCAAGACTGAAACCGTGGAATTAAACTACAAAGGGAAAGCATGGCTTATTTATATTAGCAGGCTACTCAGCAACTCTTGTGGTTGTTCGATTTCAGACGGAATTCCTTGTCAGTTTTCAATGTAAAATTCAGAGGAACGACTCGGAAGATAACAACAGGTCAAGAAATAGCTTACGTAAGTGTTGTCACAATTAGTAAGCGACCCGGATGAAGAATTCTGTCTCTCAGTAGTGGAACTTGAGATTCATGAAACTTCAGACCTGACATCTGCTCAGGCTGCTGCAAGGGGTGTTACAATTCAAAGTGAGGTGAGGAAGAAGTTTCTGTTTCTCACAAGCAAATAACTTAAGTTTGCAGGTTGACCTGTAGCTATGGCATGGGGAATTAAGTAACTTCAGGTCATTGCGTGGGGGTCATCAGGTGCACCTCTACGTTTGAAAGTGAAGGGGATTTTCCTCATCCCCCACTTTTTCCAGAACCCTTATGTAAGTAATAGGAAACGTTTGATTCCATAGCTTGTAATATAGCTGATCCAATGAAATCCAACTCACGGCAAAAATGGTGGATACAGCCTTTTAATGGATTACTGAAAATCGTGGGAAAATGCCTCCCAAATTTTCCACTGCCCTAAAGTGAGCACAGGACCTCGCTTCTAGGGCTTCGTGACTCGTGCTTGAAGTATTTGTGGTCAAGGTCATCCCCCACCTCACCCATCCACACTTTTGAGAAGCTGTTGACATCTTGGGTCCGATTGACGGATTTCAGTACTATTTCAGTCGGAGTTTGTTGTTTTTGAGAAGGGGGGGGGGGGGAGGTTAGTCCCGTGTTATTTGTAATGACCAGTAGTGTTCTGTTCAGTTTGCTCTTGGGTTTATCAACCAGAAGTATGGGTATCGTAATATGCTTTATTTGTCCGTGAGTTGGCTATAAGTATCCAGTTTGAAAAAGCTACCAACAGAGAGGGAATTCTACAGATCCTCTTGTGGCGCACTCGCACTGGCTTAATACAATGAGATGGTTAATGTTGTGGGGATGGTTGTTAATACTGTGTTCAAGTGCGTTTGTCCGTTGGTGGGTAAACAGAAAAAAAGTATTGTAATTGTGTTGCAAGCTCAGGCTCAGAGCCAGGATTTTGTCAAGATCCTGGGACGAACTCGGGTTTTACAAGACAAAACGACGCTGATGGAGCTGTGGGGGATGTGGGGTCTAGGGTCCCTCCTCAGACCCTCTGGTGGGGTCCAAGAAAAACGCCCTGGTGGTAGTCCACTAGGGCAAAGCTCCTGGAAGCTTTGGGATATTTACGAAATTGTGGGCATTAGAATGGTGCTTACCCTCTTCAAATGCCATATCGATGGGTACTATAAACAGACTACAAAACTCACAGTTTGCACTTTTCAATTATACACTTTTAATTGTAGCCCTACTACGACTGAATAACTGCCAGCCGGGATTGATGATACAGAGGTCTGCATGTACGTGGTAGGGTTGATGGTGAGGATTTCCAGGGACTTTGGAACAATAATTTCACCCAAGGTATCCTACACGAAGTAATAATGGAAACACCTGTATTAAGGATGGGTGAACAGGCCAAAATTGCATTTTTAAGACATTTTTGTAATTTCCACCTCTTTTGCATACACAAGTTTTGCACCTACCCACTATACTGGCAATATGAGTAATAGAAAAATAAGAAACTTTTCTCTGGCAATATGAGTAATAGAAAAATAAGAAACTTTTTTCAAGAGAAAAACGGTCTGCCTCCCCCTTCACTACTCTCCTGTGCCAGCTAGCTTCAATCCCTACGCTGGTATCCACCCCCCTCCCGGAGATGTTGGCTATCGAGGGTTCCAGGGTGAATTTAATAGATGGGTAAATACCCTTGGCCATTCTCTCCGAGCTGATCTCTTGGAGGTGTTGCTTTGGCAGAAGATCCAACTCAATTTTTTTTTTTATTCTAATACTGCTTGATCTGCTTAGAGGGAAAGAGCTAATTATTTAATGAAGGATCATTCGACTTGAGGGCATCCGATTGTTTTGTCAAATACCTACAAACAATTGTTATTTCATGTCCTGAGCAACCTTAGTCAACCACAATACCCTAACAAAAGGATTATCAGGAACAAGGGTCTGATGTGTAACAAGCTGCCGACAACTCAGTAAGCGCCAATGCTTTAAAATTCAAAACGACCTAGGGATGCTGGTTATAAAAGTGCTTATGTCATTTACAAAGGGGGCAAAGAGGTAAGAGGCTATATGACCATTTTGCTGTTGATTTTGTACCAGTTTGCGCATTCTTTCGCAACTTGCAGACGGTGAATTCATGTCCAAAATTTAACACGGAATGACAGTGTTACATTTTTAAAAGCGCCACCACGCGCCAAAAAATAGTTAATTTGCATTTGAATAGACTGGCAATGCAGTGGCGGATCCAGGATTTGGCAAAAGTGGGGCCCAGGCCATTGTGGTTTGTATAAAAGTCTGATCTGGGGAGGGGTCTAAGGAGAGGGGCATCCCCTTCCCTTTGAGAAATTTTTGTTAATTTAAGGTTGCTCAGATGCAAAATGGTGATGTCTGTGGTGTATTTATTAAACTGATCTTATATGGCTGGAAAGCGTTCATAATTCAGTGAGTTTAATTTTTGGTTGGGTGAAAGATGCTTTTCTGGGGTTGTCTAAGGAGAGGAGAGGGGGTGTTCCCCTCCCCTTTGAGAAATTTTTGTTAATTTAAGATTGCTTAGATGAAAAATGGTAATGCCTTAAGTATATTTTTGAACTGTTCATAATTTAGTGAATTTTAAATTTTACCCTAAATTCACAGTGCATTTCATTAAAATAAATTACAGGCTTAAATAAAACACTACAGGGTTATATTGCAGCAAGTTATAGTTAAAAGCCTGATGTTGTCGAAAATATTCCTCTAAATATTAAAGAATTCTGAAATTCCCTTGAAAGTAGAAGCAGCGCTCCCAATGCTGTGGGCCTGGCCGGTAGTAGACTGAAGTTAGCAATCCATTAATACAGCGCTCATGAGTAACTCCCTGCAATGCCCAGAAAAGTTACTGAGTCCAATATAAGCCAAAATGTTATCAGCTGAAAGTCACTAGCAGAGTTATTAACATAACACTTATTTTCTGAGGTAGAAAATAATGACCATGTTTGAGTTTCACTCTGACACATCTCATAGGCCTATTTCATTGAAATAGGGCCTTGCCCTTTGTTTTTGAAGTTGAAAAAAACTTTCAAAATTTTTTGAAAGGGGGGCCCGGGCCCCCTGGGCCCCCCTAAATCCCCCCTGCAATGTAAAAGAAAAGCGCAAATTTTCTTGATGTGGGTCTCTCCACTAAGATATAGCAGACGACGTGAACCTTAGTGTTTAGTTTCTTCTACATTTAAGCCCATACATCTGGAAAATTAATACAAGGAAGAAATTACTGTCGGCAACTAGCTAGGTTGAAAGAAAGTTTACAGATGTGTCTCCTATCAATTTAGTAACACCTCCCTGTCTATTTCAAGAACAGAACAAGATTAATGATGCTGCTTGTTTCTACATATTAACAATTTTCTGCTTTATCATATTTCTACATACTTGCTTCACTTCAAGCATACGGTGTCCTTATTTGTAACCCGTTTCTGGCAGAGCCCCGTATGATACAATCCAGACTTTGCACCTCAAGTACCCCCACTTTTGAATGCGAATAACTACCCTTAGTGCCCCTACAATTGCATTGGTTCCAAGTCTGAAATCCCCCTCGGCCCCCCAAAAACCCTAGATCAGCACCTGCATGATAATTCATTTAAAGTATATGCCCCCATCCATATACGTTTTGTGCGTCATAAGACACTCTTCGATATAAGGTAGCCTATAGGGTAGCCTAGTCACAACAAGGTTCACATATATACATGAAAGAATGGACCATAAACCCGCATGCTCTATTGACAGCTGGCACAATCATATCGGTCTTGGTAGTCGACAAAATTGTATCCCACAGCACCCTACTAGAAGCAGTCTAGCCGCGCTGCTAGGCCAGACTAGAGTCAAGTCAGGTCATTTTTGGCAGATGACCAAGTCAAATCAAATATGCGACTCGAGTCGATACGAGTCCGAGTCAGTGACTTGACTTGTTACAACACTGATAGGCTGTAGTAACCTCAGGCAGAAGAAACGAGCGTGTGCTGTATGTTTAACGACTATTTATTTGGGACTTCTCATGGTTCAACTTACTTGTTACCGTTGACTACTCCGTTACAGAATTCCTTAACTCCACGCCCTTTCTGGAAGCATACAACAAAAATACACTAACCACACTGGTAGCACATAACAAATATATAGTAACTACAGTGGAGAAGAAAATCACCGATGAACAAGGCCAACTAAACTTAGTTGAAGGTAAGGTGTGTTCACTGAGACTTTTGATTCAAGTTTTTGCCGTACTTATCAAGATTACAAGGCAGGGGGAAGATTAGAGCATTTGGTACAAAGCTGGAAAGATTTTACTTCAGATGAAGTAATTTTAAGTTATGTCAGGGGCTATGAAATAGATCCCGCTTAATTAACCATTACAGTATGAGAGCTCCTCAACAACAGTGATTCTCAAACTTTTCGAGGGTGAGGGCCAAATGGAGAGGCTGGAAATGACGTCGAGGGCCGCAGGGGAGGCTCTCAGGCTTAAGGAGAGGACAATAGTTGGAAACAGCGAAATCTATAAGTAAGAGGTCACAAGGCTCTATCTACGGCAAACAGAGGCAGAAGTACGAATTTTTCATAGGACGGCTTTTTTAAGAGGGCAGTCTGCACTTTTGCAACGTCCAGCAGGAGCGACTGGATCTCAGCCCACAATGGTTGGAGCTGAGGGCAGAAAATTTTGCTTTCCATACGATCTAGATAGCAGGATAGTGCTCTCTTAACCACAGATTTGCCTCTATATTCAGGGGGCTCCAGGATCCCCGACTGAGCAGCCGGTTTGCTAGTCAACAATAGTTAGTTTGCCGATCAACTCTTCGGGAGAGAAGCGTTTTGAAAAGGAGATAATGAAACTCAAGGCAAAGGGGGTTTTTGAAGAAACCCAACATTCACAGGGAGAATTTATATCACCTATTTTCTTCCTACCCAGAAAAGATAAGTCCTTTCGTATTCTGAATCTGAAAAACTTAATAAATGCGTGCAATATTATCGTCTTAAAATGTATTCAAAAAATTCTGTGCTAGAATTGATACATTCTATTTGCTTTATGGCATCAGTAGACTTGAAAGATGCTTACTATCCTGTGCCAATTTCGCTGAACAGTAGAAAATTTCTAAAATTCTACTGGAAAGACCGGTTGTATTATTACACATGGCTACCAAATGAATCAGCACCATCCCAAGGGTTTTCACTAAATTTATGAAACCGTTATTCAGATTTGCGTATGCAAGGGCATTTTTGTGTAAACTACATTGATGACATCTATATTCAAGACAGAACTTATGAAGAATGCTTTTCTTCAGTAAATGAAGTGGTCACTGCCTTAAGAAAGGTAGGATTTATCGTTCACCCTGAAAAATCAGTGTTCAACCCAAGTCAGACCCTCGTGTTCTTAGAGCTTGAGCTAGCTAGATTCAAGAAACATGATTGTTCAGTCAATCCAAGAAGGAAAGGGTAGACAAGGAGTCGTCCCATGTTAAACTCTTCAAAGGCAGTTTGTGATTTGGCTCACATAATTAGTTTGTTGGTGTCATTGTTCCCAGGCGTCCAACATGGCCCATTATTCTATCGATATTTTGAGATTGATAAAATTAAGGCTTTAGCAGTTAATCGGGGTAATTATGATGGGTTAGTTTCTGTGTCAAAAGAAGCTCTATAATTACAGTGGTAGGACTTAAATCTATCTACTGCATTCAGACCTATTCAGATTGCAGAGCCAAAATTTAAAATAACCACAGATGCATTCAGACAACTGAAGGCTGGTGAGCTGTTTGTAACTCCCAGACTGAGCCCACCATTCTATACAAGTGGCAGATGGGATGTGAAAGAAATGAATTATTACATTAATGTCCTGGAACTACTAGCAATATTCTTGGGAATGAAAGCTCTGTGTTCTAATATTAACAACCAGCATGTGACAGTTACACTGATAATTTATTTGCAGTCGTTATATTAATGCCATGGGTGGCACGCGTTGCCTATCTTGTAACGAAATAAGCAAAACCATCTGGCTGTGGTGCCTGGGCAAAAACATTTGGTTAACATGCAGTCATGTACCTGCAAAGAAAACGCACAGGCTGATAAATTGTCACAATCCACTAATGACAGTATAAAGTGGATGTGGTGCAGAAATGTGTTTAAGGAATAAATCACATTTGGTGGACTATTATCGGTGAATAAACCATCGAGCCTACAAATTTGGCAAAATAACGGACGAGGCGAAGCCGAGTCCGTTACTTTGCAAAATTTGGAGTCGTTACAGCGCTATCAATAGTGCCAGATCGGCGTTATCTACACTTGTAAACCCCGAATCTGAACTTGAGCGCCATTGGGGGACATCCCCTCGTTGGAAGATTTCTAAAAGGAGTTTATGAATTCAGACCTCCACTTCCCAAGTACAAATCAATTCGGGATATTTCACTGGTACTGAATTATTTGAGATCTTTTCATCCTGCTGTTATTACTCTAAGGGAACTTACACTTAAGTTAGGAATGTTGATAGCACTTGTGTCGGCACAACCGACGCTTCAGCACACACTTCAGCATTCGGATACCACTTCAGTGCAATGGTGTGATGATAAAGCTGTTTTTCATGTGACCACTCGTGCACATTAAGCAATCACTTCCGGGATCTAAATCCCTAGATATAGTTTTAAAAGATTACAGTGTAGATGAAAGGGTCAGTGTTTTCAAAATGCTACTTCATTACCTGCAATCAACGAGCCATGTCAGAGAGAATGAAACCAAATTTTTCATTAGCTACGCCAAGCCTGGCACACCGCCAATGCCGTCTCCACAGCTACTTTGTCAAGATAGTTAAAAATTGTATTGACCAATTCGGGAATAGATGTAGCTTGCTACTAAGCGCACAGAACTACAATCTTGGACAAAACTGTTGGGACGCTTTGTCATAATATTCTTGAATCTCCGTTCCCAGGTTTACATGAAGCCCCCGCTCCCCCTTCCAAAGTTGCGCAGAGAGAATGACTGCATGCCATGAAAATGGTCAACTTTGTGAAGGGGAGCGGGGGTGTCCCAACGAGTTTTGTCCAAGATTGTCTGAGTTTTAAGTGAGCGATTTACGAGAACAAATTCAATAGAAAAATGGTTAATTTTCCGAGCAGCTGCATTCAGTACATTTTTTCGGAGGCTTATAAGCCTGAGGATTTTAGCCAAATGAAAGTATAATTTAAAATTAATTTAATGTGTTGTTTTGTTTATTTGTTTATACTGATTTATTGTTGGTTGGCGAGATCATAATGGATAGACTGTTTCAGGTATTCGCAGGAAATGCCAGGCAGAAATGTTTACGTTCCGTAACGATGTCTATGGCAGCCATATGCGTTGCATTTAACAGCAAGTTAAAAAAGGAGGATGACAACTCTTAGTTGTAAGACGGAAAACGAAACAATTTCTTTCATGGATAGATCAAAGAGTCTCACCGCTGTTGCAAACTAGTGGTAAGAAGGCAAGATTTTTAACTGAAAGAGCGCCACGATCTACCATGAAATGTTAAAAGCAGAACTGCAAGCCAAGCTTTTTATTATAACGATGGTAGATCGTTAATTAGGGCTGGTTTTAGACATATTTTGAAGCGAATTTGATGCCTATGACAATATTTTTTCATCATACATGAAGCTGATGACGTAATCTATTATGCCTTTTTTAGCCGACTCAATTTCTTTACATTTTGCTTTCAAATTTGCTCTCAAAACAAATGGTAGACCGTTTGGTTAACTTAGCCTTCACCCCCGGTCTCGTCAAATTAGCATGTATGGCATATTTTCTGTATAGTTTCAGCTACTCAAATGAAAGTTACTGCGTTATAAAGGTGAAATGAATATACATTCAAGTTCTTTTTAACTTATTTCTGGTAAATTACTTTAATATAAATTAATAGGCAGGATACAACACGTACTTCTGCTGAACGTTCTTTTTATTTGGTACCTGTTCAGACAGTGTGAGCCCAAAATACGTACGTGCCTATTGAAAATGTCTTCCTGAAGGAGAGGACGCTTTGAACTTATTTAGCTACCTTCCCAATACTTTTAGCTTCAATAGTATTATATTAACAAGAACTTCAATATGGACTCAGAATATGCTGATTATTCTCTGTTACTGTTTCTCTCTGTTAAGAAAAGACACCTACCCTTTTGCGAATCAACGCAACGCAAAGAAACATTTTCTACCGTGGGCCGCGAGCAGTTCTAACTTCTCGAATTTCTCAGACAATCTTGGACAAAACTGTTGGGACGCTTTGTCATAATATTCTTGAATCTCCGTTCCCAGGTTTACATGAAGCCCCCGCTCCCCCTTCCAAAGTTGCGCAGAGAGAATGACTGCATGCCATGAAAATGGTCAACTTTGTGAAGGGGAGCGGGGGTGTCCCAACGAGTTTTGTCCAAGATTGTCTGAGTTTTAAGTGAGCGATTTACGAGAACAAATTCAATAGAAAAATGGTTAATTTTCCGAGCAGCTGCATTCAGTACATTTTTTCGGAGGCTTATAAGCCTGAGGATTTTAGCCAAATGAAAGTATAATTTAAAATTAATTTAATGTGTTGTTTTGTTTATTTGTTTATACTGATTTATTGTTGGTTGGCGAGATCATAATGGATAGACTGTTTCAGGTATTCGCAGGAAATGCCAGGCAGAAATGTTTACGTTCCGTAACGATGTCTATGGCAGCCATATGCGTTGCATTTAACAGCAAGTTAAAAAGGAGGATGACAACTCTTAGTTGTAAGACGGAAAACGAAACAATTTCTTTCATGGATAGATCAAAGAGTCTCACCGCTGTTGCAAACTAGTGGTAAGAAGGCAAGATTTTAACTGAAAGAGCGCCACGATCTACCATGAAATGTTAAAAGCAGAACTGCAAGCCAAGCTTTTTATTATAACGATGGTAGATCGTTAATTAGGGCTGGTTTTAGACATATTTTGAAGCGAATTTGATGCCTATGACAATATTTTTTCATCATACATGAAGCTGATGACGTAATCTATTATGCCTTTTTTAGCCGACTCAATTTCTTTACATTTTGCTTTCAAATTTGCTCTCAAAACAAATGGTAGACCGTTTGGTTAACTTAGCCTTCACCCCCGGTCTCGTCAAATTAGCATGTATGGCATATTTTCTGTATAGTTTCAGCTACTCAAATGAAAGTTACTGCGTTATAAAGGTGAAATGAATATACATTCAAGTTCTTTTTAACTTATTTCTGGTAAATTACTTTAATATAAATTAATAGGCAGGATACAACACGTACTTCTGCTGAACGTTCTTTTTATTTGGTACCTGTTCAGAACGTGTGAGCCCCAAATACGTACGTGCCTATTGAAAATGTCTTCTGAAGGAGAGGACGCTTTGAACTTATTTAGCTACCTTCCCAATACTTTTAGCTTCAATAGTATTATATTAACAAGAACTTCAATATGGACTCAGAATATGCTGATTATTCTCTGTTACTGTTTCTCTCTGTTAAGAAAAGACACCTACCCTTTTGCGAATCAACGCAACGCAAAGAAACATTTTCTACCGTGGGCCGCGAGCAGTTCTAACTTCTCGAATTTCTCAGACAATCTTGGACAAAACTGTTGGGACGCTTTGTCATAATATTCTTGAATCTCCGTTCCCAGGTTTACATGAAGCCCCCGCTCCCCCTTCCAAAGTTGCGCAGAGAGAATGACTGCATGCCATGAAAATGGTCAACTTTGTGAAGGGGAGCGGGGGTGTCCCAACGAGTTTTGTCCAAGATTGTCTGAGTTTTAAGTGAGCGATTTACGAGAACAAATTCAATAGAAAAATGGTTAATTTTCCGAGCAGCTGCATTCAGTACATTTTTTCGGAGGCTTATAAGCCTGAGGATTTTAGCCAAATGAAAGTATAATTTAAAATTAATTTAATGTGTTGTTTTGTTTATTTGTTTATACTGATTTATTGTTGGTTGGCGAGATCATAATGGATAGACTGTTTCAGGTATTCGCAGGAAATGCCAGGCAGAAATGTTTACGTTCCGTAACGATGTCTATGGCAGCCATATGCGTTGCATTTAACAGCAAGTTAAAAAAGGAGGATGACAACTCTTAGTTGTAAGACGGAAAACGAAACAATTTCTTTCATGGATAGATCAAAGAGTCTCACCGCTGTTGCAAACTAGTGGTAAGAAGGCAAGATTTTAACTGAAAGAGCGCCACGATCTACCATGAAATGTTAAAAGCAGAACTGCAAGCCAAGCTTTTTATTATAACGATGGTAGATCGTTAATTAGGGCTGGTTTTAGACATATTTTGAAGCGAATTTGATGCCTATGACAATATTTTTTCATCATACATGAAGCTGATGACGTAATCTATTATGCCTTTTTTAGCCGACTCAATTTCTTTACATTTTGCTTTCAAATTTGCTCTCAAAACAAATGGTAGACCGTTTGGTTAACTTAGCCTTCACCCCCGGTCTCGTCAAATTAGCATGTATGGCATATTTTCTGTATAGTTTCAGCTACTCAAATGAAAGTTACTGCGTTATAAAGGTGAAATGAATATACATTCAAGTTCTTTTTAACTTATTTCTGGTAAATTACTTTAATATAAATTAATAGGCAGGATACAACACGTACTTCTGCTGAACGTTCTTTTTATTTGGTACCTGTTCAGACAGTGTGAGCCCAAAATACGTACGTGCCTATTGAAAATGTCTTCCTGAAGGAGAGGACGCTTTGAACTTATTTAGCTACCTTCCCAATACTTTTAGCTTCAATAGTATTATATTAACAAGAACTTCAATATGGACTCAGAATATGCTGATTATTCTCTGTTACTGTTTCTCTCTGTTAAGAAAAGACACCTACCCTTTTGCGAATCAACGCAACGCAAAGAAACATTTTCTACCGTGGGCCGCGAGCAGTTCTAACTTCTCGAATTTCTCAGACAATCTTGGACAAAACTGTTGGGACGCTTTGTCATAATATTCTTGAATCTCCGTTCCCAGGTTTACATGAAGCCCCCGCTCCCCCTTCCAAAGTTGCGCAGAGAGAATGACTGCATGCCATGAAAATGGTCAACTTTGTGAAGGGGAGCGGGGGTGTCCCAACGAGTTTTGTCCAAGATTGTCTGAGTTTTAAGTGAGCGATTTACGAGAACAAATTCAATAGAAAAATGGTTAATTTTCCGAGCAGCTGCATTCAGTACATTTTTTCGGAGGCTTATAAGCCTGAGGATTTTAGCCAAATGAAAGTATAATTTAAAATTAATTTAATGTGTTGTTTTGTTTATTTGTTTATACTGATTTATTGTTGGTTGGCGAGATCATAATGGATAGACTGTTTCAGGTATTCGCAGGAAATGCCAGGCAGAAATGTTTACGTTCCGTAACGATGTCTATGGCAGCCATATGCGTTGCATTTAACAGCAAGTTAAAAAAGGAGGATGACAACTCTTAGTTGTAAGACGGAAAACGAAACAATTTCTTTCATGGATAGATCAAAGAGTCTCACCGCTGTTGCAAACTAGTGGTAAGAAGGCAAGATTTTAACTGAAAGAGCGCCACGATCTACCATGAAATGTTAAAAGCAGAACTGCAAGCCAAGCTTTTTATTATAACGATGGTAGATCGTTAATTAGGGCTGGTTTTAGACATATTTTGAAGCGAATTTGATGCCTATGACAATATTTTTTCATCATACATGAAGCTGATGACGTAATCTATTATGCCTTTTTTAGCCGACTCAATTTCTTTACATTTTGCTTTCAAATTTGCTCTCAAAACAAATGGTAGACCGTTTGGTTAACTTAGCCTTCACCCCCGGTCTCGTCAAATTAGCATGTATGGCATATTTTCTGTATAGTTTCAGCTACTCAAATGAAAGTTACTGCGTTATAAAGGTGAAATGAATATACATTCAAGTTCTTTTTAACTTATTTCTGGTAAATTACTTTAATATAAATTAATAGGCAGGATACAACACGTACTTCTGCTGAACGTTCTTTTTATTTGGTACCTGTTCAGACAGTGTGAGCCCAAAATACGTACGTGCCTATTGAAAATGTCTTCCTGAAGGAGAGGACGCTTTGAACTTATTTAGCTACCTTCCCAATACTTTTAGCTTCAATAGTATTATATTAACAAGAACTTCAATATGGACTCAGAATATGCTGATTATTCTCTGTTACTGTTTCTCTCTGTTAAGAAAAGACACCTACCCTTTTGCGAATCAACGCAACGCAAAGAAACATTTTCTACCGTGGGCCGCGAGCAGTTCTAACTTCTCGAATTTCTCAGACAATCTTGGACAAAACTGTTGGGACGCTTTGTCATAATATTCTTGAATCTCCGTTCCCAGGTTTACATGAAGCCCCCGCTCCCCCTTCCAAAGTTGCGCAGAGAGAATGACTGCATGCCATGAAAATGGTCAACTTTGTGAAGGGGAGCGGGGGTGTCCCAACGAGTTTTGTCCAAGATTGTAGATCAGCGGCAGCTTCGGCAGCTCTCTCAGCTCTGTCCCGACGGATGAAATTCTTCGGACAGCAGGATGGTACTCAGAAAAAAAAAAGAAAAACATTTGCCACATTTTACATAAACCGATTGAAAAGGAAAGTGTATTCGCTGACTCTATACTGGCTCTGTCTTACTAATTTGCAAAGCTACGCTATTTTGTTAAGACTGAGTTAGTTATACTTAGGGTGTAAAGCTGATCTGAAGTTACGGAATCCGTTGTAAGTAATCAACACGGACTCGAATTGTTTTATTTATATATGTATGTATGTAGGTTAGGTTAGGTTAGATGAGGTTTAACGTCCCAGTTTCCAACCAATTGGTTCAAGTCGAGACGACCACGACCTTTTTTCCAGTTGTGGCTCACTGGTTTGTTTTCCCTACTCCACTGTATGTATGTGTGTATGTATGTATGTATGTATGTATGTATGTATGTATGTATGTATGTATGTATGTATGTATGTATGTATGTATGTATGTATGTATGTATGTATGTATGTATGTATGTATGTATGTATGTATGTATGTATGTATGTATGTATGTATGTATGTATGTATGTATGTATGTATGTATGTATGTATGTATGTATGTATGTATGTATGTATGTATGTATGTATGTATGTATGTATGTATGTATGTATGTATGTATGCATGCATGCATGCATACATGTATGTATGTATGTATGTATGTATGTATGTATGTATGTATGTATGTATGTATGAATGTATGTATGTACGTATGCATGTCTGTCTGTCTGTCTGTCTGTGTATGTATGTATGTATGTATGTATGTATGTATGTATGTATGCACCCGCGGTGTGTGAGCGATCCTGTGGCTATGGGTGCACTCAGCAACATGTCCTTAACAGGACACGGTACAGCTGATGAAGGGTTTAAACCCGAAACGTCGTGGAATTTTCTCAAACTTTTAGCACTATTTACTACTTCTTTTTTTACCTAACTACTTCATAAGTGCTACGCAGTACTTTGACCTGATATATATATATATATATATATATAGATATATATATATATAGATATATATATATATATATATATTACAAATATATATATATATATATAGCGAATATATATATGCATACAACGAAATATAAAAATATACACGTAGACAAACAAAATTCGGAAAAATCTTCAACTTTATTATGACGTTTCGATAGGCTCTATCTTTTTCAGGTGTAAAATGGCTCTGAATCATAAAGAAGTACGTACGTATGTGTACCAACTGCATTATTTTTTTCCAGGACGAACGTGGGCAAATAGAGTTTTCAAAAAATCTTAAATTTGTTTCAAAATGAAGGTTATGGTTAGAATTAAGGTTAGGGTCACTTGGACTGGGGTTACATGGCCCGTTCTTTCTTAATCCGGCGTCAGAATTATAAAAAAAGGGTCGAAAAGCTGTCATTTTGGAATTAGAGGTGTGGCCTATATCCAAGAAGCTGATTGGTCCATTGGCCAGATTTGGCCTGACTCGTCTTGGGAAAAAGACTACGCGTACCAACTACCAGAAAACTAAAAAGATGTGGCTACCAACCGTAACAAAAGAAAAAACAGAACACAACAAAAAAGAAAGCTACTTAGGTTACTTGACTAGTTTCTTTACGTCAATGCCCGTAGGGTGAAAGGTATCTAACTGAAGTATCCATGAGAGGTGTTTTTGTTCTTTTTGTTGCTTAAATTTTACTTTTAATTTCAGTCAGTAATTTTTATCTTTCCTAGACCTTACTATCACTCTGTGTAATGGTTTTATTTCTACAGATCTCTTTACTAAGCCTCAGTGCGAAGACCCTCTTTATGTTCATTACACTTCTTTTCATAGTAGAAAAGTTTTAGACAATATAGGGTATAGCCAGGCCCTAAGGATTAAAAGTATCTGTTCTAAAGAGGAAAATAAAGAGAAACGTCTTTTAGAGCTTAAAAATAATTTTATTTCGAGAGGCTATCCCGAGAAAATAGTCCTTCAAAATTTAAACAAGGCTAATGGTCTCTCGAGAGATTCCATCTTAAAAGGGACTTATTCCATGCAAACGTTTTAGTAGAAAACCAATTAAAGCTCCTTTAGTGGTTACGAGAAACCCCAGGTTACCCAATCTTCATACTATTATTAATGAGTACTACCCCCATATTACAACTATCGGAGACTATGCGTAATGTAGTGCCTTCCCCTCCCAAATAAATTTTCTGACAACCGCCTAACTTAAAACAACTTATAGTTCAAGCCAGACTTAATAAGCCTAAAGAACAACCTAAAGGCTGTTTTAAAACTAATTTTCGAAATTGTGTTACTTGTGCAGTCTTAAAAGAAACGTCTACTTTTGTTAGTTATTCCACAAAGAAAAAATTCACAAATTTTAGTTCTATTACATGTACTACTAAGTCTGTTATTTATCTAATTAATTGTTTATCCTGTTGGAAACAGTATGTGGGAGAAACGGGAGGGGAATTGAGTCAGAGACACATGGGGCATAGGCAAGAGTTTAAAAAAGGTCATACTCCTTTAGGGAAACATTTTAACGGGGCTTGCACCAATTTCGAATTAGTTGGAATACAAAAGATATCAACCTACAGCAGCCATTCACGGGAATAAAAAGAGCTCTCATGGATACTGGCTCGAACTAAAAGTAGCTTTCTTTTTTCTTGTGTTCTTTTTTATTTTGTTACGGTTGGTAGCCACAGCTTTTTAGTTTTTTGGTAGTTGGTATACATAAGTACGTACCTCTTTATGATTCAGAGCTATTTTACACCTGAAGAAGATAGGGAGAGCCCTTAGAGCAGGATCCTGCTCTATGGTAGAGCCTAAGGGTAGAGCCTATCGAAACGTCCCAATAAAGTTGAAGTATTTTCCGTAATTTGTTTGCCTACGTGTATATTCTTATTTTTCGCTACCTATTACTGGATTTACGCTTATACACTTGAGCTGCATATTTTAAGAAAAAGAAAAGTACTGTAAATGATTGCAAAGAAAAAGATGGATAAAGAACTGTAAAACAAGTATGCAAGTATAAAGAAATGTGAACAGATAGAAAGATGTTTCATGTGAAGATGTATGAAGATGATGGTGTATCACCAAGGGTGTAGACGTTAAGTAATGCTAAGAAATTTGAATGCAAAAGTCGTGAGAAAGTTATCCATGAATTAATGCAAATAGTATGTTATGTTTAATGATTAAAACAGAACAATTACATGAATTGTTAAATATCCTTCGTACTTTCTTGTTTTTTATGAACACACTGCTTTAAAATCACATGGAATACCGAAGTGGAATGTGAAGGAGAGATAGAATCCTCAATTTAAACGAGACATTAAGTTGAAGTTTGATTGGGATTCTACCGAACCTACACGTTCGCGGAGGGATTACATGCCCCCCCCCCCCCAGTTGATTTTGTTCGTCCTATCAGACTAATCATATAACTCTCGCCCTCCCTAGAGAAAATTTGAATTTTCTCCACGGTGTGTTCATCTATAACCATTTAAAAAAACTGAAGCTAGTCAATTGTGCAATTTCATGTAATCCCTCCGTTCGTGTGAAGGTTCGGTAGAATCCCAGTCAAACTGTAACTTAATGTGCCGTTTAATTTTAGGATTATCCGTCGTGTATGGACTTGTCACAGTGTTTTCAGTCTGTCTTATTGTGTCTTTGTTAATCTATCGCGTATGACGGTGTTTGTTGACCAACGGACGTTAGCCTTAAGTAGAATATAGACTTATTCAAGATGTCCTAACTTTCTTACATTGTAAAGAATATGAGTTCGGAGATACTTTGTTTTACGATTTTTTGAAAAGAATGTAAACTGTTCTTTACTACCGGCTTCACTAGTTTTTGTCAACAGCTGTCCTTTATGAAGAGGTCGTTACCCTTCATCGCACATATTTTGAAACGTCTGAGTAATCTTTTTAATCAAAGTGTCTCGTTAAGCAACACACCATAAGTGGAAACTATTCACCATAATCCAACCAAAACGCGAAAAGGAGTGAGAAACTGGAGAATTACGTGTTTATCGTCTTCAGAATTGAAGACGACGCATGGTTAAACTTGAACACAGAGAACGGATTAGTAAATGAAGTCCCGGATATGCCAGCTAGTTGCACAATAAAGACTGCGTAGTTATCTTCTTCGCCCGCGAGGTCTTCAGCTGGGACTTTAATCGCTCATAAAAACAGGTTCTTGCTTTGCCGGCGATCATGTGACACACACAGTCTGACGCTTTCAAGAGAAGCTGAGGTGAATGCCATTCATCTCAGTTGTCTAAGTTGTTACTAACCTTTGCTGCTAAACCGCAATTAACATTACACTATAAGAAAGCAGTAGGAATAACATAGGGCTGGTCTGCAAGTGCAAGCTTTTCGTACTGAGCTATCAATTACTTTTTTTAGACTTCAACAGTTCTACTGCTTTACAGGGAGTTGCTAGCAACTCCCTGGCATTACCAATTAGGCTACAAGTTATCAGTAAGGACATCAAAAGGGACAAAAGAATGGCACCATGAAAATTCAATCGTTTGACTATTAATCTCAAACGTTTGACTTTAAAAGTCAAAATTTTGATATTAAAGTCGATTTTTTTTTACTTTAAAAGTCGATATTTTGACTATTTAAAGTCAAAATTTTGACTTTTAATCTCAACATTTTGACGTGAAAAGTCAAAAGTTCAATCTCAGACTTTTGACTTAAAAAATATCCCAAAATACTTGATCTTTTTGGTCAATATTTGCAATTGACTTGTTGTCAAGTAAACTGTCCTTTGTTGTATACATATCTGCTTTTATGCTTTACACATGTCAAACCTAAGTTCAAGAGTTTAACTGTCTTGTTGTGAAGTGGACTGTGTTTGTGGTCTACATTTAAACTTGTCTTTTGGATTTTTACAGGTGTCAAACTTGTCTAATTACAGTTAGCCTTCAATCATAACTCCTCATCATCTAAGACATACAAGTCAGCCACAATAAACCTAACAGATTTTTTCTAAGAAGACTAAACTGCTAAATCTTTTCCTTCAAGTAAGCCTAATACGAATCCAACACAGCATCGTTACTGACATACTCCAACGCTCGTAGGAAGAGAGATCATTATAAGCTGTCAGCTTTACATTCCCACAATGAAAACTATTAAATTACTGTTAAAGTATGCCTCAAGTTCTGTTATCCTAACCACAGAACTTTTAATTTGTCTTTCCCAATTAAAATCACTAGCAACGATAACCTCATACAGTCAGCCTTCAGTAACTTACCATCTTGGTAACACTTACTTTTAAGAGATCAAAAAATTATCTTTTCTCCTGATAAAAATAATTATAAAATAATTATATTACCCTTGGCAGGCTGAAAGCACATACCTCACATATCACTCCCAAAGCCTTAGATTATGAATATTAGCGCTGAACATTTTCACTGCAAAACGGCCCCGGCTTCTTTTCATTCTAGTACCAAATAACCCCCTGTCCCCTGCCATTACCTCACATCACTCGATTAGCAGTATGTAATTACAACACTGTCATCTTCGCTTAATTAAATTACGGTCAAATAAATTTTTAAAACAGAGAGAGAGAGAGGTAGGGAGAGAAAGAGAGGGAGGGAGATCTTGGGATATGGGTATGCCAGATTTTATCCCGGTAGTTAGTTGGTGATGACAGCATTGTAGGCTACACAGGTTGAAGAATGTCACCAGCAGAAGTGTACTGACAAATTAGTGGCTCAGAATTCAGTTTCCTATAATCTGGGGCATTTGGAATGCCATATTCTCTTATACTGGCGACCCACGAACCTGTCCTACCCTCGGTCGGAGGTTGGCTTTAGTCCCGTACAGCCCCCTAATTTAGGAATCACCCCTATGACAATTTCTTTAACCCGCTACCACATAAGGATTATGGTGGGTCCATTCGTTGTTAGGAATACTTGCAAATGTGTCTCAGCTGTGTACTGGATGACCCAGTCGTTGAAGTGCAACTAGCTTAATTTGAGAGTACCTTCTCCACTGAGGAAAACAATTTACTGCGTCTGCATCAATGCCTCTTACAGTGTTTGAAACCTAACGCCGCCTTAATATATAACCCCCACACCATGAGTTTTCCTTGTGCAATTAGATTAGGTTAATGCACCAAAATAGCCCTTCTAGAGTTTAGCGTGTTGAGAGTGATAAACTTGTAAAAAAACTAAATTATCTTCACCTATGACGAAAAAAGCCAGAGCTTTAATCGGGCAATAAAAATACATAGAAAAAATTGTTCATTTCATGGATGTGTTTTGGAAGTTCATTTGTTGACTTTTAATTAACCTGTACTCTCAGTTATTTACGTCGAATTTCTCAAACTCTGAAACGAAATAAAACCTGATAAATAAACCAATTTTCGGGGTCTTATCATCTTGTATTTCAGGAGCTTCAAGGAGCTTCCCCCCTGGACTCCAACGGGTTCTGACCCTTATCTCCACAAGGGGCTCAAAGGAGGCCCTTGGACGAACGCCTGCAAACTCGCGCTTCGCGCTCGTGGTGCATCTTCGGTGCACTTGTGACATCCGTTCCAGTTACCACACTCCTTGATATCAGTCGGGAAAGTCGCAAAGTGTCTCCCACATCCGAAATCTCCACAAGCCGCTTCTGACGTGGATACTTGTAGGAAAAATAGGTTCACTAATTATAGACTGGGCTCTCACGAATACCATAAATTTTACACAGGTAAAAAGATACACAAATTAGATATTTTTGTCATCCTTACATTCTGAAAAGGGGTAAGTTCAGTGGCAAGCGTGTCATTCCATTTTCTTATCACCCAAAGATCTGAGGACAAATAATTATGCTTTCGTTTCGTTTGGTTGAACTCTATTGGAAAGTAATTACAAGGTGTGACAAACCTTCGCACACAGCTACTTTATTTCTGAAATAATGAAACACGAGACGTTTATGGCCTATATTGTACAGCAAGACACAAACAACCATGTCGATGCTTTTGTGTCAAGTTAAATTATGTAACTAGGTGCAATTATTTTAACAAGTTGCTACTTCGCGGTCAGGCGTATTGAAAGTTCATCTCGGAAGAAGTGGCTGCGAATGTGCATTTATCCTGTTATATGAAGGCATATCAAGTAAAAACACAGGTGGCAATCGAGGGAAAGGTTTCCCAAGGGGGAAACAGAAAACCCTTCGCTACCCTCATATTAGGCCAAAAGGTTAACTACTTTGGTGGTATTCATGTGTAGGCTACGACATGACATTGTCATCACTAAGTGTTCTGAGATGACGAAGTAGACTTACACATACACCGTTATAGATACATCACTGTCAACGGTCCTCAGCCTGTTGTCAATGGTCTTCATCCTGTCGTCGACGGTCCTCATCCTGTTGTCGACGGTCCTCATCCCATCCTGTTGTCAACGGTCCTCATCCTGTTGTCGACGGTCCTCATCCTTTCCCAAGTGTCCAATGCAAATCGATGAAGTTTTTTAACTAAAAGACTCGCCCTGCATCGTCTAATAGTAGCGGGGGAAATGCAGGTCTATCAAAATGGTCACACCTGGCTTACCATTTGATCTCAAAGAGGTCAAATTAAATTATTTTGAGTTTTATCTACTGAACGATATCTCCACCAGCTGACTTAGAAAAGAGCGACCATATGTTAAGTAAGTTTTATGAAATGAGATAGAGCTGTATGCCATACGTGTTGTATAGATCAGTCGTGATCGCACAAATCTCAATGTAAGTAAAACGGGCTGATAGTAGATTAGTTTCAAAGTGATCAGAATCAGCTTTTGTTCTAGACGTAGAATGACGTTTCAATGATTGATCAGTGAGGTCAATTATCATTTTATATCATGAACGATAATAGCAACGTGAGTCAGGTCTTATGTAAAAACCACATGGTAAGGCGTCTTTTCAACGAGATACGTTTGCAGTACAATGCCTTATGCTGATCAGAGACGGTTAAAATTCAATGACGGATCCATTTTTTTTTCGTTTCTTGATTTTGGTTGTTCTTTTAGGGTGGCTAAAACAAGGGTATCCCCACCATGAATGAAGCCGAGGATCTGAAAACTTGGCATCGGAATTGCATTGCAGCTTGCAGAGAATGACATGGTAAACCCCAAAATTTCACAACAGTGGCTGCGTCTAACATGAATGGAATTCTGAATGTAGTGGAAAAGGTGGGGGGAGGGGGTCGTGCTCACTAAAGCTTAAGGCATTAAGGCCGCCCTAATTCGCCATTGTTTAAAATAACTAGCCTATGACCAGATAACTTTCTGAGTGGAACCCATTCGTCTCGCCGTTAGTAAACGATCTTTTTCCATGCATACATGGGGAAATTGCAATCATACATAAGTCAGTAAGTTTACCTTTAAAAGCAATTTATTTGATCGTTCGACGGAGACAATTTCAGCAGAAGTAAGAGCAAACCAAATAAGTCCATCTTATGCTTTTAATGGACGCTGGGGGAACTTGATTAAATGGTGGAAGTATGCCCGGTTTAAAGTCTACCCGCAGATTAAATATTTCAATGAAGTATGCAAAGTGAACAAAATGACTGCGATTTTGAAAAAAAAAATACGCGTCAACTTTCAAGGTATTGCCAATTTCTGATTACTTGTCTGCTCTCTGTCGTTATGAATTGAAACTGATGTTTGCTCTGATGAAAACCATCACCCCTCAGTGACGACAGTGCAATAGGTCGGATGCAGAAATGAAAGGGTTGCTATTTACTCAGTTTAATCGAGACACATGACTCTTACAATATACAGTATGGTGATATTAAAGTTTATATGACATTAGAGGGGAAAATTCTGCAATCTCTTATTTAAAAAATATTGGAAAATATCATTAAAATATTGAAATATTTGCAAGTGTCACTTTAAGTTGCAATATATGATAACATGATATTACAATACTGAGCTGCAACTTTTATCGTTACATTTTGTTTGCATGTTTTCAGATATTACTGTAGTACCTTGGCAGTATGGGTGCGTGTGTGTGTGTGTGTGTGTGTCTGTGTGTGTCTGAAAGAGAATTACAAATCTTAACGTAATATTATCTTCTCAGTACCACTGCTGATGAGATGTTGCCGATTCCACCTCTATGTAGTAAGAGCTTAGTCAAAATTTACTGCTGTCAAAGCATCAGATTGCAGGAATTGACGTCTTAGGTACTAACCAAATTTTCTATAGTAGAACTATAGTATCTTATTATTGAAACACTAAGTTATACCAGGGAGCTTACAGCTCCGATAACCAGTGGCTTCATTGATTTTACAGAATAAACGTTTCCTCATTTACCTTTTTTGTTACAGGGAAATGAATATTTCTAACACTTGCGATCTCAAAATAAAGACTGTTTGGAAGCGACTTACAAAGACTAGGAAGAGTCGTTTTCGGCAACCTAGGGTACATATTTGGCCAAAATTTTCTTAGTACGCTCCGCGCAACTCATCTTGGAGCTCCAAACTTAGATACTGTTGTATTTTAATGGTTCACTTTCCATAAAGTCCCTTCCCATTGAAAAAGCTGCACACTGGCCAGAAAAGGGCCCAGCAGTCTAAAATTTCCAAAATATAAATCCCAGGGTTTGGAAACTAACATTTCATTGAATAAGTTTTCATCTTCAAGTATTATTCCCTAGCAAAGAAATTAAACGGTGATTCACTTGATTTTTAATGGTGTAATGACTGTGCACGAGTTTGTAATGTGATTCTTGAATGGCGTGAATGAAACAGTTACAGTGCAACAAAGGCAATACTTTAAACTGATGCTATCATAAAACACTGACTAAAGATGTTTTGAATCGATCCTTCTTCTATACAAGAATCTGTCGATTTCATTTGGTTATAAAATACTGAATAAGATTTTAACGATCCTACGCTAACCATTAACTTCTCTGAATAGGTGTTCTGGATGAACTCCTGAATTTTCTTCTTCACTGAATTAAGTCTTGTCATCTTTGCGTGCATGCATGGGATATTGCTTATCCAGCCGATATTTCAGAGTACTCCAACTGATCCCAATTCGGAGATAACTGATTCGACATATATGGAAGTACACAGTTGAGCGAAAATCTGTGCTGATGTGTTTAATAGACAAGAAAGACCTTGCCAAGGTATGCCTGGGTAAAACCTCTTTCTAGAGCAGGAGTGCCCAACCAGTCGATCGCGGTCTACTCGTAGACCGCAGACTGATCCCAAGTCGACCGCAATGGTTGTAGGAGAAATGAAAATATAAAGTTTGTTCTATGTGCAACTGCATGACAGTGTATGTTTTGTAAATCTCGGGAGGGTGACTACTTGAAAAGTAGACCTTGGGTAAAAAAAGGTTAGGCACCCCTGTTCTAGAGTAACATTTCAGTGACGATTTAATGAAAAGACTTTCAATAAAATGAGATCATGTGATACTTGCATAAAAAGGCATAATGATAAACCAAAACGCCCAAAGGCTTAGTGATTCCTTGCTGAAAGGGGGTGATTTGTTGCAATGAAATTTATCCCTTAAATTTATACTTCTTGACTACATCATTTTTACGATGTTTTCACATCTTGACCTCTGCTGACCTAATATGACCTTTGATACCCACCAAAATTGGATAACAAAATAAAACACCCCCCCCCCAAAAAAAACATGTCGTATGTAGGAGGGATTCGTACACGGACCATCTGTGTGAGAAACCGACCTCTAATCCACTACGCCATCAAAGACTCAACTCGTTCAGCGTATGGTATTTCAAAAACATCAAGAATCAAAAACAAAACAAGCGGCATTTCAATATGTGGGCCAACGGTGTTATCAAATAAGTTGGCGTTCTGTTGCTATAAATGAGAAGGATTTATGTATACTTCGTATACCCGCATAACCGTAAATGATCTCTGCCCCCAGTTATTCGCATGCGTCCGTTGTTGTCAGTATTTCAATTCCATTTGCCGATTAATTTAAATGTGACAGTTATGTTGTTCTAATAGTCAATAAAATTTGTCATGGATGAACTACACGTAAGTCGTTCGTTCACGTGAGGACAGATTAACATCTCTATTATAAGCTGTTTTGTTAATGGAAATTCATCCAAAACGCATTTGACCTAATGGTCTTTCATATCTATACAATTTCTGAGGCACGCACTAATTCTGATATTTCTATTGTATCCAACTTCATCATCGTGTCATTTTTGCTTTAACTTCTCTCGATAGTTTACAACACAGGTGGGAGCCCTAAGGATTTGCCGACCGGGAGGGGGCAAAGGTCACGACCAGGGGTTTAACGCAACCAGAAGGCAACAAAAGCGACTAGTTGCCGGAAGGATGGCGAACTCCGAAATTATTAGGTTTAATAATTCAAGAAAATTGAACAAAAAAAATTGGGTTTTTATTTATTGAAGAAAACTTGAAAAAGTTGGGTTTTAATGGGAAATTTCAAACATTTGGCTTTTTGTTGAAACAATTTGAAAATTTTGACTTTTTATTGGAAAAAAATGAAACGTTGGGGGTTTTGTTGGAGAATATGCCCTCCATTACAGCAAAATCAAGTAAACCATAGGGTCTACTAATAGCCGTTGGGATCATACCTTATCGTACCCATTAAGGCTCCCCGGCGAAACTGGAGAGTCGCGGTCAGCGTTCCCCGCCGGGGTCCATGACTCCCTTGAACCACCCCTGTATGACATTAAGCAGTAGGATCCACTAGTGACCATACAAGGTGATCAGTAATAATTAGACTTACGGCATGCTGGATTAAGTTAGTACAACTATTGTCAATAGGCGAGCACAGAACAGTATTCAAGTTGTACTTTTTAACCCCTGTTTTTACATATACTTCCCCTGTAGACTTTTCATTTTAAAGGATGCAGTGAAAAGACTTTGGTTTTACTTGCCAACCTCAATTTAAAACTGCAGATCTCCTTGTTTACTTTCGTCATTGCAGCCTCTTTCCGATGATTCTCCGATGTCCCTCTGCATTTTTCATTTTTGAGGCATATGGCGTGTAAGGGTATAATCATGAAAATGTTCCTCAAACCATATTGTGACTACTTTCAATAAATCGACATATTCATGTTGGGTCGGGGAGGAAGGAGACTTGTTTCAGAAAATTTTTCGAAAATGACAGGTCGAAAGATATAGAGCAGACTAAACTTCTCTTTTATCCCTTTTTTCTTTTCCCTTAGATTTTTCCCCTTCCACTCCTTTCCCTTCATTTTAAAGTGTGCCTACAAATCCCCTCAACTTTTAGGAGGTGGACAAAGCACCTATAGGTAATCCACCCTTTCCCATGTCCCTGAACAGGGAGGTCGATGGGGACCTTTGCCCGATAGTGCAAAATTAAAATCTCACTAGTTTGCTCAAAAATAGCATACATCCTGATGAAAGGAGCTGAGCATCATGGATTCGTGCTCCTACATATATTGTCCACCCCATTTGGCTTAACCTTACTTCGTAATCATTGACGGCCACCTCCATTCTGTCATTAAAACTTCCATATATCTAACGTTACTTCTAATCATGGGCAATATTACAGAAATTACCTCAGTGGGGATGGCGTAAGGTTACGGTTTCTAGCCTAACACCGAGAATTTTATGAGTGAAACGTGACCTTTAGACAACTGGACATTTGTAGAAAGACGTTGAGTTATCGTTATCGGTAACTTGGTAATAAACTCTAAGACCTGTCGTCTTGTTGCGATATTCTAAGTGGAAACTCTAAAAAAAAAAGTAGGAAAGCAGACAAAATGATCTTTTTAAGTGATATGTCTAATTAGCGGAAGCCGATTATGCGAAAAACTCTTAACTTTTTTTCATCTAGTGAAGTTACTAAAACTGTATCGACAACACCAAATTTTGTGGCTTTCACCTATCAACCTTAGTTGGAAATGGATAAAAATAAAATTTGCCAATGGTTTTCGAGTTATTTGTACATATTGTCTTCGCTAGCAACGTATACCTTTCGAAATTCGTAATTATTCTAAGACGGTATCAGTCTAAACATCTTGCATGTCCATTTAGAACTACCGTAATTTATATCTTGTGTCATTATAATAGACAGCTGGACAATTTACCTGTGTTTTAACCTGCATGCAATTTTCCATTATTCCACTTACCAACATCATCTTCAAGTGATATAATGGCACGTAGTAATTGTTTTCGAAGGCTTCTTTAGTTCAAGGCGTGCAGGTAGTTTCGTATCAAGGCTAGCTATTACCATTTTAAGGAAAATAACCAAAGCGGTGACACAGCTCTCACAGCTGGTATTCGGATTAAAATGTTAAACGGATTTTGCTTGAAACTGACAGTGATCTTGTTAGGGATTTCTTCTGCAGTGAAAACATCTACAGGTAAGTTGCATGAAAGACCGATAGCCTGCCTGATGGAAACTCTCTAGATTGTTCTTAAAATGTGCCTACATAAATCCTTAAGACGAAAAAACTTCTGAAGCAAGGTTACAGTGTAAAAAGGGCATAAAGTACGTTTATAAAAAGAATCATAATGGGCTACCGACAATTCTGTTCTTGAGATAATTGAAACGAAGACGTCATATATTTCTTCTTTCGAGAAACACTGTTTTTTTTTTTCGAGACGTACCGGTAGTAATTTTTGATTTTCAATATAATATACGGTAATATATATACGGTTTCACAGTGTTTGCCTTTGAGTAGTCCACCAGTGGGCTAAAACTGAATGTAACTTAGCCTGGTTTGAGATTTACACTACTGGGAGTACAGGACAGGTTGGCAAAACATTTGATTGCTGAAATTACTACTTGAGACTTCTCCTCAAAGGCTACTCTATAGCCTTAGATGAAAATCAATTCCATGAATGTCAAATCGTAAAACGAAGGAATATGTGTTTCAGCGTGTGTGTGTGTTTCTGTTTTTCTGCCTACCTACCTGCCTGCTTGCTTGCCTGCCTGCCTGCCTGCTGTATGTTCGTCCGTGTGCGTGAAAAGTTAGAGCATTGCAAAGATGTAAGGGAGGAAAGCAAGTGCTTATAATAACTGATTTAGTCTCTACGTGGATACAATGAATGGTTTCCACCTGTATGTACACCTGAAGAGAGTTGCAAACGCTCTTCCAATATTTCATATTGTAATATTCATAGCATAAATTTTCCGTTTTGTTTCTACAGTTTTCCTCGGAGAAGGAGACAGCGTAGAGATCAAGTCTCCTGGTTACCCAGAACCCTATCCTCCAAACTACAACGAAATATGGACTTTTAGCTCTCCGAACGGCTTCATATTAAACTTTTCTTCGTTTTCCATGGAAAAGGGATCAGATTCTATATTTCTCCAAAACGGGGCGAGCAATATGACTATAAATTTTGTAGCACTAATGTCCGGCAATATTGACACGGATAATATATACGTTTTACAAGGGCCATTCCTATCACTGGAATTTTCTACGGATGGTTACGACGATGGGCATAGTGGGTTTTTGGCGGAAATTAGAGCTGTAGATTCCAGATCCATCTGTAAGTTACATATTACATTTTACTTATAACTCTATAAAATGATGTAGCAAATGTCGCAAGTGGACCAACTATGTGGAATCTGAGTTGCTCACCTCTCATAGGGCCAGTGGACAACATTTTTAGGAGACATACGGTATTACGTTTGTGGGAAAGAAATATAATGTTCATAACTTTTAAAGTAACCATGATTTGGACACATGTGGAAGGGTGGTTCTCAATCCTTTTGGAGGTGCAATATAGAGGTGTAGCGCTGAGGTCAAGGGCCGTCTTCGACCAAAACCCTTAACTAAAATGACGAAGCGCCAGTTAAGGGAGTGAAATGTAATGAGTAGGATCAAGTATACAAGGGCACGAGGGTAGATGCAGGGTTGGAAAATGAAACTTGTTTACGAGGGTGTAGTGTGCATTCCGTGATTGGGAGAAGAAGTCGGAATGGCCCAACTGCGCAGAAGCGCTTCTCCAGAGGTCGTGGGGTTAAAGAGTGAGCATCTGGCCGTCCTGAGGGTCAGGGGACATGCCGGGGGGCTACGCGACGAGGTCCCCGCGAGTTCTGGGGTATTGACAGCAAAATGTAGGCATAGAATGAATGCTATAACCATCTTCAATTTTCATCGGGATGCACACTTAACCGACCACTAGCCTTTTACTTGACCATAATCTATGAACAACCCGAACGTACTAATGGCTGGTCGCTTTGAAGACTCAGAGGGTCCATGAAACAATATAGCGTAGTTATCCTTGAACTAGTGACAGCCTTCGCAGGCAGAAAAATTGACATTTTGAAGACATTTTGGTCATGCTTTACTTTAAGGAATATTGTAAGTGAACAAGTAGGCTAGTATGAAATTTCCACCTTAAAACGTCTATCGGATGCTTTCCTTCCCCACTTTTAAATTTTTACCCCAGTTGTGATCCCACGACAATACACTCAGAAACTGAGAGAGCAAAGTCCTGTCGGGACGTTCCCCGGGAATTTTGGAAGAGAGTATCTCTTACTTGCAAATCCCAGGGTGCCGAGTTCCTTACTATTATAATGAGGACATAGACGTTTTGGCTATTTCAGTAGTAATAAGCCTAAGTTCTAGTATCTGCGGACAATCTGGAGTTCGAGCCAACGAGTTGAGACCCAGAATTGCTTTTTCTTTTCTCCTCCACTCTCTTACAACTTTACCTGCCGAAATGGTTTTTAAAGCAACGTAAAATCGGTTCGGGGTTACCCTGAGAGGGCTTGGGGCTGCGTTGAGAATCACTGATACAGAATAATGAACAATTCAAAACGAGGTGGCTAGGTAACTTTATTTTCCAGAATAAGGTTGTCACAGAAAGAAATTTGAGCTTGTAATTATTTGTTCAAACAAACATTCAATTTTCAAGCCATGCAGCATTCATAAATCTGCCGGAGTTTATTGGTGAGACTGAATGGCTTAACGCAATAAGAACTATTTTCTGTCTCAACTATATTGATGCAATGTAAGCACAATGTAACAATATGTAGCCTACCTTTAAGAAAACTTGTCCTTAATTCTTGAAAACACAAGGAGATTTTGCTGGTACACAGTACAGTACAAATAGCCCCATCGATAGGTGCATGTTACAATGGTATGAAATAACATGAGTGTCAGGAGGCTAGTGTTACGAACCTAACTATACACTCTTAAAAAGTTGGGTAATTTAAGTTGGGCACTTGTGCTTATGACCATTGTTGAACAATAACAAATAACCGAAAATTAGCGTACTGTTAATCTAGGAGAATATTCAAGGGGGTTTTCAGCCCCCCCCCCTTTCGAAATGCCTGGATCCGCGCCTGCATTGTGTTGAATGTTAACACGTATTCTCAAGTATTTTCTAAACTTCTATGTTATTCTTTGAATGAAATGTTCTCGTCACACAGTGCTCAGCATATATGTATATATATATATATATATACATAGATTTATATACATATATATATATATATATATATATATATATATATATATATATATATATATATATATATATATATATATATATATATATATATATATATAATCCTGCTTGAGGCTAAGTTTTTCATTCACAAATAAATATCCTCTTTCGGTATATGGCCGGTGCTTTGTTAGAGGAAAATGGCCTAAGGTCTCTATGCGACTATTTAATACAGCGTTGATTTGACTCATTCATGTGGAGTCGCTACGTCGCCCTACCTGCTCTATATATATATATATATATATATATATATATATATATATATATATATATATATATATATATATATAATATATATATATATATATATATATATATATATATATATATATATATATATATATATGCTTTAAGCAGCATGTCACTTGTCCTACTCGTGGCCAAAGGATTATCGATCATTGCTATTGTAAGGTCAAATCAGCTTACAAAGCCATTGAACGCTCCGGTCTTGGCAGTTCTGATCACTCGGTTGTTCTTCTGATCCCTGCTTATAAACAAGAGCTCAAGCAAAGAAAACCTGTTGAAAGGTACGTCACATTGTGGCCTCAGTCCGCTGTTGAGGAATTACATGACTGTTTTGAATGCACTGATTGGAGTGTTTTTAGAACTCAGTGTGATTTGGACGAGTACACAATTACTGTGACGGATTACTTACGCTTTTGTCAAGACGTCTGTCTGCCGACCAGGAAAGTGACTCCTCATCCTAATAGCAAACCATGGTTTAATCGATCACTTCGCTCAAAAATTGTCGCTAAGGACGCTGCCTATCGTTGTCGGGACACGGACCCGAATTCCTATCGTAAAGCTAGGTCATGTTTGAGTAAGGCCATAAGGGATGCAAAGAGGACGTATCGTCACAGAATTGAGAAGAAATTTCAATCTGGGGATTCTAGAGCTCTCTGGTCGAGTATAAATCTCATAACTCAATACAAGGGTACTCTCAATTCAGTTCAGTCTGATGATGTTACACTGCCCGACCGTCTTAACGAATTTTACGCTCGCTTTGATCTTGACAACAATAGTGAACCGTCACCAGCACCGTGCGATGATGATCAGCCTCCATTCGTGGTCTCTGACCATGATGTTAGACGTTCCTTTTGTAAGCTGGATGAACATAAAGCGTCAGGACCCGATGGCATTACTCCACGTTTACTTAAATTATGTTGCTCCCCGTTGGCAACGGTGTTCACGGAAATTTTTAACTGGTCACTTCGCCTCTGCATTGTCCCATCATGTTTTAAGAAAGCTACTATTATTCCCGTTCCAAAGACAAATTTCATTTCCTGCCTAAATGACTACAGACCAGTTGCACTTACTTCGGTTATCATGAAATGCTTTGAAAAACAGGTTTTAAGCTTCTTGAACTCTAAGTTGCCAAAGAAATTTGATCCCTTCCAATTTGCCTACAATCGTAACAGGAGTGTTGATGATGCTATCTCTATTAATTTGCATGAAATTTTACAGCATCTTGATATAAAGAAGTCTTATGCCAGGGTTTTATTTATTGATTTTAGTTCAGCTTTTAATACTATTATACCTTCAAAATTGCATTTTAAGTTAATTAATGACCTCGAGCTCCCTATCTCTATCTGTAACTGGATTTTAGACTTTCTTTTAAACCGTACTCAAGTTGTTAAAGTTGGTGATAATTTTTCTTCTGTTTTAGTTCTGAACACAGGGACACCACAAGGCTGTCCATTGTCCCCCAAATTATATTCTTTGTTTACGTCTGATTGTTTAGCAGATCATCCTATTACTACCGTTGTGAAATTTGCTGATGATACCACGATTACCGGTTTTATATCGCATAATGACGAGTCTAATTATCGCGCTCAGATTGAGTCCGTTGTAAACTGGTGTGAAGAGAATAACTTAATTCTAAATGTATCGAAAACAAAGGAAATAGTGATTGACTTTAGAAGGATCAAGTCTCCCGTGCCCCCACTTTCAATTAATGGTACTGTTGTTGAGCAAGTTCCTTCTTTCAAATTTTTGGGTACGCACATTTCTAACGATCTTTCGTGGTCTGTAAACTCGGCTGAAATTCTGAAAAAAGCTAATCAGCGCCTCTACTTTTTACGTAAATAAAAGCTTATGGGGTTAATCAACGTATTCTACTCAACTTTTATCGTGCAATTATAGAGAGCGTGCTAACTACTTCAATTACTGTCTGGTATGGCCGTGTCAGCAAATCTGATGTCAACAAATTTTCCTCTGTAATTCGATCTGCGGAAAAGATCATTGGTACCACACTTCCATCATTAGATGTGATATACTCAGAGAGAACTAAAAAGAAAATGGAAAAAAATCATGAAAGATCCGACTCACCCCGCTTATGGTTATTTTAATTTCTTACCTTCAAATCGCCGTCTTCGTGCTTTTAAGGGTAATAAGCGTTTTACGGATAGTTTTTTCCCAGCAGCTGTAAAACTGTTTAATCTTAATTAGTTTTTTTTTTTTTTTTTTTTGAATTGTGTTGTTTTATTAGTTTTTATTTTCTGTTGCTTTTTATGTGGATGTTTTAGAACCAGAGCTTGAGGAACGATCTGATTTTCGATGTCTTTTACTGTACATTGACTGATTAATAAATTGAAATTGAAATTGAAATCAGTCGTACTGCTAGATCTTATCACACACCCTGCTCAAAAATTAGCTAAAATTAAACCGATTGAGTCGCAGACCACATGAACGTTGTATTTTACCTGACTTCTGAATTGTGTAAACCAGTAAGCCTAGCCTATAGTCATTATCGCGTTAACGTTGGGGCACCACGAGTACGACCACAAGCCGAGCCTTCACCATCATCGCCGTCGACTTAGACCAGGAGGAGTCAAAGCCACGAGTGCCTCCGCCGAGCAAAGACTAGAGATGAGTTAACGGAATAAGTGTTGTAAATATAGGCCTGAGTGAAAAATTTTAGTGTATTTTGTAGAAATTAAGGAAAAGGGGGTTAAATAATAATCAGTTTGGAAACTTAATCTCAATTTTTTGCATCTTTTCGCTGTTTAGGTTTTGCGCATTGCACCTAGCCGTAACACTAGCTGTATCTGTCTATGGACGAAATGGTACAAACAATTGTAACAAATTTGTGAAAGAAGAGGAGTTTGGCATGGGAAGCAATTTTCTTCGTTTTTTCTTTCGCTATCGTTAACTAGTCTGACATTAAATGTTGTTCCATGTTACATTATCCTTTTGCTAGGATAGCGGTGGACATAAGTGAAGTTGCTAATGTCATCAAGAGTAAATTGTGAATATCACCAGGGAGGTGTTAGGAACAACTCCTTGGTATCACACACAGGGGTAGGCGGATTTCAAGTCAGAAAGTGGGCTAGGGGACCAGGGCGAAATAGCAAATAGTTTTGGTCAAGACGTGAGTAAAATATTCAATTCTCACACGTTTTTACAAAATAACTGAGGGCGCTTGTCAACTAGACTTAGGTATTCGAGTGTTTCATTCATTCGAACAGACATTTGAAGAAAAGTGGAGGGCGTCTCCACGGTAGTTCCCAGTGAGCGTTGTGTACTGTGTACAACTGATACTACAGTCTTGAGCAAGACTAAATACCAAACGGCGCCCAAAGCACCCTGGTCGCAGAACTTTTCGTTGGGGGCGTGGGGTCCAGGGATCAACACTTTCGGAAGCCCTGAGGTATTTAAAGAATTTAAAGCCATTAGAACAAAAATATTTGGCGATCTCAAATTCATCAAGTTGAATGTGCACGAATCAGATCACAAAATCACATTTTGACCATTTTAATAACTGCTTTATTACCAGTCTTTTCTAGGATGAAGGAGGTTTGGCTTGTGGAGAGTTACTATGATAATGAAAGAATTTGTATGAAGCTATGGACAGATGGAACATGCCGAGATATTCTACAGAAAACAGTCACGAAGCAATACTGAAACATACACTGTAAAAATAGTGTTTAGAAATTAAACACTTTTCTAAACACTCTTTTGCCCCCACTTTGGAAACACGTTTACACTCTAAACACGTTTAGAAATCAAACACAAAATGTTTAGGAATTAAACACGTAATGTTTAGGAATTAAACATGTGTGTTTAGGAATTAAACATGTTTCCAAAGTGGGGGCAAAAATTGTGTTTAATTCCTAAACACGTTTTTTAGAGTGTAATATATACACAGCCTTTAATCTTACTTACATTCTGCTCATTTTGCTTTGCCGATTATAAAAGGAGCCGGGAGCATATCCCTCTTTCACTTCTCCAGACAAAAATGTGTAAATTTCCCAAAACATATCAAAAGATCCTGGAAATTAAAGATAATACGTCTTGCATTATGTTTAAAGTCCTGCGATGATTTTTTTTATAGAAAAAGTCCGACAGGTTTACATAATGCTCCATTATAATTATTGGTGATAATATTGTATTGAGCCCCGTGGGGCAAAAAGTGTTTTATATTTTAGCACTACCTGCGTGTGCCTCTCTGTAGCTTACTATGCGTTTATTATTGTTAATCAGCAATACTTGCGGTTTTACCATTACCAGGTCCGTGTGTAAACTTAACGTACATTTTAATGTTCAACACAAAATTAAAAAGCTAAATATTTGCATTTCATGTGTCTACCGTACATGGTATATTCCTGAAAAAGAAAACACTATACTATTTTGAATTGAGGCAAAATTTTGCTCGGCAGCTCAAGGGTAGTGTCATGAAGCCCCCCTACTCCTTAAATGCCCTTCCCGTGTTTTAGATAATTCAGCCCGCGCAATCTGAAAGATTGCCGACCCGTTATCTATACACAATTAGATGGAAGGCCATTGAGGCATACAACAATGTGTCTAGTTGTTAACACGTTTATTATATTCCAATTACAATATTCAAACAGTGCCCCTTTTCATATTGTCAGCTTAATTAGTAAATAATACAGTCCAAGATTCCAGACAGCATAGCTGAACACAAGTTAGTACATAAGGGCATAAGGGCTATTTTTGTGATAGATATGGTCAGAGAATGACCAAGAGCGGCGATTTGTTCTCAGTATTGGGGGGATATGACCAGAATTTCCAATAATTTACTGTGTGAAAAATCAAAGTCAATGGGAGATTTCTCAAATATTGGGGGGGGGGGACATATCCCCCATCCCCCGGGATCGCCGCCCATGAGAATGACATCAAATTGCTGTACGTTGTCACTTCATAGGCTCTTAAGCGCAAAGAACACCTCGAGCCAAACTGATGTTGGGTAGCGTGTTGCGTACGTAGCGGGCTGTACGGCATATTCCTTGTTCAGTCATATTGTTACAAGACGACTCATAAGGAACACCAGATTGAATCCATCAACGAGCGAATTGAAAGCTCCAGAGAATTCAACTTCAACGCAGTCTTTCTAGAATTTTCTCGAAGGAACTGTTTACGTAATGCGACACTTCTGAGAAATATTGGCATTGTTTGTTTACTACCGTGCATGCAAGGAACGTTCTCGTAATTACTCGACTGTGTGCTCTGGAAGTTTCTACTAAGGAACGTTCTCGTAATTGCTCGACTGTGTGCACTAGAAGTTTCTGTTAAATTCTGGAGAGTTCTCGATTAAAAGCCTGGCGTATAAAAGGCAGTTCAACAACTGTTATATGGAGAGATATATCATAATACTAGACGCTGTCACATTGCTGAGAAGTTATTCTCTGACCGAATCACCTGAAGCCAGCCACTGACACTGCACACTTGTGATAAATTGCACTACGCTGTTTCTACACTGTGTATTGAGATTGTTATCATCCATCATCGCCTAGCCTTGTCGTTATTCGCTCGTGGAACCAGTTCCTACGCTACAGCACGCTGCAGGTCTACTACTGTACCATCGTCAACGTGCATGCACTACCAGCCCTTGGACCAGACCAGACAAATATTAAGTAAAGGATTGTGAGTAAGTCTAATTAATTATTGTAAATTTAAGTAAGATAAGGAGATTGTAAATAATCATTAAGTTGTTGAATTGTAATCTCGTTCTTCTGTGATCTTTCGCTGTTATTGGTTTGACTTGCGACCACAAGCCATAACAGAATTGGTGGCCTAACATCCGGGAACGAAAAATACTAGAAAATTCGAGAAATTCTTTTGTAAATCGTTAGCAACTGTGTTTGTCCAGACTTTTTAGTTGTTTGTTGAACGCTTGGTACAACTTCAAAATGCCATTCAACTTAGATAAATTCGTGGCTAGCCCCTCAGTCGAGGAACTAGATTCATTAAAGAAGTCTTATGTTGTAAAGGTCGCAAAACATTATGGCATTGAATTTCAGCCCTTAATGCGGAAGGACGAGATTAAAAGATACGTTCTAGAATATCTTGTGGAGGAAAGTATCCTGCCTAGTACAGTATTGGAAACAGCTATCACTGTGCCAACTGACAACACATTTGAATTGAAAAGGCTTGAAATGGAAATAAATAAGGAGATTAGATTAAAAGAAATGGAAAGAGAAATGCAAAAGGAAAAAGAAGAAAGAGAAATGCAATTGCAAAGGGAAAAAGAAGAAAGAGAAATGCAGAGGGGAAAAGAGGCAAGAGAACATGAATTTAGGTTGAAGCAACTAGAGTTAGGGGTCATAAAAGGCTCAGACCCTAAAATAGGCTTGAATAATGGGGGATTCGATGTTTTTAAGCACGTAAAATTTGTCCCCAAATTTCAGGAGGATAATGTGGAGAAATTCTTTGACCATTTCGAAAAGCTGGGTGAGCAACTAAAGTGGCCAAGAGATAAATGGTCCATACTCATCCAGAGTAATTTCACAGGCAAGGCTCAAGAAGTGTATTCCGCTCTGTCAATAGAGGACAGCATGGATTATGATAAGGTTAAAAAGCCATATTACAAGCCTATGAATTGGTACCCGAAGATTATCGCCAAAAATTTAGAAAGTATCGTAAGGCGGATACACAAAGATACGTAGAGTTTGCTTATCAAAAAGAAAGGCATTTCGACAGATGGTGTGCTTCCAAAAAGATCTCCACATTTGACGCCTTAAGACAACTGATGCTGGTCGAGGAATTCAAACGGTGTGTGAATGATGACATTAAGACTCACCTTGAGGAAAATAAGGCTGACAAATGAAAGGAAGTGGCAAATTTGGCTGATCAGTATGCACTTACTCATAAATTCAGTAAAGTGGGTCAGACTCAAAACAAGGGTCAGTTTAGTAGGCCAAATAAGAAGTATGGCAACAGTAGTGGCACAACAGGTAACAGTGGATCTCAGTCTGGTTCTATCTCTCCAACAAATTCTGGTAAAAAACAACCAGATTCAAGTCGTCAAAAGAACGACCAGGTCAGCTCAAACAAAGCTGCCTTTAAAGACATAATTTGTGGTTTCTGTTACAAAAAGGGCCACACAATGGCAAATTGCTTCACACTGGCAAAATTAAAGGAGACTGAAACAGCCTCCAATGCCTTAGCCAATGTAGAGAATTCTTCTGAAGTAGTTGTGACTTTACGGCCTAATTCAAAAGACCAAATTAAGGAAGAATACCTTCCATTCGTGTCTGAGGGGTTTATTTTCCTAGATGGGAATTCAGCTCATCCACCCGTCAAAATTAAAATTTTGCGTGACACAGGCGCAACTCAGTCGTTGCTTCTTGATGGAGTTTTGCCATTATCGGACTCTACTTCCACAGGGGCAAATGTACTAATTCAGGGGGTTGAGTGTGGATTTATTTCTGTCCCTCTCCACAAAATTAATTTGAAGTCAGATTTAGTTTCTGGGTCGGTCATAGTAGGGGTCAGACCTACTCTACCTGTAAAGGGGGTATCTCTGTTGCTAGGCAATGATCTAGCTGTTGGAAAGGTAGTAGCCAATGCAATTTTGACAGATAAACCATGTGATTATAATAACACAGAGCAATTAGAAAAGGAATTTCCAAATTTATTCCCTGCCTGTGCTGTCACTAGAGCTATGTCACAAAAGCTCGCCATAGATGATAATCTTAAACATACACCCTCCAAAAGTGAGGATACAGTTCCCAAAAGTGGAACAAATAGGGAATCATGTAAGTATGATAATCTTAAACATCCGCTCTCTAAAAATGAGGGTATGATTTCTGAAAATAAGGATGATAAACTTAATCATCCGTCCTCTAAAATTGAGGAATTAGTTCCTAAAAATGGAACAACACTCCCAAAAGAGGAGTCAGAGTCTGAAAAAGATTCTAGTAAAAATATTCATGAAAATAAAGATTCTTGGTATGATCTCAGCTAATCTTTTATGACTAATCTTAATGATAGTCAGGATTGTGAGTCTCCTGGCCCCACACATAGTGAGGGGGTAGAACAGGAAAAATCAGAAATGTCTGACACACTCCACAGAGACCAGTTGTCAGTCCAACAACAACATGATGAAGAGCTTCAGCTATTAATAGCTGGTGCACTCACTGAGGATGAATCGAAAGACGTCCCAGTCTGCTTTTATTTTAAGAACAATATTTTGATGCGTAAATGGCGACCACCTGATGCACCATTAGATGAAGAGTGGAGAATTTACCATCAAATTGTGGTACCTAGGACTTATAGAAGGGAAATACTGAGTATTGCTCATGAAGTGCCATTTGCAGGGCACCTAGGAGTCAATAAGACTTACCACAGAATTTTAAATCACTTTTATTGGCCAAAACTTAAAAGTGATGTGGCCAAATTTTGTAAGACCTGTCACTCATGTCAAATGGTTGCGAAGCCGAATCAGAATATTCCGGCTGCACCCTTAAAGCTAATTCCTGCCTTTGAAGAGCCGTTTAGTAGAGTCATCATTGATTGTGTAGGTCCCTTACCTAAGAGTCGGGCAGGGCATCAGTATATATTAACCATTATGTGTGCTTCTACAAGGTTTCCAGAGGCAATACCTCTGAGGAATATTAAGGCTCGGACAGTCTTACAAGCTTTACTTAAATTTTTCACATTGTTTGGGTTGCCGAAAGAGATCCAATCAGATAAAGGGTCTAATTTCATGTCAACTGTATTCCAGCAGATATTGTATGAGTTAGGCATAGACCAAATTAAGTCTTCGGCTTATCATCCTGAAAGCCAAGGGGCTTTAGAAAGGTTTCACCAAATATTGAAGAATATGTTAAAGACATATTGTCATGATAATGAGAGAGATTGGGATGAAGGCATTCCATTTGTCATGTTTGCTGCCAGGGAGTCTATACAAGAGTCACTTGGGTTCAGTCCATTTGAACTTGTATTTGGACACACAGTTCGTGGACCATTGAAATTGTTGAAGGAGAAGTGGTTATCAGATCCAGGTGAAGACATACATCTACTTGATTATGTATCCCGCTTTAAAGATCGTCTTCATGGAGCATGTGAACTTGCTCAGGAAAATCTGAGGCACTCTCAGAAGAAAATGAAAGCGTATGACAAGACCACTGTGAAAAGAGAGTTTAAGCCTGGTGATAAGGTGCTAGTGTTTTTGCCTGTTTCTGGTCAGCCACTTCAAGCTCGCTTTCAAGGACCTTATGTCATTGAGAGAAAGGTCAGTGACACAGACTACGTCATTTTGACACCTGACAAGCGTAAATCTAAAAGAGTATGTCATATTAATATGATGAAGAGATATTATGAAAGAGAAGATTGTGATTTTTCTAAGGATGAAAGTGTACATGATGTAAATAGTAACACTAATGATACAGGTGATCAAGTGTGTATTATCAATGCTGATCATGAACTCAGTAATGATGAGATCAAGGCTAATAATGTTCCTGACATGTGTATTAAGTTACAAAATTCTGATGTGTTGAAAAATCTTAACCAGAAATTAAGTCATCTGGATCACAAAGAAAAGTCAGAAATGAAATCATTAATCTATGAATATGCATGCTTGTTCTCAGATGATCCTACTAGGACAAATTTGATTGAACATGATGTGGATGTGGGAGATGCCACACCAATCAAGCAGCATCCTTATCGAGTTAACCCTCGAAAACGACAACATCTCAGGGATGAGGTTCGGTACATGTTAGACCATGACATTATAGAACCTAGTAATAGTGAATTGTCTTCCCCTTGTATATTGGTCCCCAAGCCAGACGGTGGGTACAGATTTTGTACTGATTACCGAAAGGTGAATGCGGTCACAAGAACGGATTCCTATCCGATACCCCGTATCGATGATTGCATTGATAGGATTGGGAAAGCTACGTATGTATCAAAGTTTGACTTACTAAGGGGTACTGGGAGATACCACTCACTGTGAGGGCTCGTAACATCTCGGCATTCGTGACGCCAGATGTGTTATTTCAGTATAAGGTTATGCCGTTTGGTATGAAAAATTCACCGATGACCTTTCAACGCTTAGTAAATAACCTTACGTCAGACTTAGAAAATTGTAAAGTATATGTTGATGACCTTATTGTGTACAGCAACTCGTGGGATGAACATGTACAACATGTTAAGGCATTATTTGACAAGCTTGCCAAAGCTAATTTGACTGTCAATTTGGTCAAGAGTGAGATTGCTTGTGCCCAGGTGATATACTTAGGGCATGTGGTTGGTCAGGGTAAAGTTAGACCAATTAAGGCCAAAGTTGAGGGCACTGACAAATTCCCTGCCCCAACTGATAAAAGGCAGCTCATGCGCTTCCTAGGCATGGCTGGTTACTACAGACGTTTTTATCCAAATTCTTCTGACATTGCTGCACCATTGACAAAATTGTTAAAGAAAAATGAAAAGTTTGATTGGACGGATAATTGCCAAGCAGCATTTGAATCATTGAAAAAGGCACTAATGAGTTCACCAGTGTTGATTGCTCCAGATTTTGAAAAACCATTTAAGTTGGCAGTAGATGCCAGTGACAATGGCATAGGAGCAGTTTTGCTTCAAGCTGATGAGCATGGTGTTGATCACCCTGTTTGTTATTATTCTAAGAAATTTGACAAACACCAGAAAAATTATTCAACAATTGAAAAGGAGACATTACCTTTGATACTTGGTCTTCAACATTTTGATGTTTATTTGGGAAATACTAGTTTCCCTATCACTGTATACACTGATCATAACCCTTTGACATTTTATCTAAGATGAAGAACAAAAACCAAAGATTGATGAGGTGGAGTTTATTTCTGCAATCATATAATGTAGATATTAAGCACATTAAAGGGAAAGACAATGTTGTACCAGACTCTTTGTCAAGAATTTGATCTGATGCAGTATGTTAAAAATCTCACTGTAAGTTTTGAAATTTTGTGTTAACTATGGCACAATGTGTATTGATGATGTTACTGTATTCATGTATCATCACCTTGCAAGACAAGTTGTATGTTATAATTATACCTTCCATTGAATATTGAACTACATGCTGTACATACTGTAGTTATTACTGTAAAGTTATACATTGTAAATATTGTAACTTAAGTTTTGTCCGAGACGTCCAAAACT